>OX439475.1:51512893-51969686 GCA_949320105.2 Crepidodera aurea
AATAGTATAGTTATATTCCTGTTGAAGAGTAATTTTTCTTTAAGGTATTAGGTACTCCATGCTTTTGCGTTTCTTTATTCTTTAATGTGTAGATAATTCTTTTTGTAATTTGTCAAACCATATCACAAAAATACATTCTGGAAACTTTATACAAAAATAAAACTATTTTTTCACCTTTCAAAACATGCGCAATAAAGTTACCAAAGTGAACATTAAAGTACATTCCCAGGTCCGGATTAAAATATATTAGGAACATTATACCTATAGAATAGAACTTAATGCCTAGAGTAGGTTCGTCTCTGCGTAGACCGCCTGCTGATAACTCAAGGAGTTGATGGTTTATGACCTTACTCTATTTCTGGTTAGACCATACTCGCGTCATGTTGGCGAGCTGCTCTCCAGCCATAAAACGCGGTGGAAGTGAAAACACAAGTCGGCCGCACTGTCACTGTACTCAATATGTTTTAATAGTTAATCACTCGGGATTTTATTGTTGAAATTAATTTATTTATCTAAATTTCTCTTTATTCATAAGTTGAAAAAAATGTAAGCGGTAAAATTTGAAATTAAAAGAAAGTCATCCCTTCGTGACTGGAGGTGTTGAAAATTCGTCACATCCAAAGATTGGCTACTCGGCTAACGCTTCATCTAGTAATTTCGGTTCTCGAGCAATAAATACAAATTAAAGATTTGACACGATTCGGGTTAATATTTTTTCAACATTTATTATGTAAATAACTTATGTCATTTGTTGTTATTTGCCTCGTTTTAAAAAGATAACCTTTATTAAATAGAAAACTGATAAAATTTGTTAATAAATTTACAGAGTAGGCTTCAAAAAATTTCATTTCATTTCGTTTAGTTCACGATTTTTTATTTTCAAAGAACAGTGAGTGGTAATAGTACATTACACAACAAGAGTCCTAATTATCATAATTTTTCGTGAAAAATTAATGCTTTCTTTAAAAATAAATAATAAAAAACATGTCACTGAAAGTATCGTCCATCACTAGCCACTACTTTTTCCCATTTTTCTGGCAGCACTTCAATTCCATGTCGGAAAAAGGACCATCCAAGAGTCGACCCATTTTTTGACAAGTGATTATCGATATGGGCAATGTCTGGCGAATACGGAGGATGGGGTAGGACTTCCAAGTAGATATTCACCGGTTTTGCAAACGCGAATTCAAATATTCGGCTTAGCTGTAGATGTTGAAGCATGGGATACAAAGAAGAGAGTGACATCTTGACTAGAATCAGTCAAATAAAAACTTTGCAACACACAATGCAAATTGAGTGTATGCAACACCCAATACATTGGGAATCGTTGCTTCGTAAAGTGTCAAAACTCTCTTCTAACCATAGATGGTAGCACAGGTGGTTCCGATGATTTTTTTCTTTCTGAATTTCACATTTCACATGAGAAAAATTGGCGTCAGTTCATATGTAACCCAAGTTCCTTGTTTTTGAATCATTCCCAATGATTTCAACCGACGTAAAATTGCTTGTTGAGTCACAAGTAATGTAAGTGCAAGTTATTCTTGCGTTTGGCACGAGTCTTAATACAATGATGCTTCAAATTCCTCGTCTTCTTACACTTCCGCTACATTCTTTGTCTTCGATCACTAATATTTTAAGGTTATGTTATTGACTGATGTCCAACCTTATAATGACGTTTTAACTTAGTGGTGGCGCCACCTTTTGTCAAACGGCGGAAATTTATTTGTACATATGATACAAATAATACCCGTTGTTTTAAAGAATGTGCTGAGGCCAACACTGTAAAATCGTTTCTAGTAAAATATTATTTCACTTTCGCTTAATAATCTTAGTCGAGTAATGTGCGGATAACATGAGAAAACGTTAATAAATTAACTGGGATAGTTTCAATTCGATAATTACTTACATCAGGAAGGCTCTTTCATATCCAAATATCCAGCAATTTAATCGTCTGTGTAAAACTTGTAGCAAATATTTAAGTAAGTTTAAATGGCAGACGTTTACAATGCTGTTAAAATTAACATTTCTGTGGTTCATGTACGTGAAGTGCGACGATATATCAGTTCAAGTTTACAGAGACTGGACAGATCTCGAACTGAATACAACAGTGAACACAATCGGCAATCTAAGTAAAATATTGTTTGGAAAACAATATAACGTTGTCCACATTGAAAATCAAACGGTACCTGTGGTGCCAGGTAAACTTTTAACCGGACTCGAGTTCGAGGAGTTCCGTATGATAAACGATCAAATTGAAGATCTAATTCCTGGCGTTCTTGACGATGTTACCCTTGAAAACGTATTTTTTATGGACAACCAAATCAGGGTTTTAAAGAAAGGCGTGCTGAACAACAAAACTCTCGGCGTCGTATCTTTCGCTAAAAATCGAATATTCAAAATAGAAGACGGCGCTCTCGAGGAATTCACAGCCAAAACTTTAGCCTTGACCGAAAACGAACTGGAAGAAATCACAACGAAGATGTTCGATAAAACCAGTATAAATATACTAAAACTGGACTATAACCGTATCGTGACGATTGAAGAAAACGCATTTAAAAAAATAACTCGCTTAACCGCGATCAACCTTAGCGACAATCAAATAAAAGTTATTGGAAACATCTTCGATGACATTCCTAACTTGGTTGAACTTAACCTCACTTATAACCGGATAAAAACGGTTGCTCCCCAAAGTTTTGCTGGGTCACCGATAGCTTGGATTTATTTGTCTGGCAATCAAATAAGCGAGGTCAAAAAAGGGATATTTAACAGTAGACAATTCACTTTTATAACGCTAGCCAATAATCAAATTACTTGCATAGAAAAAGATGCTTTCGCAGATATTAAAAATCTAGGTCAGCTCGTGCTATCTAGTAACAAACTTGGGAATTTAAATCGATCTTCATTTGGGGGAATTACAGAAGCGATCGGATTGAAATTGGACGATAATACCATCATGGATATTCAACCAAATACTTTTCTCGACATGAAACTAAAAGAACTAGATCTTAGCAAAAATTTATTGAGAATTGTTAAAAAAGGTGTTTTTAAAAATAGCGATATTATCAGTGTTAAGTTGGAATATAATGAAATATATGATATTGAGGTTGGAGCATTTGACGACATCAAGAATTTGTCTTATTTGGACCTAAGTAATAATAAAATAACCAAAATTACTAAAGGAATGATAAATATTCCTCTTAATAATGTTGTTTTGGAAAATAATGAAATACGTAAAATTGATAAGGAGGTTTTGGGCAATTTTGATTTATATTCTCTTCGTCTGGATAATAATCCCATTTTAAAACAAGAAGAAGATGACGAAGAAGGCGAAGAAGAAGAAGAAGAATCGGAAGAAGACTCTTCGGAAGACTGACAATAGTTCTGAAAAATTTTTATTGAAGTGTGTGTTAATTTATTATTTTTTAAATAAATTATTTTAATATATGGTTTTTTATTATATAATTGCAATAACTATCAGGAAAATATTTTTTTGGGAATAGAAAATTTGGGTAAAAGGAGTCAATCCCAGCCTACCTCACGCCACTGGATATAATTAGGTTTTTTTTTAATTAAAACATGCAATATTTTACGTCTTCCAAATATTATTACAAAGTATGTAATTTTAATTTTTTTCCCTCAATTTCAAAAATCGCAGAGCACTCTTGACTTTGACTAAAGGCCCCCATACACGATCAAACTTGTTTGACAAGCCAAATTTGATCAAGAGTTTGTCAAGCAAGATTAAGGTTACTCACTTTGTATTAATCTCTGAAAGGGATAAAAAAGAAGAGAGTGACATCTTGACTAGATTCAGTCAAAATTTAATGTCAATACTCTCTTCTTACCATAGATGGTAGCACATCTAAAGATTAAGGTTCCTGCGAACCCCCACACTATAGCCTCAAGACTGGCATAATTTTAAGGATGAAGACAGTTATCTATTGTTGTTATCACTTGTAACCCTGAAAATTGATGGGAAATGAACTACAAGTTTGACAGTTTGGTTTGATGGAACTACACGCCGCCAAACTGACAAGCCTTCTCACCACAAACTACTTTTCAGGCAAAAACAAAGTATCAAACTCATAATCAAGCCATCAAACTCACAAATTTCAATCACACACGCTCCAACTAATTTGTTAGACAAGTCTAGTTTGTCAAACTTGTTTGATCGTGTATGGGGGCCTTAACAAATCCAACAGATATAAACAAAGTGATTGACATATGGCATGGCGCCAAAATTTTATCGCGACAATTAGGTGCACTGGTACCAACTTACACTTACACTTACTAAACTACTTTTCATACCGTTTACGAGGGCTTTTTAAATAAACAATTTCCAGTACTTATTTGAAAGAATCAGACTCATTGGTTTTTAGGAACTTTTTTAACATACATATTGCATTTGTTTAGCAGGATTGAAGTAGATACACTTATTTTTTCTGCCATCAAAAATATGGTAGTAAAACCCCCAAACATAACGTAAGTATCCAAAACCTTTATGGTATATTTTTCTGCATATTAACAACAAATTTGAATTTATTCCTTACTTTTGGCGTGCACTGTAACGCGATTTGTAAGTAAGTTTTGTATGTATTGATCTAATACACTTATTAACGGTAGATAGAATGCATCCTAAAATTTTGACATGAAATTAACATAAATGCGTAGGTAGTCAGTTTACAAATTATAACTTTAACTCCACTGCCAAAATTAATTTACAACGCAAATTTATTTAGTAACGTTCAAGTGTTGTTGCCAAAATAATTATTTCTTTAGTTACATTGTCGTTTATTTAAGGAGCTATATTTTATTTTTTCATAAAATTCTGAGACAAAAAAAATATTTTTGCGGGCGATAAAAATTAAAAACGAAAAAACGGTTTTTAGCGTTTTTCTCGATAATTTTGAGGTTATATTGAAAAATGATCAATTCAAAAGTTTTAGATTTTTTTATTATCTACAACTTTTACATTAAACTTTTTTCAATAGGATGCATATTTCAGCCTAAAAGGTTAGCAGTAGCAGACTGGATTCGAACCAGTCCAAGCGTAAATTTGCTCCATTGTTAACATTTTCGCGAATTAAACTTGTTGCTCGCCCCCATGTCAGATCCTAATAAATTTTGAGTTTTCCTTGGAGTTGGCTATTCAGAAAATGAATGAAGAATTAGACAAACTAAAAAACTATTTGAAAATAAATAAACTAAAACTGAACGTTCAAAAAACAAAGGCTATGATTATTTCCAATCTGAATAAAACTAAAAAAATATATAAAAATTGTATAACATTAATTATGTAAAACGAAAAAATTGATATTGTGGAGAATTTCAAGTACCTAGGAGTCGTGTTAGATGAAAATTTAAAATTTAAAGAATACTTTAAAACAATTAAGAAAAAATATCGAAAAAACTTTTTTTTTTCTTAAGAATAGCTGCTCAAATATCAATGAAAGCAAGATTAACAGTTTACAATAGTATTATCCAACCACATTTTGAGTATTGTGCCACCATACTCTAGCTCTTAGACAACAACAGTAACGCCTCTCTCCAAATACTCCAAAATGAGATTGATTCTAAAATGCAACAGACTTACACCAATAATTCACATGCAAGAAACTCTACAGTGGCAATCAGTAAATAAAAGACTAAAATACTATCCAATGATATTTACTTTTAAAATAGTCAAAGGATTAATGCCAGCATATTTCAATCAGTTTATCAAATTCACGAACACTATACAAGAAGCGATAAAGATATGAATTCATTATTTGTTAAAGGATTGAATGAACATAATGCTATCCCAAATGAAATTATAGCTTGTGATACTCTCGTAGCTTTCAAGAAAAATCTTGTAAAATATCTGTGATTTTATTCATATATATGTAGGTATTGTTAAATATGTTTTCATATTGTAATCTTTTTACTTATATAAGCATAAGCTATAGTGAATGAATTTATTTTTAATGTTATATATTAGGATTTCCTAAATTAGTAAACTATTACTTAGTTTGCAACTAAACTCACCTGTACCAAATTCAGGATCCACAAACGTATCAGCTATCACTGGTATTCGATCTTGTCTAAAAGGATGCTTTAAATGGAGGCCTATAAATTTGGAATATCGTTGATCTTCCGGATGTACCGCAACAGCAACGTCGCCCAGCATAGTTTCAGGTCGAGTGGTAGCAACAACAATTTCTTCATCTACAAAAATTCTACACTGAATATTTTTATTTCCAAAACGTTTATATGACTTTCTAGCACCACAAATTCGTTTATCAGTAAATTAATTATATGATTTTTTTTAAATTACCTGTTCCTTCAACCAAATAGGCAAATTTTGTCAAGATTCCAAATTCGACATGCTTATTGTAGCCAGGAACTGAGATATTGGTAGAACCGCTTATAGAAAGTTGTTCAACTTCAATATCAGATATTGCTGATTTTAATATACATGACCAATTCACCAAAGAATCTGCTCTGAAACCAAAATTACATTTTTATGTATATATACAGTGTATCTATAAATAAAATCAAAATGTCAAACTACATATACCTATAAATTAAACCAGCATCAAAGAGCTTTATAAAGGCTTTCTGCACTGCTTTAGATCTTTGTTCATCTAAAGTAAATACTTCTTTGTTCCAATCAAGAAGAACTCCTAAATTTCTTAACTGCTTTCCTAAAATGAATGTAAAAATTACCAAAAAACAATATATTTTAAATAACAAATATTTACCAATCACACCACCTTTTTCATCTTTCCAATTCTGCACTTTTTCCAAAAACTTCTCCCTTCCAATATCATGTTTTGTCTGTTGAAATTCTTTCCATAAAAGTTTTTCTACAATTAATTGAGTTGCTATTCCTGCATGGTCCATTCCGGGAACCCACACTGTTTCTATGCCTTGCATCTGTTTCCTAAGATAAAGTATTTTAGATCTAACCAATAAAATATAAAATACAACTTACCATCTTACAATTACATCCTGTACTGTAACTGTAATGGCATGGCCAAGATGCAAAGTTCCAGTAATATTTGGAGGAGGTAGTACTAAAGTAAATGGTCTACTACTTTTTACAGGAGGTTTGAAATAATTTTGGCATTTATTTAAAGGTTCTAACTTATGTGGTACATAACCCTGATCTAATTCTACATAAAATAAAACACGGTTTTCAATAATTCATTAATAAAATACAATTAGGGCACCTACCGCAACTTGCATTTATTGTTGATTTATTTCTCCCGTGACACGTATTATAAATACTCTCCCGAAGATGTTGGATCGTTCCTCTTTTACATAATCTTAACATTTTTCATAATAATTTACGTTTATTTCTAAGTTTATTAGTTTTACCGAACATATTTACAAATACATAACCTATAAATAAAAGTTTGGTTAGGAAATGTCTAATGGTTCGTGTTACGTGAATATTGGGTATTTCACTATAATTCTTGTTGGCATTTTCCGAAACAAGAAAATATTAACGAGTGAGTTTCATTCCGGATGACCTTTGAATGAAATCTACCGAATAACATCTACCATTGCCGTGACACTCTGATACGAAGTAGAGAGTGACTTCTTGACTAGAATGGGTCAAAAACCTTTGCAACCCGCAATGCAAACTGGGAATTCGTTGATTTGTAAAGTTGTCAAAACTCACTTCTAAGCTTACTTTATAGATGGTAGCACATTTGCGAATTTTGTAACGTGGTTTCGTCAATCAGCGGAAAACATGATTGTGGTGTGAGCGGATTGGTTAGAAGTAAGGTAAATACTTAGGTTCAATCCCAGTTGGCCGCAACGACGGCTCCAGGGGGGCAATTGCACCCCCGCAAAGTCCGGCAATAAGAGGATATTTCTGAACAAACCCAAAATATTAAACTTTCAAATCTCTCGGCTGGAGCCATAGACAAATAAACTTTTAGTTTTACTACTAAACGTTTACTTGTTATTTTATCTAAGGCTGGAGCTGCCCTTGTAAGAAACGATTGGCAGTGTCAAAATTACCAAAAAAATGTTTGGGCCATTTTTGAGAGAAAAAGTAATTTTTTAGAGTATAAATGGACCTAGAATCTACAAAAAAAAAATCAAAAAAATTAAAATTTGGTTTACGCAGAATGAATTTTGAATAAGAAACAATTGGCAATGTCAAAATTATCAAAAAAAAAAAATGTTTGGGCCATTTTTGAGAGAAAAGCTGAGTTTTTATGGTATAAATTGACCTAGAATCTACAAAAAAAATTCAAAAAAATTAAAATTTGGTTTACGCAGATTCAATTTTGTATAAGAAACGATTAGCAATGTCAAAATTACCGAAAAAAAATTTTGGGCCATTTTGGGAGTTTTTTAGGGTATAAATGGACCTAGAATCTACAAAAAAATAAAACAATAGGAACGGCCTAACAAATTTGTTTATTTTTATGTACAAGGACGAAAACGTTTGGTTTAATTATACCAGCATTCCCATCTTTTAAATTAGATGTTCTAACAATTACCTGGTAAAAAATCGATCAAAACTATTACCAGCATTCTTTTAAAAAAGTTATCGAATTACCACTAGCTCACCCAACAATACGGTCAGGGTTAAAACAGAAACATTTAAAATAACAAGTTATTTAATAAACTTGGCGCCTCGATGTTGGGACACCGCATCTTTTGTGTTATAGAACCACTGCCTAATTTTAGTATTATTCAACAAATCTTTAAAGGCATCGCATCCCTCAATACTGCTCAAAACCCCATATACAGCCAAATCTGCAAGATTCGGTTGTTTGCCACCCATAAATTGCCCTCCCTTCAACTTAACCGCCCTAATCCATACATTACATTCGTCATAAAGCGATTGCCTTACGTCTTCTTTAAGGTTATGCCGCTTTTTTAACCTCTTTCCTATTAACCACATGGCCCCGGCTCCAACGTATATCATTAAGTAGCGTTCCCAAGAGGGAAAATTTGCGTCCCATTCTCCTACATCGGAAAACCAGTTGAAGGCTTGCAACGCTTCTTCCCTAGTTCTGTAGACGTTGGGCGATAGCGTGTGGACCAATACGCTGTCTGCCCATTTTCTCCACTTTCTTTCTTCACTGAAAAAACAGGATAGTAAGTAAATGAGTAATTAAACAATGTTAAAAAATCAATATTTACTTTTCTTCTTCAGTCTTTCGATCTTTTCTATCAGCCAACATAAGAAAATATTTATTCATTATATCACTCTTTTTTGTGCCATCCTCATCTATAAAACTAATAGATGGAAAACATTTAACAATTTCGAAGATGCTCTTATAGTTATCAAATAAATAAGATGCCAATGCGGACACTATCATTGTACTATCATGTAGGGGCTAAAAATGAAACAAAAATGTTTCTGTATTTACTCATTTTTTGGTATACACTAACCTGATAACCAGCCTCTGTTTTAACAACCAAAATTGGTACTTTTCTGTAAGGTGACCATTTTATTGCTTGTCTCAATACTGGATCAACTTCTATAATATTATAAGAAATGCCATAATAATCCAAAAAGGACCTTACTTTGCAACAAAACGGGCAAGTCTGGTATTGATATAAGGTTATTTGTAAACCAGTGTTATCCTCCAGACATTTAATCTGTAATTTTACAAAATTTTAATATTTATAGTGCATTACCCCAAATGGTATTAAGAAAGAGTAATTGAAAGTAACGTATGAATAGTGAGACCTAACTGCTAAAAATATTAAATCATTCATAATTGATCAAAGTTAAATTTTAGACAATATTTTTGACTCTAGTAAGACTGAACCAAAATTAAAGTTCACAAAAGAGTGTAAACATTACCTTTTAATATTCTGATACATATTTTTTCATGTTTTAAAAATGTGTGTTTTGTTTGTTTATGTAATTGTGTTATATTAAATGTTAGGTTACTGGATTTTAAGTATTTTTTAATTTCTAAAAATGATATACATTTAAAAGAAGCAGCAATTTATCGCCCCTATCTACTACATAAACCAAAAAAATATTTTTCATGCAGTAAATTTTACTATTTAAAAATTATATATATATGCACAATAATAATTTTCACATTTTAAAACTTACTATTTTGGTAGGTTTTGTATAGGGAATTTCTTCCAGCAGAGGTACCGTAAGTTCTTCATTTAAAATATGGGCCCTCGGTTTATTTAAATAGTGAATTGAATAACCGGTACCCACTAGAGCCCCCACCGTTAAGCCTGCAAGACCAATTCGAAAAGTCCCTTTTTGAATCTTAGTAGTTGAAAAGTTTCTTATTGATTGTCCTAAGAGAACTGACGAACGTAAGATTGTTTGAGTGAATAATCTTTTTGGAAAGATAGGCATTTTAAAATTTCTATTTTGAAGTTTTGAAAAGCATGATAGTTGACAACTTACTCTTCTTCTTTTTAATAGCTGTCACATGTTCGTCACGTAACTTCGAGATTTTTCCACTAACAAACATTTTAACTCCTGTTCACAAGTATCCTTTTAAACCAATAAGAAGAAACACCCATTTTAAAGTGGCAAGCCTTGTTTCTTGGAATGTGAAAGTTCAAATTTACTCTGATGCAAGAGTACTATTCGCTAAATAATAGTATTTTTTAAGTAAAATGTGTTCCAGATTAGATCAAAACATTTGATAGAAAATATGTATACATGAAGTATTTGAACATGCCTTTAGAAAACCTTGAAAATTTTTAGTGGCGTTTGACAGTTAATGGAATTAGTCATCATTTATTTGTGTTTTGATCCTGTTGTTTTGAAATAAATAATTATTCATCTAAAACACAAGAACTGCTGAGTTTTAATACTACAAACTGTTTATATATTTTCTTCTTGAAATATAATGAGAGTAGTTTACAGCGATGGTATGTTTTTAAACTATTTAAATCAACAATAGGGCCACCAATTTTCAATGTTATGTTATTTTTGCTTTCAGGCCGACATGTCACGAGAAGACGTAAATTTGTTGAATTCTTTGGAAAAATTGGAATTGGATATTAAGACCAGTAAAAAAGTAACTAGTGATTTGAAAACAAATCCATTCATGAGAAGAAGGCGTTCAAAGTCACTTTCCTCTCTAAATTTTGGTTCGACATGCAATTGCATCCACAAACCTCAGAGTGTGAAACATACAACATCGTTCAAAAAGCCCAACAAGAAGATATTAAGGGATCCTATATTAAAATTCATCAAATGTACTCAAAAAGTTAATACTAAAATGAATCCATCATCAAATCAAAGGAGGGAGAAGCAGTTTGGTGAGAGATTCAATCACACTGACGATTTTAAATCTCTTATAAATGGTTGTGAGCTTTTAAGTATAGGTAAAAATGAAGCTACTTCAAGCAAGTTCTCTACTCCCAGTTTTTTGAAAGCTCAAACTCAGAACCTCGTACAAAAGTCTGATAATACACCTGCTAATGTTGGCAGTTGTTCACATCAAGCCAGGATGAATGTTAACACTCCTTGCGATGTCACCATAGATGAACTGGCTAGTTACTTTGAAACTTTTGTACATATTCCCAAAAAAATGAGTTCAATGGCAGAGATGATGTATATTTAAAACTTCTGGGGAACAAATTGTGTTGTCAGTTTCCCTTGAATGAACTTTTTTGTTATATTAATAATATAATTAGGCTTTTTTGTGATTATTAGTCTTAATTTTTGTATCACAAAATTAAGATTTTTTTAGCCATTTTTTTCAATACTTAAAGTTTTGAGTAATCTGGCAGTTTGCTTAATATTGAGTGTACAGTTCAACTAATTTCTTTTATTCATGTTTATAGAACAATTAAAGAAGCTGGACCCATTTTCAGCTCACAACAAACTGTTGTATAAGTTGTTTAATGCTTCAAGTTCTTATCAAATGAGTCATCAATCGGGCAATTTGGCAGCAACATAGCTACACAACAACAAATGGGTTATATCTACAGCTTAAAATTACAAGTGAATAATAATTTTTTGATAAAAGAACAAAATTTGTATGAAAAATCTGTAGTATAATTTTGCGTTCCCTAATATTCTGAATTATATATTGATTTAGTTATTTTTTTGGTTCAGATTTAAATGCTTGCTTAGTAGTTTTTGTTACTAGGTAGGTCATAAAGAAATATTGAAAATAGGTAAATATGTCTAAAAATAAAAAAAATATTGTGTGACATTACTTTTTTGTGTGTCCCCTATTTTTTGCTAAACCTTAACTATGCATGTTGATTTGATGATGGGTAAGTAAATAAAAGAGAAATCTAATTTTAATCAGAACGTCGGAGATGGAAAAATGCATTGTCAGGGGAAAACGCTTCAAATATCTTTATTTTTACTCTTCAAAAAAATTTTTTTTTTTTACAAAATAATTTTTGACATTGATTTTTTCGACAAATTACTTTTGAAAATTAATTTTCCATCTTTTGGTTGTTGAATTTTTTAATAAAATAAAATGGGATGAAAATCTGGAAAAAAAACGTGAAAATGGTGCGGAAAATTAAAAAAAAAAACGCCATTTTTTATGCAAATATTCGTCAATCTTTCCAATGTTTTTTGTTATTTCTTCCAAAACATTTTTCCTATTGTTTATTTTTTATTTAATGGACACATACGTCTAGCGTTCTTAAAATTATCATCATCCATTGCAGCCTGCCAACATTGCTTGGAGAAAAATATTTTAAAATATGGCGACGTACCGGCGGAAGACGTTTTTTTTATTTTAGTGCTGCTTCAGAGGTAAGCATCTAGTGACAAGATTCACTAATTTTAGAAAAACTTCATTGAACGGGAATAAAAATTTCCACAGAGGTTGTTACACGTTAAAAATTCTGTAATATAAGATTTTTAAGAATAAACAAACTACAATAATAAATAAAACAATATATTTTTGACAGTTTGATATTTACAACTTACATAATTAAATAAATTAATAATTGACCTACACAAATACAAAAATGCAGTCATTTGGTAAATAAGGTTATTGCTGCACTTTTTCTATTATTAATTTATTAAAAAGTATTCGAATGTTACTCGAAAATAAACGTCCCATATACTTCGACCATAACAAATAAGTAGCGTTACTAAAACATCCGCTTTATATCCCAGACCTGATACCTTGTGATTATTTCTTTTTACCGAAATTAAACGAAAAAATACGTGGTTTTGAGAAAGTTGGGGAATTAAAGGGTAATTATTTTTATTTTACTGTATCAATTTGCAGAATTTTTCCATGTGATACACGGAATTGGGCGAATTTTCAATTGACACTTCATGATTCACCATTTTCTTACTTATCACTGAAACTATGCGGAAAAAGAAAATAAATAGGAAATCTAAAATTAAATATACAAATCAGTATTGCAGACTAAAAAACAGGAGGAAATAAATGGATAATACTGGAGGAACTTGCATTGGGGGTTGCGAACCCAAATTGTGTTGCAGGTTGCAAAGTTTTTTGACTGATTCTGGTTAAGATGTCACTCTCTTCTTCGCATACTAGAAGAAGATATATGAAACCAAAAAGACAACTAAAAATGGAAGGAAATACCAAGAATACATTTAAAAAAATCAGCTTAAATGGCTTTTGATACCTTTAGGAATGACTAAACTATGAATGAGTAACAGAATATTAAAGAATTCTTGCAACCAAATTACAATTCCATTGATTTTCCTAAACCAGCCCAATGATCGGGTACTTCCAAAAAATATTTATGCATGGCTTCTATGAACCGTTTTTGGTATTCTTCTGGTGAAATGATCGTCGGTAATTTGCCCTGTCCACCCAAAATTCCGCTCTTCTTTACCATGGTCTCCAATCTCTTGTCCCAAGTAAACGTTCTTATATAATCTAAAAAATATATTTCTGGAATATTAATTTCATTTATGATAGAAAAACGGGAAGAATAAATTTTAAATATGTTTTTTATACCTATTATTCCTAATACTATTTCCTTATTATCTGGATCTAGTCCAACCAGTAATGAATAATCCATAACGGATTGTGTTGACAGGAACTCCGTATCATTTTGTATCGCATTTATCAAAACCGTTTTGGAATGGGGTAAAACGTAGAGCGGGGATTCACAAGTCACTGAAACGAATTATATTTTTAAAATAATATTAACATTTTGAAGAAATATGTTCAGTACAATGCCTTTTTTTATTACTTACTTTTCATAAGATTTTCATCAAGCAAAACTATTTCTTCGCCCTGATTATCCGGAATCACTAATCTATTCCTCATGGATCCTTTCAAATCGAACTTTTGCGATACTTTTCGGCTGTAAAACAAATTTTCCATTACGAGAATATTTGATCGGTACGGAACGTTGGAACTATTCTTAAATACTATTTGGTAAATGCCGAGGATTTTTCCTAACAGCGTTAATTGCTTAGTTGTTTGGCATTTGCTCATGTAGGCGAAGTAATTGGAAGACGATTCGAGAAACAGATGGACCTCTGATTTGGACATTTCCTTCAAAATGAATCTGTCATCTGAAAAGATAATGTCGGGGATTAGAAGGGAATTGTGCTGTTCCAACCCTAATCGCCTTAATATTCGGCTAATGACTAACCAAGACAAAAGTGGATTGTATTCGTTTTCCAACAGACAATGCATTAAAAAAACTAAAACATACCGACAGTTTTTGAAAAATTTGAACCAGATTTTCCTCCTCTAGCATTCCACTGCACAGATCTAGACAATGATCGAATGTATCCCTCCTCGCCTACCGTCAGTACAGCGGCTCTGAGAGCTGCAAATTTTTCTGCCAAATATACCCTACAGAAAAAATTACTGTTGCCGTCTTGAAATTGGACCTCCACGTGTGCTTTTCGTACATTTTTCGCGTCATCTTGTAAATCTGGCGAATTTGAAAATTGCTCGGCGCTAGAAGTGAAAAAAAAAATATCAACATCCCTGGGGGTTGCAATATTTACCAATAAGTCCTTGTACTTCATAACTTACCTTATTTCGGACGCAGAAACTGAAGAAGACGGTGAACCCACGTTTGCATCTTTCGTTTTTAAAAATCCCAAAATATTTTTTTTCTCGTCCTCGCTTTTGTCTTTTTCGCTATTACTTCTCCTTTTAAGTGAAGGGCTGCCGGATAGATCGTTTTGGTTCTTTTTGATGGTCAATTCGTCCAAAAGTCGTTTGTATTCGTTAGAGGAAAGCGTGTAGGCTACTATGGAACTGGGTTCGTTTTCTAGCACCACCAAAGGTATAGAGGAGTCGGGCAGATAATGTTCATTGGTAGAAAATGGAGCCTTAAAAAAATTATTATTTAAAAAGTGAACGTCAAATGCCAAAAAACTTACGTCAAACGTCAAAAAGTGTGCATTTCATATTTAGCTTCCATTTAACAAAATGTATACTTATAAACAGTAATTTTGAGTATTTCGAGAAATTATTGCAACTGTAAGTTTTTTACATCATCGTAATTTTGGTAAATTCCTCGTTTGTTTTTTTCACTTAATTATTTAAAAACTTACCGGTATCGAACATGCGTTATTAGATGATTGTAATAAATTTGATAAAATATTCTTTACGGTTTTTTTATCAGATTCTTTTTTACTGTCCGTGGATTCTTCTACTTGGGAAATATTGATATTTTCAGATTGCGATCTGTGATGACTTTTAGGAGAAGAAGTACAAGATTCATCTGAAAATTAAATATTGTATACGTAATACCGAAAAAACGGAGAGAAAATAAAAGTAAGTTGTATATTACCGACGAGTTGTCAAGGTTGGAATTCTAAAGTGGCGCGGCCAGTAGGATTTAAAATACTTACTATCACTATTGTCGATGCTTCCGATTTTCTTCGAGTTAAAATTACTTGAATCTTTTTCTTCCGACAAACTTGTGGATTCTTGATGATCTGCACTGTCTTCAGAATTGTTATCAATAGGTTTTTCCTTCTTCTTGTCGCCGTCTTTTTTTCGATTGATCAGTTCGTTTAAACGAACATTCCACGAATCCACTGTTTCGACCAAGTTTTTTTTTAATCTTACCAAAGAATCGGATATTTTCCAATAGGCTGAGTGCAATTCTGAGAAAGAAGAAATCAAAATAATAAAAAAATATGAGAAAATGGAACAAAAAGAAATAATTCCCTGAAGATTTATACCTTTTTCATCAAATGGTTTATTCTCTATAGTAGGAGACGTTAATTTTAACTGCACCTCCTCAACTCTTTGTTTAAACTGAGTTTGTTCCTTTGTTATTATTTGCTTCAAACTTCCACTATTATCAGTGTCTTCCGCTTTCAATTTATCCTGTATCGAAGCGAATATATCGTGTCCTTTTTGCGCCATGTTTTTTATTTCGTCAATAAGTTGATGGTGCGACTTATTATTGTCGTATTTTATCTCTATCAATGGAGGGGGTAACGATATTTCCCAAATCGTTATTTGACTATATCTAAAAAAAATTATTCACATAACATACCGATAATTTTTTTTGTTACATATTTTACATTCATTTTTTTTTTCGACAAATACCAAAAAATTATTTCACAATTTTTCGGTCTTTTATATCTCAAATTTTCTTTCCACTTTTACGTAATTTGGTTTTTGTCATTATGCCAGCAATGATAATGTGCCTCGCAATACTGTGAATTCAACTACATCAATTTGGCGACAATTTGCGATGTTTTCTTTGAAAAAAAAATGAACTCATTGCAGAAACTTCCACTGAAGAGTTAGCTTCTATTTTATGTGACTGGGCATTCAATATGAAGAAGAACAATGGAGAGTGCAGTCAAGACGATTAGGAACACTTCAGCAAAAATGTTACAAGAGAAGTACTTTAAAGATTATAAAAGAATTTTTAATCCGTTCACGGACAAACAGTTTAAGAAAGCGAGAAATGCATGCGACACAAAACGCAAAATTTTACAAGCAATCCCAGAAAAAAGGAAGGTGAGTTCTAATGCTCTCACAAAACGAGAAATTTTTGAAATGGCACTGTCCTGGAGTAAAGAAGAACCGCCAAAGAAAATTTTATCACATTGCTGCGTATGAATTGGCTTGGAGAGGTGGAGAAGCAGCAAATTGTAAGGTATTCTATTTTAAAATCGAGACAGACAACCGTGGAAGAGAGGCCGGAAGAGTTGAATATAACCCAGTGTTTTCGAAGACAGCACAAGAGGGAAATCAGAAGTTGGCCGATAGTAAATGGTTGGTATCAAACACTGCAGAAGATTGTGTTTGTCCAGTAAGATTGTTTAAATAAATTATGGGAAGACGGGGACACCATATCACATGTGAAAAGTTTTTTTTAACTCCAAATCCTTTCTGGCAAAAAACAAATTCGAAAGGATGGTATAAGAATTCTCCTATTGGGATAAACGAAATATCTAAATGGACCAAATCTTCGGCGAAAAATATTGGACTTGATATCAAGCGGGTGAAAATTACGAACCATTCTAATCGAGCTGCCGCCGTAACTGAATTGTCCAGGAGTGGTATAGGTGAACAAAAACTTGTGAAAATTACGGGACATAGCAACCCATCGTCATTAAAACCGTACCTTCAGTTAGATGAAGAACATATAGAGAAATCATTGGTTCCATTCGTACTACCATCCAGGAAACAGTTACTACCACCGCTCAAAATACTAACATGCAGCAAAATATTAACAAAAGACACGAAAGTTCTGAAAATCAAGCTATTTTTAATAATTGTGTTTTTAACAATTGTACTTTTCCGTTAAATTAAATAAACTAATTTACATCTCATTTTTTAATTTATTGATTTACATATTCATTAAATTGTCGTACCGAATTACACTCTAGCTTTTTCTTTTGAGACGGACTAGTAAATTTTTCAGAGGCAGTTTTTTTCGTTAAATTGCCAGCAACAAAATCTTATTGATACATGTCAAGTTTACTTCGACAAAAAAAAAGCTGTCGTGTGACAAATTTTTAGTTAATTTTTTTATTTACGTCATTTTTTTTTCGGCAAATTAAAATAATTTAAATTCGTATAAAATCGAACAATAAATATTTTGCTTATTTAAAACACAAAAAATAACGTTTTTACCAAGTTTCGTAAAAAAACAATTATTTTTGCGGGGGGATAAAAATTTTTAGCACGTTTTTCTCGGTAATTTTGAGGTTATGTTAAAAAATGATCAATAGAAAAGTTTTAGATTTTTTAATTTTCTACAACTTCTTAATTACACTTTTTTCAGTAGGATCCATATTTCAGTCACAAATCGTAAAAAACCAAATCCAACTCTCAAAAAATATATTTAGCTACCCGAACCCCCCCTTCCTGAACTTTTACTCATACGTCTTAATTTACTTGTAATTTTTTCGACCATCCACATACTGCTAAGAATTTTTTTCTTTCAAAAATGATTGACTCTCTGGTCTAATATATAATATTTTTTTTATTTTGTCTTTTATGTTTTTGGGTAGAAAATCAAATAATTTGAGTCCTTACTAAGTAGAGGCATTGGGCAACCAATAGGTGAGCCAGAACTATGCAACTCCCACCCAGTAAAAGACCTGGATTGGGTATTGTAATCACAAAAAAAAAGGTAAGATACAATGGGCCGATAGGCCTAAGTCACACGGGCTCAACTAGGGGGTGAAGTTTTTAGTGAGTATGCCTGGAAGGAGATTCTCACAGTAGACCTTGAGATTTTAGGCTAATAACCTCCCCATAAAGGGTTTTCTTCACCTCCGCAAAAAAAAGTAGAGGTGTTTTAAACTTACTTAAACGTAGCGACGTAATTCTTGTATCCAAAATACTGATAATGGTCATGATGCAGACTATGCTCGCAAGCCGATTGTCCTCGCCTACAATAAAAATCCCCGTAAAATTTGATCTCCAAATATTTAGCGAACGGATACGACCAAGAGTCGGCAGACATCGGTACGATCGGAGAGACTTTTTGACATTTAGTACACCACGTCCACGTAACGATATGATCCTCGGAGAATTCGTTATCGAAATGATTAAGACATATCGTTACGCAACCATTGTTATGTACGAATCTTCTTATATGACCAACCATGGGCGTATCGCATGATTTCGAGGGGCATTCATAAGTGGACCGGAAACAATATCGTTCCAGAAAACAGCCCACTGGAATGTCGTTGCGTCCATAGAAATCCATGTAAACAATCCTAAAATGTTTTATTATTTATTATTAAAACTGCAACATTTGAACAAAATATTTTTCTCATCTGAAAATATGGCTAACAAAGTCTTACCATGGATTAACACAAAAAGCTGGTGCGTTATTAGATTCGGTACTGTAACTACAAAATAGTACCGCCAATCTCTGATGGTTAACTGGATCGAGAACATCCTTTACGTTATTTTCAATTTTGTCAAACGGTTTTTCTGTATACGCGGTTTTTTTTTCAACGCACATATTCTCCTTTTTTTCGTATCTACCACCGCACGCTCTGAAGTTGGCAATGAGATTCTGAACGTTCGAATCTTCTGCGTTCTTCGTAAGTTTTGTGGTCAGAAAGTTATGCAGGAGTTTCGTCTAAAACAAAAACAAATGATGAATGCACTTTTAACAAAAATTATCCAAAAGTACACTGTATACCAACTAATTATGAAAGAACTCTATTTCGTATTTATTTATAAGGGGAAACCTTTTTTTAAAGCTATAAGACGATAAATTAAATTCAAGATTATTAATGTCTGGATTAAATCCGGCTCGAATGACCATTGTCGGGGATTAGAGGGGAATTGTGCTCTTCCAACTCTAATCGCCTTAATAATTGCCTAATGACTAACCAAAACCAAAGTGGACTGCATTTGCTGCTTCCTGTTCCTGGTAAACTTTTATGAGGTGAAATAAAATTCGATACTTAACAAAACTTCTTATATTAAGTTATGTCTGAATATATTTATGAAAAGCCCTATTAGCTTAAAAGAATGAAAAATTATAGGTTGCTATCTCTCTATAACACTAGCTTATTAGTACGAAGATGAGGTAGAAAATAGAAAGGAAGACAGGAATTAGAGAAAGTAAAGGAAGAAGTGATGATTTACGTTCAAAAGGAAATAAAACTTTCTTAAACTTTGCATGTGACTTTTTTTTTTTTGTTACGATAAAAGTAAGGGTAGTCCAAGATACCTTTAGCGTTGGCAATTGATTTTTATTTATATAGATGTCTTCTTGAATACGTAGGAGCGATTGCAACGGCGGCAGGAACCACGTTTTGTTCCAAGTCCCGCTCGCTTTGGAGAAAATTAAATTTTTATTTGTCCAGTCTTCGCACTCTATTCAAATTATCGATTTTTATTGGTTTAGACTTTGCGCTCTGTTCAATTTACCGGAATTTTTAACTCGCAAATGACCATGAGCGTGCGTAATGTTTTTATCTTTATTAGAAACATAATTATTTTATTTTAAATTGTTATATACGTTGGATGTTTTGGAACGATAAGTTATAAGTTTTACGTAATTTGGGAGTTACATTAGAAGGAAATGGAAAGCAGGAGATAGAAATGACCAGTAGGATAGAAAAAGCGAATAAAGTTTACTATGCGCTAAACAAGAGTTTATTAAATAAGAAAGAGGTATCAAGAAAAACGAATCATGGGTACTAACGAAACAACAAGACAGTAAAATTGGGGCAGCTGAGATGAAGTATTTAAGGAAGGTTAGAGGAGTAACAAAACTAGATAGAATTAGGAACGAAGATATAAGAAAAGAGTTAGAAATAGGAACAATAGAAGGATTCATTGAGAAACGTCAACTTGGTTAGTGGGGACACCTGCAAAGAATAAATAATGACTCGACTCAAGTGAGAAAGATATGGGAATCAAAAAGACAGAGAAAAAGGGACTTGAATGGCGAGATTAAAAGGTTTTGGCACAGAGCTGAGAAGAGTGGAAAAAGTGGATAAATTTGGATAAAAGTGAGGACTATAACCCCTACACCCTTTGGGTATATATATATATATATAAGTTTTACGTAAATAATATATAACGAAAAATCACTTACGTTTTGCGCGGGCATATCCTGTTCTGATTTCGCCTCTTCGACATTCTTCCATTTACTTTTAGCCTGATTTCCGAATTGCAAGCTAAAATAAAGATCTTCGGGAAAATACTGTCTCAGTTTGCATTTCTTGCCCGCCTCGGTTTCCAGATAAGGCGGAGGAATTACGATGTACGGAGATATACACAATATCGTATCGTCCAAATGTTTCTTAAAATTATTGGAAAAAGGCAATTGGGCGACAGCGAGAGTTTCGTTCGAAGATTTAGCGCCGTAATCGACGTTGGAGGAATGTAAGGGATCGGTAAAATCTTCGACCAGAATTTTCTTTTCGTTCAATTGTTCATCTTTGCTGAACCTTTTTATCGCAGGTCTTTCTACCTTCTTAACGCCTTCCTTATCAGAGAAACGTGTATGATTATTATGTCGCTTTAAGAATATATACTCACCAAAAAATTCGTTTTGGAATTTGGAACTTCTGGTGAATTTTCTCTGCTGTCTTCTAAAAATTCCTTTGCATTCGGAGGCATCGCGAATTCGTCCATTAAGAATGATTTTTCTAATCTCCAACTGTACAACGTAAATAGCATTAATACTGATACTTCTTTTAGTTTGGACAATTCTACTTCGGTCGCGCCACGTAACAACACAGTGGCTCCTAGATGAGGGGCGGGTAAACCTTCGAAAAACATTAAAGTTTTGGAATTATCTAAAAAAGATTTTACAAAATAAATTTCAAATTTTGAACCCTGGAAAGTTAGTTGAACCTAATAATAAACATTTTCAAGAAATCGAAGTTGAATATATGAAAATAAGTTTCAAAATATTACAAAATTAACGAAAAAAAAATAGTTTGTTTATTACCTTTATTTATTTGAAAACTTTTCAAATAAAAGCGTTTGCAGGTGCCCAATTTGGGTCGACCAATATGAGCATCGACAGCAGATACAATGTCCGCTTGCGTACACCTGGACAATCGCTCGAGTACTGTTTGTTTCACGTTGTGCACCAAAGTGACATTGTGTTGTCGTAACATGTCTTGAGCCAGTCTCGAAATATTTTTTTGGACTAATACAACGTTCGGGCGAAGCGCCACAATTCTAGCTGCAACATTCCTTAAATACTCATATTCCTAAAAGTAAAAAATGGCAGTTTTTTCATTGTTTCCAATACAATTTATATTAAAACTGAAGAGGATGCTTTTGACCATCTTCAGGCAGTAAAAAATATTTAATGAGTATATAATTATACCAGACACACGAGTCAGGAATTTAATTGTGCTACCATCTATCAGTAAGACTAATAAGTGAAGCTTTAGAAGTGACTTTTGACAAATTTACAAAGAAACGAATTGCAGATGCATTGTAAAGCCCCGAGAAAGATAAAAAATATCATCAAAGAGTTGGTGAAAATAATTTCACCACCAAAGAGGACAAAAAAAATATATTTCCTAACCTGCATTAAAACTGGTTCCAATGACATTAACCTCCCTTCAGTCCTCTGATACACGACCGAACACTGAAGGAGCAGAATCTTGGGATTTTCTATTTCAGTCAACATATCCTTGTGTGCGACATTTTTACTACAAACTACGCCTCCAATTAGCGATGTGTCGCTCTTCAGGCCTCCTGAAAGCGTTTTAAATTGGACGTAATGTCGAATGTCCAAATCGATTGCATCATGATTTTTATCTGCAATATAAATGCGTTTTTTCTTATTTTCAGCACTTCTAGCATTCTCCAGGCGAATATTTTAATAATTCAAATTCATTTATTCACGTCATTGGACAAAAATCTAACACACGTCAAAAATTGTTTAAAATATTGTTTAGATATATAAAATTGGAATACAATACAATAAAAATTTAGAAAAACATATAAGCAACTAAAATTAAATTTATGTTAAAATCATGCTAAGGGATGCTAAAATTCAAATCTAAGAAATTCCTCACTGATTATACCATCATTCACACCCTGAGTGTCCCTAAGTATAAATCAAAAAGAGAATGGGTCCCAGAACAGAGCCCTGGGAAACCCCAATATTAACAACACTCTTCCCTGATAACACCCCAGAGACTTTCACAACCTGTGTCCTATTTTCAAGGTAGGATTGACTTAGTTTTAGACTGTGAGGACAAAAGTTATATTTCTTGAGTCTTATGGTTATGGTTAGATTAGACAACTAATAATGCATGAATTTCGAAAAAGAGTGTCATAACTCGGCGGTAGCGGAAACGAAACGACTCTGAGTCTATCAGCATCTACTATCACTCGGAGAGCATGTAAAACCGTCGGTCCTGGATATATATAACAGTAGTCACTTGAATTTTATCAAATATTAAATATCTTACCTGGTCTTATAATGGCAATAAGATCTTGTAACAAAGGCATGATCACATCTGACCATGAATAGGATAAACCTTTCCACATTAACAATTGCTTCAATAAACTAACTTCATGCTGTTCGAAAGTTTGAGTTAAAATGGTATAAGCGAGTTTTTCACCGTTTTCTTCTCTCAAATTGGAAGCATTGAACCAACCTTAAAAGAAAGACGAGGGAAAGAAAAATTTTAAATAAATCTTGTTTTTATTTATTATTATTTGTCACGGATTATTTGTTTATCCCCACAAAAACCTCCACTAACGAGGAAATTCACAAAAACTTACGTTATAGATGAATATGTAGAGGAAAAGGGAAAGGCAAACTAAAAAAGAGAATTCGTAAGAGGAATGGCAAAGGTAAATTTGACAAAATGGTTCTTTATTAATGTTATTTGATGTTTTTGTGAAGTCCCTTAATTTTTTTTATACCAATGTCTTACAATGAATTTCACTCATTTCTAATACAAGGATATTTCTTTTAAAATGGCATACTTTCTCCTAAATTATGGTTTTTAATTGAACTTGGCACTAACATTTTAATGCTACAGATATTATTGAGTGTCGGTTTAGTCACCTTGACTCTTAATTTATATAACTCCGGATGTGACGTACCTATAGGCTCTTTTAGCTTCAGATTTTGACAGAAATTTACCTGATTCGGGTGCTACTTCGACTTGTTCCGAAGGCCTAACAATGACCGTTTCTTGTCTCTCCTGTAGGTCAGAAACCGTACTGGAGTTTTGAGGTTTATATTCATCTGGAGGTCTTGACAGATAAACGGTATTTGCTTCCAGATTAAGATCTAACATGTAAGAAGAAGAAGACGTTAGGTTTACTGGAGATATCTGTTCATTTTCCGAATCTAAAATTCAAAAGAAATGAAATGACAATAGGTAGGGTTAAATAGAATAAGTATTGAACCTGTTGTACTAGATTCATGAGGTATCTGTTGTACCCAATGAGGTTCTTCATGAAATGGAACATCAAAATTTGATCCGGACGGAGGTAGTTCCGGGTAGGAAATAAGTTTTTTATGATAGAATGCATATCCATCGATGAACGTTGCTGGATCAGATAAACTTTCAATATACCCTCCTTCTAATAAAGCTTGGCATATCGCTGACGCTTGCACCCTTAAAATAAAATATTTAAATTACCAGTCGATTTTAAGGTGCTGAAAGAAAAATATCAAAAACTCTGAAACAAAATATCTCTTACCTATTTTTTGACTTCTGTTGAAAAATCAACCAATCCACCAACTCAGAGCCAAGGAAACAATCTGTATAGGTCTTCAAACGATACCTGTGGGTCTCAAATTGTAATCCACTTGTAGGTTTTATCATTTCTTCGTACAAATTTCTAAGAGACGCCGAGTTCTGAAGGGCCCTACATTTTTCTTCCGACGATAAATATGATGTATTTGTACTGAAATTGAACTTGCATTAAAGAGCTTTAAAAATAAATAAGACAGAAAAATTTTGAACTCATCTTCCGGTCCCTTTTTGTGGATTAGAGAAACTTTTGTTAATTTCTATATTGAGGGAAATCAACCTTTTAATAAACAAATATTTATAAATAAAATTTGTAACAACAAAAAAAAAACTGCCAGATATACTGATAGCTACATCCCTATAAATTTCAAAAAAATGAAATTTGTGAAAGTGTTCCTTACTTTTGGTCCAAAAATACTTGGGTACAACTTTGCATAATCAGGAACGTGACTTTAAATCTAAAATTTTAAATAGGACACCCTGTATATTATTATATTTTGGGAAATCGTCTCTAAGAAAACTTCAACAGTTGTACAAACATTAAGCTAAATTTTGGGTATATATTCAATATAAAACAGGTATTTCTACTCACTTTTCTGAAAAAAACTTTTCTTCTTGATAACCTAAAGAAATCTTCCTTTTCGCGTTACCGTCATCATTATTTACTATGGATGTCTGCAAAGTTCTGTCTTCAAAGGATCTCGGCGAGACTGAACCAAATTTTGACTGTAAACTTTCTTGAAGTATTTTTAAGTCGTTTGTTAGAATCGCACTGAAATCTGACGATTGTAAATATGATAGTACTACCTTGCAACAATACGTGCAAACTCTTAATTCTCCTAAAAAAAACATAATAAAGCGAAGGATAACAAAATAAACAATTTATTTTTGATTGCAACTCATTAAATAAAAATAAAAGTTGCATATATGAGGAAAGACTTAGAGATTAATTAATTTTCTTCTTTTTTTACCTGTACATCCAAATATTTTACCGGGAATTTGTTGATTGCAGCACTGCGAGCAAAAGATCTGCCCACAGACTCTACAATGATGTCTTCTCCTAAAGGTTGTAAATTTTTCAGAGCACTCATAGCATTCCTTGCTAACTGAATCCGGCATCCAGTACTGTTTTAATTCAGTGTCACCATAATCTTGTAGGCTCTAAAACATGTTTCTGAATATACGAACATGTTCTCTATTAAATTGTTAAATCACACAAGGTGAAGTCAAATGAATTTTGGATGGGAAATAAATAAAACAACATAATTCTTACACTACTTTTAAGAGCCAAAAGATTACTAATTCTCTTTAAAACATTAGGTAAATTTCTGCCTTCATTTACATCAACATCATACACATTTGACGATTCCGAAATATTATACGAGGTATCAGAAACGGCATCGACTGCCCATGTAGGCAAGGATTCGCTAATAGTATCATTTTTATCACAAGTTGCACTTTCTTCAGAATTTCCACTTTTTCCCCAAAAGAAATTTGCTAAAAACTGTCCTACACTACCAGGTTTTGCATCTTCTGATTGTAGTGGTCCAAATTCAGTTAATTTCGTAGCTGTCTGCAAATTTTTACTCATTTTTTAAAACTTTAACCTGTATCATAATAAAACTAAATTTATTTTATATGAATCAAATCTGACAACTAACCCTATTACAAAGTTAGAATTAAACATTTAAAACGTCAGAAATTTAAAACTCACAATTTTTTTGACAGATTAATGTTCTAAGGCGATTTCACACGTTGCGTTGCTTGTGATTTATTTTTAGCTGCAAAAACAATCGTTCCGCGCTGTCCCGAGAGAGGGGACCAATGCTGGGTAATTTTGAAGTTCTTCATCTAGTATACTGTGACTGGACTGTCAGTTTCTTTTTGATTTGAATGATTTGATGGTAGAGCTTTTTACAAATAAGATGGAATCTCAACAAATAGAAATTATTTCTCAAGCCCAAATAAAAATTGAACCCGAATGGGAGGATGAGATAAACATTAAACAACTAGAGGAGCAGAATCTCAAGATAGATGAGAAACTTGATGTTATGAGAACGATTCTTGTACAGTTCAATATGCAGATAGGGAGACAAAATTATTCATTGATAACAAGTTTAAGATTGGAGAAGAAGAAATACACATTAAGGATGAAACTGAACAACCTATAGAAGAAGTTGATAATAACAGCAAGAATTTTGAAGAGGGTGGTTGCCAACAATGTTTTACTAATGAAGAAAAATGTAAGTGCAATATTTGTAAACATACATTTTCTCAATAAGGCAATCTTCAAACGCGTTCATTAGTCCACAGAAGTGAAAAAAATTGTGTATGCAATATTTGTGAAAAATCATTTACTCAGAAGTCAGTCAGACTTATTAATTCATTAAATCATTTACTCAGAAATCGTCTCTGAAAGAACCTTTACTAATGCATTTCTGGTGATAAGAATTTTAAATGTAATGTTTGTGAAATATCATTTACTCAAAAAAAGCAGTTTAAATAAATATTTATTGTTTCGTTCAGGTGAAAAGAATTTCAAGTGCAACATTTGTGAAAAATCATTTTTTCAGAATCGTGATTTAAATAAATATTTATTGATTCATGCATCTATAAAAACTTTTGTAAAAATCATTTACTCAGAAGAGAAGTATAAAGTGATTCCTGTGTACTTATAATTTGCTTCTATAGTAATACAATTTTTTTGAATTAAAACCAAGGTATTATCATTTTCCAATATTTTTAAGTTATAGATCAGACAGCTGTTAACCTGAATTTGATCTCAAAATTGAGACATTTTCAAGAAAATGGACTAGAATGCATTTTGAAGAAGTATAGAGTATTATTGACAAAAATGTCGATAATTTTCTTAAAATTATATTAATTCTCAAACTGAAAATGCACAATTTCGTTAGAAAAAAAATATATAAATATTTTAACTTAATAAATTAAATAGTTCTAGTAATTCAGTTACACACAATAATTGACCACCATGTATATTAGGATTTTATGAAAATGTGCTTTATAAAGTTTTAATATTTTAGGAGTCCCCTAAAATAACGTTATAAGGATACGTGTTTGCATAGTCACCAGGAATATCCATCAATTTTCTTCTACATCCTTATCGCATTCCCTATTCATGTGAAACACTCATTATAGGGAACATGTATAACTTTATCTACTTTTATCTTCGAAGGTTTTGGTCTTCTTTAGGATATTTCTTCACTGTGTCCCACAGTTTTTGTCATCTGCGTGTTAGAAGGATGGGGAGGTTAATTTGATTTTTATGAGAAAAAAAAAACTGATTTTCGGCGGAAATGTGGTCCTACGTAGTGCAAAATGATGTTTCTCGAATTTTTTTTTTAGCTGAAAAATCTTCGTGTCTGCGTGAAAGTAAGGAGAAAAATTTTTCCTTGGCCATTCAGGGGGGTTTGATCCCAGACCTGACGCCAGATTCTGGATTCACTTTTTTCTCTTCAATTTAAAATAAAACTACAGTGAGAGCATTCAGTAAAATTTATTATAAGTAAAAGATATGATTTATATAAAATATAAGTTATGGATAAAATAAGTAATATCTACCAATATACAGAGTGTCCAACATAATTAGACAGACCCTAAAAAAAGGTTAAAACAACCATAGTCTTGGAATGGAAGAATATCTCAGATTGTTGAAAGGGGTATCGCTTTAAAATTAACAATGGATTCATCATGCAATAGGGATTTTTTATCCTCCTTCTTCTTAGTTTTCCTTTTGCCTCTCTCTCTATTCGTGACACCGTCTTCTTTGTCCATCATTCTTATAATCTGAATTTGATCTGAAGAATCGATAGGAGCAACCGATATGTCGCGAACGGCTCTGAATTGACCGCAATTATTTATATGTTCGTTCTCCAAACGGAAAAAGTTCCATACGAATCTTCTGAATACTTCCAAAGGTGACAGAATTGACGACATTATGTCACCGCTGACGTAACCGTACTCGGTGAGGTAAACCGAAATTGTCCATGCAAAACGAAGAATAAAATCTTCAATTATGGCGAAATAATAGAAAAACTAAAACAAAAAATACATTAAATCATTTGTGTCGTAATGAGTTTTGTCCTGTAGAGTCTGACCATAAATATTGTAAGGTCTTAAATCACTAACCACTTGAGTTATCAGCTGGCGGCCTATGCAAAGACGTACCTACTCTAGCCATTAAGTTCTGTTCTATAGGTTTAATAATCATAAGATATTTTAATTCGGACATAAGAATCTTTTAATGGACTTCGTATCCCAAAACACAAATAGTCGTGTTTTTCAAGGTAAGAATTAACATTAATTACTACTATTTCTAAATTTAATTCATCTTCATAATAACAGTTACGAAAGTTAAGGTTGAAAAATATTTTTAAGCCAAATTACTGTTGTTTTTCTTTACGCTTGGTGAATATAGTGTGGTAGAAATTACCTTAGACGAATATACGGTTTCCTCTCTTAAGAATTTGTTCTCTCCTGCTGATTTATCAAACAGACCCCAATCCATTTTAATATCCCACGTGTAAGCGTACGTGGAACTGAGTATTTGTGCCGCTATCCACAAAAACATGTACGGATTTTCGGATGCAATGGGATAATCATCTAAAACATTGAACCGACTTAAAAAAAATAGCAGCTAAAATTGTATAACAAGTGTTGAAAGAACCACTGTTGCATACTATAGTTTTTCTACGACCGCGCAAATATATCTCCAATGCCGGTCCTGTATTTTTCGATATTTATTGCATGCGCCAATATTGAAATTTCAAATAAATAAATAAATGTTATTACCTTTGTAGACGGATCTAAGAGTTGAAAATATGACTACTAAAAAGGTAGTCGAGTATTTTCCGGCGTTTACTAAATGTGGAAAAGCGTCTTTAGAATCGTAATATCTTCTAAGGCACTGCGCAAATCGTAACCACGCTGGAATGCAATTTACCAACGGTCTTATGGTAAAATTTTTTTCCATACATTGTGCAGTATCTAAAAAATAGTAAATGCATTTTTTCAGTACTAAATAAATATCCCTGTCAAAATATATCATTCAATTTTATAAGAATTTAAATAAAAAATGCCTATTTTTCAATACGAACAATATATTTTTTCATACCATATTAAAGTCGAGGTTTCAATGAAGAAAATGTGTACTGATAAAGTTAAAAAATTGAAATTTTGGAAACCAACTTTTTCGATTGAAAATTAGGCTTTTTTTTTTAATTTAAATTCATATAAAATCTTTGAAAAAATTACAGCTTATTTAAAACACAAAAAAAACGTTTTCACCAAGTTTCATAAGTAAAAAAATTATTTTTGGGGGAGAACAAATTAAAAACTATAAAAAAACGGTTTTTAGCGTTTTTCTCGATAATTTTGAGGTTATATTGAAAAATGATAAATACAAATGTTTTAGATTTTTTAAGTATCTACAACTTTTGCATTAAATTTTTTTCGATAGGAAGCATATTTCAGCCACAAATCGTAAAAAATCAATATCCAACCCCCAAAACGTATATTTTACTCCCACCCCCTTTCCGAAACTTTTACTTTTACAACTTTTTCGATTGAAAATTAGGCTTTTTTTTTAATTTAAATTCATATAAAATCGAAAAATAAATATTTTGCTTTGAAAAAATTACAGCTTATTTAAAACACAAAAAAAAACGTTTTCACCAAGTTTCATAAATAAAAAAATTATTTTTGGGGGAGAAAAAAATTAAAAACGATAAAAAACCGGTTTTTAAGCGTGTTTCTCGATAATTTTGGGGTTATGTTGAAAAATGATCAGTACAAATGTTTTAGATTTTTTAAGTATCTACAACTTTTACATTAAACTTTTTTCGATAGGATGCATATTTCAGCCACAAATCGTAAAAAAATCAATATCCAAACCCCCAAAACGTATATTTTACTCCCACCCCCTTTCTGAAACTTTTACTCAGTCGTCTTTCTTAATTTACTTAAGTTCACTCGCAGCTTATTTATTTTCATACATTTACATCTAACACGCCATTTAATGGGGATTTATCATTATTTTTTTTTACATAATTTTGTTTCTTATTTTGTCAAAAATCGATGTTTTATTACATCCTGTACATGACATATTCTAGTTTATTTACCTCCTGCTTCCAACCAATTCCCGTTCGTAAAATAGAAACAAGTTAAAAATTGAAAATCTAGGAAAGCTGTTACCAAACTGTTCATTTGATCACCCAGCCAGAAATCAGCGAAGTCCACATGAAAAAATGGTGCTGCGAACATTCGACCCTTAAAATAAATAAAAAAAGGGCTAAATATTTCTAAACTAGGCGGTTTAGGAAAACAGTTTATATGAACTATCCGTTTCTACTTTTTTTGCTATCTAATATTATCAAAAATATAAAAAGAATAAACTGAAGACGGTATCGTCAAAAAATCGAAACGTAACTTACGCATATTCGCAAGAACCAAAACCGCGCATCATGCCGAAACACCTTCAGCGGATTGATCAGGAACGCAATCATAATAAGAGTCAACGCTAGGGGATTTACGTACGGTGGTATACTCAAGCTAGAACTATATAAAAAATTTAGTAAACTCAGTGCCCAAACTACTCCGAAAATGGCGGCGAGTTCCATAAGATGCTGTTCAGAGAGATGATTTCTCGGATCGAGTTCGAAAATAAGTACGTGATTTACACCAGACGATCGCCATCCATAAATGTTAACTCCTATTAAAAATAAGATTACAATTATGAGTAGTGGTCCTCTGTACAAACGGAATGCTATTTTTAAATTTTCACTAGAACCTTCATGGAAGATGGCTGAAAATAAAAAACAATTTTATAATAAGGTTTAACCGAGTAGCGGACTATATTTTTTCTACGACCAGAAAGTGTGAATTATTCACAATGAACAACTTACGGTTGTATAACAATAAATTGGGGACACTTGTTACTCAGGAGAGAAGGTGGTTTAAAATGACCTACCTGATAATACCACTGCTATGAGCAATACAATAAAGGATCCAGAAAAAAGACCAACTTTAAAAGTTGTCCAGGGCGACTGTTGTTCTCCCAATGGGGGAACTCGTAAACGTTTCATTGCTCTTTGTCGATCTCCTGATTCGAGATCATTTGTAACTGTATTTTCTGTATCATTTATTAGTTTATCTATGTCTTTGTTTGTGAAAAAATGAGACGTTTCTACATGTTCCTGTCTCCATTTTACACCTACATCCGTCGATAAAAGCTAAAAGTATTTATTTCATTCATTTCTATTGCTTACTTTGTGTATTTTTCCCATACGGGATACTAAGAAAAGAGTGACATCTTAAAAAACTTTAAAATGATCAAAGGAAGCATGTGATTTTCTAAATATTACCTTGTCATGTTTCTTTAAAATTTTCCTGAAACCAGTATGATTTAATGTTTGATAATTCTGGAGTAATATGAGGCTTAAGTAAAATTCGCTGAAAGCCAATTTCAGTTCTTGAAGTTTTCTAATTGGCACTGTCCTTCTACTTTTTAACTTTCCTATCGCGACATTATTAAGGGAATCTTTTAATTCACTATGCAGGCTCGCCGATTTCCTAGTAGCTTCCGCCATTTTTTCTGCATAGAAAGTGTTGATCTTTTTCAACTCTTTATCACAGTAAAGAAAAAATTGCTCTTCGAAATTTGCTATGTGTCTAGTAACTACTTCTGCCTCTACACTCTCCACAGATGGAGCTTCTTCTACAGCCATATATAGCATGCTTTTCATCTCCTTGTGACAAATAAACAAATAATTAAAAAAAGGGCAAATCTATGAAGTGTCTTTATTAATAATTAAGCTTCAGAAAAAATTGTGAAGAATTCAGAGTATTATTGCTGTATTCAACAATTTGAATGGTCCTTTCACGCGATTTAATATTCTCAACACTCAAATTTCAAAAAAGTATTTTTAATAACTCAAGTGCATCAATAAAAAGAGACACGCTGTATATATAGGAGTCATAAGAAAACAATTATATTAACATCAAACGGGTAATGATAAGGCAATGATTAAATGAATGTATAATTCATTATTATTTATATATAATAATTTTGGAAATAAACTCGCCAAGGAATGTTATGGAAAAACGTATTTGTTGTAGTGCAGTAATTTAAATAATTAGATTTGACATTAAACCTAATAAAAAACTTACATTTTCAATTGTATTTTAAATTAGTAACTGTTAATGTTGAATATATAAATAATAAATATTCTTACCTCGTAACTTATGTATTGCTTTCTCCATTCTGGTGTTATATGAGCTGAAAGATGCTCAGCAAATTTCATGTTTGTAAATTTTAAATAGAATACGTTGAAACTTTTACTACATTCGATACCGATGTCCGTGGAATTATCACAAAGGTTTTTAGGTGCTAACTATGTACAAACATTTACGTACTGTAATTTGTAAATTCAATAAAGAGATTAATTAGATTGATAAGATATATTGACCTAATAATTAGACTTTACAAGACATACCGATTGTTGATATTTAAATATTTAAACAGTTAAATCTAAACGTATTAGGTTTTATAGATTAGGAACATCTCGTGATTAAGGATTAAAGATTACAATATTTACATTTTTTTATTTTGTGGTTATGTTTCTGATATTTTGAAGTTTCAACTGACAACCATCTGGTATTTTAGAACTACCATTAGTGACGTCACCAAAGTTTTATTTTTTCTTCAGTTATACTAATATATTTGGTTACATATCAACTAGAATCATTCAACTAAAAATGCGAATTTTATAGATAAAAATGATATTATTTTAATAAAAAATGATTGCGAAAACTACATCTGTCAAATGCCAACATTTTGGTTGTCAGTATGTCAGTTACTAATTGTTCAAAGCCAACTGTCAAGAGTCAAAAAAGCATCAGTCAAACAGTGAACTCTGTTGGAGTCTTACAATCTATAATTTGTGGTAGTGTTTTGCCTGCTTTCCTAAAATTTGTTTATAATAAAATTAATTAAGTTTAAATAAATAATTATAATAAAGTGTAGTTTTTGGTGTTAAAAAAAATGACGACCCAACCGCACAGTAGAAAGCGTGTTTGCTATTATTATGACAGTAAGTAATTTAAGTATTAATTTTAATGCATATATTTTATATAACCTTAAGGTTATATAGGATACGTTTTATCTAATGATTAATTTTTACAAGTGCGTGATGTTTTCCCTCTTAATTCATCGTGTACGGTATTCGAAAACATAAATCCAGAAAATCATGGTAGACTAATGGCTACCGTAGAACTTTAGCACGCCGATTGGTCAGAATTTGACATGACGTATGCATGATGCTCATTTCTACGGACCCGGATGAACTTTTATTAGTCTTCCATGATATTCTGCCCTAATAATTTTTTTTGTAATTTGTGATTTTTCTAATCTATAGGCGATATTGGAAATTATTATTATGGACAAGGGCATCCCATGAAACCGCATCGTATACGTATGACCCATAATTTACTGTTGAATTATGGCCTTTATCGAAAAATGGAGATTTATGTATGTATATTGTTGTCTAAAGCATGGCTAATGAATTTATTTTAAAATTATTTTATATGTATACTAGGCATAATAAACTGACTAACTAGGTTTCATAAATTTTTCTGTTTTGATTCGGTACCGATTTCTCCATTTCGCCACATTTCTGCATATTAACTCCTTGAGCTTTAAAAGGAAGATTATTTAAGTGTGTGCGAAAATGATTAGGTTTATAATTTTTGGTGGGCTCGTACTTCTTATGACCACACCCCTCCTTTTGTAATTTTTTTTTTATTTTTGTCGACCATATTTTTCATATTTATTTCTCATAGCCATTTATTTGAATACTGGATTTATTACGGTATACATTTATAATTAAAAATATAATTTTTTTTTTTCTATACACCAACTTTTAAACAACCGTTTATTTAGCAGTTTTTCTTCTTTTATTATTTCGAAATTACACAAAGTAAAAAAGCTTTAAATAAAAATAATTTAAAATGCGAAGACGGAAATTTTCCATTGTTTTATTTTTCATCTTTTACAGAGACCACACAAGGCTACAGCCGAAGAGATGACCAAATTCCATTCGGACGACTATATAAGATTTCTAAGGTCCATTCGTCCAGACAATATGTCTGAATATAACAAACAAATGCAAAGGTTTAACGTTGGAGAAGATTGTCCCGTTTTCGATGGTCTTTACGAATTTTGTCAGCTTTCTGCTGGTGGTTCAGTGGCAGCCGCAGTGAAATTGAACAAACAAGCCTCAGAAATCTGCATAAACTGGGGCGGAGGCTTGCATCACGCCAAAAAGTCCGAAGCCTCAGGTTTTTGTTACGTTAACGATATTGTTCTTGGAATACTAGAACTATTGAAATACCACCAGCGTGTTTTGTATATCGACATTGATGTACATCATGGGGACGGAGTAGAAGAAGCATTTTACACCACCGATCGTGTAATGACTGTATCATTTCATAAGTATGGAGAATACTTTCCTGGTACAGGAGACCTGAGAGACATCGGGGCTGGAAAAGGGAAATATTATGCTGTAAACATCCCCCTCAGAGACGGAATGGACGATGAAGCTTACGAAAGCATCTTCGTACCCATAATAAGTAAAGTTATGGAAACTTTTCAACCCAGTGCTGTAGTGTTACAATGCGGAGCTGATTCTCTAACGGGAGATCGTTTGGGCTGCTTCAACTTAACAGTGAAAGGTCACGGGAAATGCGTCGAATTTGTAAAGAAATACAACCTCCCGTTCATGATGGTGGGCGGAGGCGGATACACAATCAGAAACGTTTCTAGGGCGTGGACCTACGAAACTTCAGTAGCTCTCGGGGTCGAAATCGCGAATGAACTACCCTACAATGATTATTTCGAATATTTCGGACCCGATTTCAAATTACATATCAGTCCAAGCAATATGGCGAATCAAAATACTCCGGAATATTTGGAAAAAATAAAAACGAGATTGTTTGAAAATTTAAGAATGTTACCGCACGCGCCTGGCGTACAAGTACAAGCTATTCCAGAAGATGCAATAAACGAAGAGTCCGATAGTGAAGACAAAGTTGATAAGGACGAAAGATTACCGCAGAAAGACTTGGATAAGCGAATTGTACCGGAAAACGAATTTTCGGACAGCGAAGATGAGGGTGAAGGTGACAGGAGAGATAATAGAAGTTACAAGGGTAGGAAACGTCCACGATTAGATAAAGGAGGCGAAAATAAGGATGAAGATAAAATTAAGGATGAAGTTAAATCAGAAAAAGGTGAGATACATTCATTTATATCGTACTAATTTTAAATTGCGCGCCTGATCGTTTCCAGTTGCCAGATCAACGGCGGCTCCAGGGGGGGAGTAGGGCGATTGACCCCCCCCCCCCCCCCCCGTCCGACAATGAGAGGATATTTCTCATATCTGCGTAAACCAAATTTTAATTTTTTTGAATTTTGTTTTGTAGATTCTAGGTCCATTTATATCCTAAAAAAATAACTTTTTCCCCCAAAAATGGCCCAAACATTTTTTTTTTGTAATTTTGACATTGCCTATTATTTCTTAGACAAAATTCATTCTTCGCAAACCAAATTTTAATTTTTTTTATAGATTCTTGGTCCATTTATATCCTAAAAAACTCCCTTTTTCCCTCAAAAAGGGCCCACATTTTTTTTTTAATTTTGACATTGCCAATCGTTTCTTAGACAAAGTTCATTCTTCGCAAACCAAATTTTTTTTTTTTTTGTAGATTCTTGGTCCATTTATATCCTAAAAAACTCTTTTTTCCCCAAAAATGGCACAAACATTTTTTTCGGTAATTTTGGCGTTGCCAATCATCTCCATTGTGTCAGACTTACCCTCCAGGTGGCAGTTTAAAACAAACGAAAATATTATCACTTTGGGGGGAGTGGTTGGCTCAGCGGTAGAGCACTGGACCCATAACTCTTTCGTTGCTTTTTTTGCTTTCAATTAATTCAGGTGGAAATATTTAAAAGAAATTTATTTGACATTGACGTTTAAATTAAAGCTCGTGCTGCAGATTAAATTTAAATGTGTTCTGGATTTTGATTGGTTAAATTTAGTTGCCTTATGATTATTGGCCATTAAGTGTTGATTTTCATTACTAAACACTTTTTAAAATCAAATCCATTTTACAAATACAGTATTGAATAATGAAACTCAAATTCCGGTTTGTTTTTTGGTTTATTATTTGACATTAGTAGATACACTAATTTGAAGTCAGAAAAATTCCCAAAATAATTGCGTATTTTGTGATGTCAAAATAAGCCTCATTGGTTATTAAAACCTCCATTTTTTTTTTCAGGAGAGGAGAATTTGATTAAGTCAAGTCCGGAAGATACAAAAAAACTGATAGGACCAACGCCATGACATCGTACTTCTAATTTAATTGTATAATTTCCAATACATTATTGGGCAAGTAAATGAACATTTTTTTATAGCGAGAGTGAATTGTGACTGTGTACAGTTTTTGTATTTCGTAAGTCTGTTTCGATATTTCCCATATTTATTATATTAAGTTAGTTGTATAAGTATTTTATAAATAATATTCAACTGTCGTTTAAATGCCAGATCTACATTTTAAACTTACGTGTGATTGAAAATATAAAGTAGGCGAAAATTAAAACAGTTAAAAAGGTTGCAGATTTTTTATTTTTTTTTATAGATTTTTTGGCGAAATTGCAGAAAAAAAGGAGCTCTTACTAGTCATCCGTTAGTAAAATCGCTTTTTCTCTAAAACTTTAACGAAAACAATTTTTACCCTACATTTTTTTTTTGAAACTTCTTGACAAATTTTACGTGAAAATTTTGTTAAAAAACGACGAAATTAAAAGGCATGCTGTCATTATTTATTTTTTATTTAAAATTACATTTAACACTTAAAAATAATAGATTAAGTTTTGCTCCCGTTTTTTAATTGTCGTCTCTTTCACTTTGTTCGATTTCATCTTGTTTTAGTTTATTCGCCTCAACTTGCTCTCTTTCATCTGTTTGCGTTTTGTCTTTTTCGTCTTCTTGCTCCTCTTCTTCGTCTTCTTCGGGCATTGGGCTTAAAATTTCAGGTGTTAGTAATTCGGGGGTGTCTTCTATTATTTCTGTGTTACTGCCTACAAAAAAGAAGAAGTTAGAAATGTAAAATTTGAAAATGTAAAAGTACTAACCTCTAAAAGATACACGTGGTTGTTTCTCTCTTTTACTATCGGCTCTCTTTAATGGTTTCAAAATAATTTCCTCCCTAATTTCATGGAAAAATTCACCTCTTTCTTCAATCGGGGAAGTTTTATTACTTCCCGCTGTCACTTTTCCATTAAACTTGATAGTGATCTCGTCAGTTGACTAAAGCACCATAGAGAAAATAAAATGTTAAATTTAAAGGAAGAAGTAGAAGAAACGAAATAGGAAATACATGTAATAAACAAACTTACAGGCTTATGATTTTCCTGTAAATATGCAGCTTGTTGTTTTGACAATAGAATATCGGCATCAGTTTCGTATTCTTTCTTTTGCCGATATTTTTTATCTGTTATTATTAAATGGTATGTGCAGCAAATCACTACTAGTAAAAAGAACGAAGACAGAACGATGACAATTAATTGTCCTGTGCTGTCTTCTTCTTCGGCAGTTGCGGAATATATTGAGGTGTAGAAAATTCTTTGGGGAGCATCTTGAACCCAAGTTTTGTCGGTTCCCTAAAAAAATTAAGTTACACTGCCCCACACAAGCTAAAAGTATGTTCGGTACGCAATTGACCATATTTCACCTGAAAAAGATGAGGCATTTGTCGTTATGCCATTGGCACCACTTGCTGTCAATTTAATGTCAATTCTTTGATATATATTTAAATATTTCAAGTTATTCTTGTTAAGTTTGGCTGTTTGATAGTGTGTCAGTATTGTTTCATTACTTTTATTGTATATTTATTGATCCAGAAAAGTCCCAAATGGTTCCTAAGGCATCCAGGGGCAAAGTGTTCTGTGCCCCATTGCAGAAAATTTGAAATACTTCAAATATTTAAATATAACTTCTTTTTCAGGTGAAATATGGTCAATTAAGCACTAAATTAATGCGCTGATGCCAAATTTTCCGTAAATGCAAAGAAATACGTTGTCATTTATTTAACTTACCTGACTAATATTTAAATTTATAGCAGTTGGGGTCTTTTCGTGAATTTTATCGAAGTCAGAACTATATTGGGCACTTCTGACCCCATGAGGATTGGATACATTTACTTTTTCAGTTCCAGTTTTTGTAAATAGCATGTATTCTTCCAGGGGCTTCATTGCATGTTCGTTAACTTCAATGAATATGTCTAAAATAAGTAAAAAACATTTTAAGCCACATAAATTAAAATTTATTTAGCTCACTACCCCTGCTGATGAAACCTGATAAGCTTAATGGGATGTGGGTTGAATGTTTCAAATATTCAAGCAGTTTCGTCGTATTTAAAAAAATAAGCACGACCCTCGTAATATACTGAAATATCAGGAAAGAGGCACATCTGGTCTATTAACTTACTGGACAAACATCCACTGTATCTTTTGTAAGTTGCAAATCTGGGATCGGCCGTGTCATGTCCTCCGATTTGCACTTCGTTTCCTCCCTCTTCCGGAATGCTCGTGAACGTCTGAGCAGGAATTTGTTTCATCGACGTCAATTCTCTGTCGATGTACAGCTCCGATTCGTTGAAATCTCTTCGATAATGTATGGAATGTCGAGCGCCGTTGATGAAATTCTTTTTGTTCACGGTCGCTGAAAATACAGCGCCTTCGCGATCTTCTTGAACGGTGAGATGGCCTTCTGTGCTTAGACCAACTACTAGGTAGTAACTGCGTCTGAAATAAGATAGAAATTCGAAATTGCTGTAATAAAATAATTAAATATAAAATACACCCACTTCTATTTCATATTTAAAAGTAACGAGAATTGATTGGGTCGTAGTTAAGTTGTCTGAATTCTTCTTTTTTTATATTGGCTACCAATTAGTTCATTTAAATGTAACAATAAGGTTGGTTAACCTGCAAATGGACTGATGACGGTTGTAGAGTAGAAATTGCGCGAAAAGGTTTTTCATAAGAAATAAACTGAAAATTATGACTAATTGTTTTAATATCTTAGTGTCCTGAGTGGAAAATATTCAACTAACAGAAAGATTAAAAATAAATATCTAATATTTCATAAGTAGGGTTGTGAACTCTTAAAATCTTCGTGTGTAAATCGTCAAACGGAGTGTACCAAGACTAAAACTATGAATTTATGTGATTTAGCCGTTTCAAACTTACTAACTGTGCATTGGGTGAATGAACAAAATGACTAAATAAGATTTTATAAATTCTACTGCTGCAGAGTCGAGCGAACTGAGAACCTCGAACAAGGTAAGGCCGATATATGTATCTAGAAACATCACAAGCATGCTTGCAAATCGAAACCTAATCTTTAAAAATGATCGTTTATTTTTGTGGTGAAAAAATCGTACCCATTTTCAGTTTGCAAAAGCAACAAAACAGTGTTTTTCTGGCTGACATCGACACTAGAGAAGGCTAGCTGGAATTTCACGTGATCGACAGAACCATTCAGAATATATTCTCTCCATAAAATTGATTCACCATTAAATTCAGCGCCTATTTCTTCTGAACAAAATTCTCCATAATAACTGGTATGCTCGCAATCACATGTGTGTTTTTGATTTCTAAAATCTTCAATGCATATTCCTCCGTGTTTACAAGGTACTTCGTCACATTTCATACTGCAGTGAGCAATCACCCATAAAATATAAATTTCAAATGCATTAGTAATAATTCAATATTTATAAACAGTAAGTCAACAATGGATGTTCCGCCTATGTTTAAAATTCTTGATAATAAACACGATATTTTCATTTTGGTACTCTGTCACTCCCTCTTAAAAGTTATTTATAGGTAAAAATGTGATACTATACTTAATACAATTTTTTAACTTTGAAATTACAATTCCTGAATTTGTAAAAACGTTATTATTGCAAAAAAATCTAAAAATCAGTGTAAGCTTCCTCCTAGACATTTTGGATATCGAAACTAATTGGCCAAAAAACTTCGATAGATGGTAGCACATTTGCGAATAAAGAAAATTGTTTTGAACTTAAGGACGACAATTTATACTTTCTCTAATTTTTATAAAAAAATGTGTTAGTGACATCAGTTGCTCGAATCCTGTAAAGAGTTTGTTACTGTTTCCCAGGTTCATTTCAGGAACTGCTCATTAGAACCCATAAGGTTTAAGCAACCCCATTCCCTAACCATTAATAATAACCGATTAGTAAAATCGCTTTTTCTCTAAAATTTTAACGAAAACAATTTTTACCATACATTTTTTTTTGAAACTTCTTGACAAATTTTACGTGAAAATTTTGTTAAAAAACGACGAAATTAAAAGGCATGCTGTCATTATTTATTTTTTATTTAAAATTACATTTAACACTTAAAAATAATAGATTAAGTTTTGCTCCCGTTTTTTAATTGTCGTCTCTTTCACTTTGTTCGATTTCATCTTGTTTTAGTTTATTCGCCTCAACTTGCTCTCTTTCATCTGTTTGCGTTTTGTCTTTTTCGTCTTCTTGCTCCTCTTCTTCGTCTTCTTCGGGCATTGGGCTTAAAATTTCAGGTGTTAGTAATTCGGGGGTGTCTTCTATTATTTCTGTGTTACTGCCTACAAAAAAGAAGAAGTTAGAAATGTAAAATTTGAAAATGTAAAAGTACTAACCTCTAAAAGATACACGTGGTTGTTTCTCTCTTTTACTATCGGCTCTCTTTAATGGTTTCAAAATAATTTCCTCCCTAATTTCATGGAAAAATTCACCTCTTTCTTCAATCGGGGAAGTTTTATTACTTCCCGCTGTCACTTTTCCATTAAACTTGATAGTGATCTCGTCAGTTGACTAAAGCACCATAGAGAAAATAAAATGTTAAATTTAAAGGAAGAAGTAGAAGAAACGAAATAGGAAATACATGTAATAAACAAACTTACAGGCTTATGATTTTCCTGTAAATATGCAGCTTGTTGTTTTGACAATAGAATATCGGCATCAGTTTCGTATTCTTTCTTTTGCCGATATTTTTTATCTGTTATTATTAAATGGTATGTGCAGCAAATCACTACTAGTAAAAAGAACGAAGACAGAACGATGACAATTAATTGTCCTGTGCTGTCTTCTTCTTCGGCAGTTGCGGAATATATTGAGGTGTAGAAAATTCTTTGGGGAGCATCTTGAACCCAAGTTTTGTCGGTTCCCTAAAAAAATTAAGTTACACTGCCCCACACAAGCTAAAAGTATGTTCGGTACGCAATTGACCATATTTCACCTGAAAAAGATGAGGCATTTGTCGTTATGCCATTGGCACCACTTGCTGTCAATTTAATGTCAATTCTTTGATATATATTTAAATATTTCAAGTTATTCTTGTTAAGTTTGGCTGTTTGATAGTGTGTCAGTATTGTTTCATTACTTTTATTGTATATTTATTGATCCAGAAAAGTCCCAAATGGTTCCTAAGGCATCCAGGGGCAAAGTGTTCTGTGCCCCATTGCAGAAAATTTGAAATACTTCAAATATTTAAATATAACTTCTTTTTCAGGTGAAATATGGTCAATTAAGCACTAAATTAATGCGCTGATGCCAAATTTTCCGTAAATGCAAAGAAATACGTTGTCATTTATTTAACTTACCTGACTAATATTTAAATTTATAGCAGTTGGGGTCTTTTCGTGAATTTTATCGAAGTCAGAACTACATTGGGCACTTCTGACCCCATGAGGATTGGATACATTTACTTTTTCAGTTCCAGTTTTTGTAAATAGCATGTATTCTTCCAGGGGCTTCATTGCATGTTCGTTAACTTCAATGAATATGTCTAAAATAAGTAAAAAACATTTTAAGCCACATAAATTAAAATTTATTTAGCTCACTACCCCTGCTGATGAAACCTGATAAGCTTAATGGGATGTGGGTTGAATGTTTCAAATATTCAAGCAGTTTCGTCGTATTTAAAAAAATAAGCACGACCCTCGTAATATACTGAAATATCAGGAAAGAGGCACATCTGGTCTATTAACTTACTGGACAAACATCCACTGTATCTTTTGTAAGTTGCAAATCTGGGATCGGCCGTGTCATGTCCTCCGATTTGCACTTCGTTTCCTCCCTCTTCCGGAATGCTCGTGAACGTCTGAGCAGGAATTTGTTTCATCGACGTCAATTCTCTGTCGATGTACAGCTCCGATTCGTTGAAATCTCTTCGATAATGTATGGAATGTCGAGCGCCGTTGATGAAATTCTTTTTGTTCACGGTCGCTGAAAATACAGCGCCTTCGCGATCTTCTTGAACGGTGAGATGGCCTTCTGTGCTTAGACCAACTACTAGGTAGTAACTGCGTCTGAAATAAGATAGAAATTCGAAATTGCTGTAATAAAATAATTAAATATAAAATACACCCACTTCTATTTCATATTTAAAAGTAACGAGAATTGATTGGGTCGTAGTTAAGTTGTCTGAATTCTTCTTTTTTTATATTGGCTACCAATTAGTTCATTTAAATGTAACAATAAGGTTGGTTAACCTGCAAATGGACTGATGACGGTTGTAGAGTAGAAATTGCGCGAAAAGGTTTTTCATAAGAAATAAACTGAAAATTATGACTAATTGTTTTAATATCTTAGTGTCCTGAGTGGAAAATATTCAACTAACAGAAAGATTAAAAATAAATATCTAATATTTCATAAGTAGGGTTGTGAACTCTTAAAATCTTCGTGTGTAAATCGTCAAACGGAGTGTACCAAGACTAAAACTATGAATTTATGTGATTTAGCCGTTTCAAACTTACTAACTGTGCATTGGGTGAATGAACAAAATGACTAAATAAGATTTTATAAATTCTACTGCTGCAGAGTCGAGCGAACTGAGAACCTCGAACAAGGTAAGGCCGATATATGTATCTAGAAAATCGCTGTCAAGATAACATTTAACATCACAAGCATGCTTGCAAATCGAAACCTAATCTTTAAAAATGATCGTTTATTTTTGTGGTGAAAAAATCGTACCCATTTTCAGTTTGCAAAAGCAACAAAACAGTGTTTTTCTGGCTGACATCGACACTAGAGAAGGCTAGCTGGAATTTCACGTGATCGACAGAACCATTCAGAATATATTCTCTCCATAAAATTGATTCACCATTAAATTCAGCGCCTATTTCTTCTGAACAAAATTCTCCATAATAACTGGTATGCTCGCAATCACATGTGTGTTTTTGATTTCTAAAATCTTCAATGCATATTCCTCCGTGTTTACAAGGTACTTCGTCACATTTCATACTGCAGTGAGCAATCACCCCTAAAATATAAATTTCAAATGCATTAGTAATAATTCAATATTTATAAACAGTAAGTCAACAATGGATGTTCCGCCTATGTTTAAAATTCTTGATAATAAACACGATATTTTCATTTTGGTACTCTGTCACTCCCTCTTAAAAGTTATTTATAGGTAAAAATGTGATACTATACTTAATACAATTTTTTAACTTTGAAATTACAATTCCTGAATTTGTAAAAACGTTATTATTGCAAAAAAATCTAAAAATCAGTGTAAGCTTCCTCCTAGACATTTTGGATATCGAAACTAATTGGCCAAAAAACTTCGATAGATGGTAGCACATTTGCGAATAAAGAAAATTGTTTTGAACTTAAGGACGACAATTTATACTTTCTCTAATTTTTATAAAAAAATGTGTTAGTGACATCAGTTGCTCGAATCCTGTAAAGGGTTTGTTACTGTTTCCCAGGTTCATTTCAGGAACTGCTCATTAGAACCCATAAGGTTTAAGCAACCCCATTCCCTAACCATTAATAATAACCGATTTAAGCCATGATTATTTTAAACAATAATTTTAGCATAGTAGCGGAGTTATAGAAATTATTTGACCTACCTACATCTGTATCACTGATCTTTGAAGGTAGATCTATCAAAGTTTTTCCAATTTGGAGTCCTCTCAAACAACCCACATAACCATCTATTTTCGGGGGATAATCGGACGCTTTCAGCAAGGTCTCTGAATCAAAACCACCTAAATTCAATTGAAAGTACTCTGTTGGCGGAGCTGGTGGTCTTTGAGGAGCTAAAACCTCTGAAATATAAGAAAACGGTATAGTCTTTCTAATTGCTATTTGAGAATGAAAAAATATCTATAGAAAAAAAATTGTATATTTAATTCAATTTGAAAAATACAATTCATTTAAAAAATCATTATTGCGCATGCCTACATTGTTGACAGATGGCATATGCTTTGTTGACAGATGGCATATGCATTGTTGACAGATGTCATATGTCTGGTAAAACACGTTTGGGCTCTACATCGCGTATAGCATCTCTTTTTTAGAATTAAATATAAAAAAATATTATGTGTTTAACGAAATAAAAGTAGCAGTCAATAGTCCTCATTATTTACTACGATTCGTCTTAATAGTATTTTAAATTCAAGTTTAAAATGAAAAATTTATTGTTGACTAATTTAATTTTATCAGACAACCGTATTTTCAGTACCGCCTTCACCATAATTTCAAATACATTTGCAAAAGTATGGTTGTCTGATGAAAAATAAAATTAGTCTGTCTCGAATTTTTTATATGCTGCGTAGGATTTTGAGATCCAATACATCTTTGACTCCTATGTGGACGCGGAGGCGGTAAACAACAAATTTAAATATAAAATTTGTAAAAAATCTTACCAACATCTGGATTAAGCCAGGGCTTATTCGAATATTCCTCCAACATTTTTATCCCAATTGGTATAGTTTTATTTTTGTCGTTGACGTACATCGTTGTAGATTTGTTAGATCTTTCTATGGCTATCTGAATCGATTTGCTGGTATTCAAATTTTCGTAATTGACGGTGATATTGTGAATTTTGTTTTCGTAGTTGAACAAGAACACCACTTGCATACCGTTGTCGATGTACATATGTGCAAAATTGTTTAGGTGATCGTTTCCGTAAAAAATTAATGCTCGTGCTTCGTACGTTCGAAGGTTTACTAATATTTGTTCTCTGAAGATGCTGGATAGGACGTCTTTCTCCTCACTGGTATCATTTACTAGATAGCTCCTTCTTAGATACGAACTGGGCAGCGTGAACATTATTGCGTTGGTGTTTATATCTGTGAGAAGAGTATGAGTCAGTTTATCTGTCAAAAATGAATCAATTATGAACTTACTAGTTTCACAAAATTCTCCGCTATACGCCCACGGGTTAGGGCAAATGCATTGGAAATTACTCCAAAGTTCTTTGCATTGTGCGCCATTTTGGCAAGGATTAGGATCGCAGGAAGGTTTGCAGTCCTTAATGATTTCGCTGAGGTGGACGCTCATGTAACTGTAGATGTCCAATATTTCTTCGTTAACCACTAAACCTCTGAAGCATCCAATAAGTCCTTGATGTACCGATGATTTGTGGTCGAGAAGATCACTACAAAAAAATTGTAACTTTAACGTTGCAATGTTAAAAAAACTAAATTTTACTTACCTAATTGCCCCGCCTATGAACATAGATCCTTCGAATGGTCCAAATTCTTCTTCTGGTTTAAGATTTACCATACGGAAGTCTTCGTTTATCATAAATCGAACGTGATATTTGTTGTAGTCTATCCAAACTTTGTGCCATTCTCCGCCATTTAATTTTCTTCCTGATATTATTACTAACTCTTTGGAAACGCCAGTATTGAGAGTGAAGTTGAAAGTAAGCTGAAAGTCTAAGAAAAGTATATTTAAATTATAAGCAAGCCGCAACGAAAGGGAACCGAAAACGTTTGGCCAAATAATATTGCTGATTCGGTAATGGATGGCATTGAAACTTACCACTGGTTAAAGCGACCATAAAACTAGGATAATTCGGCCTTATTGGTGGTTGGTAAAGAAGAATTGCTTTTTTTCCTGTGGTACGAAACGAAAACGCCAAATCTCCTTTCCTCCAGCCGGGAACCTCGATGTACGATTGACTTGTCGTAAAGGTAACTACGTACCTTTGGGTATCTAAAATAATGAAACTTTGGAAATAAATAATTGCATGGTAGCGAACATCAGAAAACAGAGTAGGAAAGAGGACGAAGGAGGATTAAAATAAGATCAACTGCTTCTGTAGATGCTAGCAAGACATTGGGGATATTATTAACCGCTGCACCTAGTAAAACAAGCCGTAGGGAAGAAGAAGATAACTTACTTGTTTCGACGCATTCCAAAGGACCCAGCGTGATTCTTCCCAGCGCATCATCAGGGAGATCGGGTTGCTGTAGAAATACCATTTCAGTTATGCCTAAACTTTCTGCGCTCGTGTAATAACCATCGTCGGTGTACCATTTTTCGTCTTCGATATCCTCACAGTTGCACCACTGGGATTTGTTTTCGCACTTTTTTCCTATAGAACATGGACATGTGCCCCTGTAAAGCTGGCATTAAATAAAGCTTACATCCTATTTCCCGTTACATGTTTTTATGTCACGCCTCTGACTTATTAGACCAGGGCCAAACCGATTTTAAATGAAAAATTCTTAGCAAAAATTAAGACGACTGAGTAAATGTTCCTGAAGGGGTGGGGGTAGGTAAATATACGTGTTGGGGGTTGGATGTTGGTTTCTCACGAATGAGTGAAATACAATAAAATATTGGGATTCCCTTCGTCAAAATCTATAAAATGTATTACCTTTTTACTTCCCCTATAAAATCAACCGTTTCGTTTGCGGAACTGATAAACCAAGTGGCTGAATGAAGTTCCAACGGTGCTTTCTGGCAGTCATATCTTATGTACTGACTGCAGTTCAATGAATGCGAGACCAATTCCTGCAACATTTCAGCATCGAATTCTCTGTATTTAATAGTGAAAGTAAAATCCTTTTCGGAAGGTGATCTAACGTCAATTTGACTTGGCAAGTTGTGTTCGACTATGGTTTTGGTTGAATCTTCGTGACTTTGGAATTCGCATCTTACATGAGCGGGAGGGAATTTCCCGTTGCCGTCTATGTCTATGAGATATACGTCCGGTTTGGTATAACCTAAAAAGCGCGTACAAAGTTCAATCGCCTAAATTTGATATCGAGAGGCAACTTTGCTTGGCATATACTTACCCAGAAGTGCCAATTCCTCGCACGTTTTCCTATATTGAGCAAAATGACAGTTTTTTCCTATGTATCCCGTATTGGTACAATCACAAATGAGTTTATCTTCTTTTACAGAACATTTTCCTCCATGTTCGCACGTATTTGGTCTCTTACAAGCGTCTATAAATCTACAATCGTCAAGCGTAACCTCACCGACTACTCTTTCACTTTGCAGAATAGATCTTGGCTCTAGTAGAGCTCCATTCACCATAATATCCATCATACAACCTACCAGACCGGCATTGGTCCTAGATCCAGCTGCTACTTTAATTTTATCACCAATAGCGAATTTGATATCGCCTATTTTTTCTTGCTTAGTCCTACTGTCTACCGTTAAATTTATTTCCCCTCCAACGTTCAGGTCACCGCCAATGTAAGTGAGGTTAAGCCAGTGCCAAAGACCGGGAGTCTTCTTGACGCTGATTAGATGAGTGACGTTTTTCATATTATCCGACACCTCGAATCTCACTTCGTCATTAACAATCCTCACCTCCCAATAGATTCCAGTTTGAGCTTCGCTCGAAGCCACCACGCTCAAGTTGGTACTGGCCTTGTAGTTGAAGGAAAGAGAAAGACTGTCGGTGTGGTTGTTGTGCCACCAAATGTGCGATGAAGAAAACGGGAAAGTTATGGGAATATCCTCAACATCCGCCTCATAAAATTCAGGTCTCAAGATACCTATGTAGTGCACTTTTGGATTGTATTTGTGCAATTCGTAAATTATGGAAATATCGTTATAAAATACGTATTTTAAAGAACCCACAAAGTTATTCGTTGATTTCAATCCAGTTTTCTTCTGCAATTCAGGACCACCTCCGATGTAAATTTCTGGATCTATATACAATAGGGGAATCCCGGTAATATTCAGAGTAACCTTTTCGTCGTTGAGGATCAGATGTATCTTATCATTCTCGTGAAATATAGTCAGATTGTTCCATTGGTAGAGTTTGAAATCTGAGACTTGTCCTAGGATTGTTAGAAGTGGATCCTCGCCGAAATTCACTTCAACAAATATTGAATTGTTGAAAATTGATGCTGCGATGTAATGATCTAGACCTTGTTCGCCTCCTGCCGCGTATAGTAGAGCAGAATCGTCAAATCTTGTTTTGAATAACATAGAAAAACGCGTTACTGTCGAATGAACCCTATCTTTCCAGTCGTAGACTCTGTAGGAGACGTAGGATGAACCTCTTAGAGTTAATATGGTTGCAGCTGAAACGAACAACAGTTTGAGGGGAAAGTTTTTGAAGTTATGCAAAAAACGGTTGTGAATAGTGACTTACTGTAAATATCGCAATATTCTCCTTCGTATTTGGTTCCGAAGCAGTCACATGTGAATGTGTTATAATGGTTGATACATTTGGATCCTTGAAAACAAAGATTGTCGACTGTGATGCATTTATCGACACATCCTTCTTGGACGTTTTCGTGCTTTGTCGCTATTAGCGGCGTGATAGGTAGTAGATCTGATGCTGATTTGCCAGTACTCAAAATTACGTTTTTGATGCAACCAACAAAAGACTCTATTATGTATTTTACACCATGTAAACGTTCTTCGGAACTCAAACCTAAAAGAAAATACAATAAAAATAAATGGCCCTTGTCTTTTTGCCTTTTTGCGCGAGGAAGAAAATTAGGTTCATTACATCCCCCCCTTACTTCGGTAAGAAAAATAAGAGTGAACTACGTTTACGCTTATTGTCTATATGTCAATGTTGCCATTCAGAAAGTATTATTATTTTTGGAGACTTTTTGCCTTTTTGTGTGGGAATAAATCGAAGTATCGAGTACGTAAGAACTTAAAGAACATCCTGTATGAAGTGTGTAAAGGTGACCTATTTGTGAAACAAAAACTGACTCACCACCAATTAAAATTACGGAAGTTACATTCGCTGAAACGCCATAATTGTTTTCTTTATCTAATCCCTTAAGTATGGTTTCCTCCTTCATATCATCCACTGTAGCCATCAATCTGGCACCGTGTACATCTATTCGCACCTAGAAAAATAATATAGAACATGTTGGGGGCTTGATATTACTCGATGACAATACGGAAACAAGTTTTTATTTTACATACAACACAATTAATTTTCTATGGAGGTTGTAGAAAAACTATAGTGTCTTACTGTTACTGAATGCCATTCGTCTCTATTCAGCCCCCTTCCAACGGTAAGAGCCGTCGAATGTTTTCCGTAAACGTGTACGACTTTCAGTTGTCCCTGCTGAACAATTATGTACAACGCATAAGGTTGTAAGGATATGCCTGCCGGAACTTTAACATTGTGGTAAACCAATAAGCCATGTGGCAGTCGTGTTCTAAATTCAAAGGAAATTTGTCGGCACAATCTATAAAAAAAGAAGAAATACTATAACGAGTCGTTTTTTGGATTTGACATAGTCATCTTTGTATCGTCGTCAATTTAAAACTTCTTTGAAGGAGGCGTTTATAAAAGACAAACTTTGATATGTTAAAATCTCAACGCCTCCTAATCATGATTAATATTAAAGAGAACAGCCCTCGTAGAAACTCTCACCTTAATTGAAACGTTTGTATGATATCACCATCGATCTGGATAAAAGTATTGGATTGGGCAAACATAAATGTGGTTTCATCTCCAGTTTCCTGAAATGTAAGTTCTGGTCCTCTTTCGTCGATGGACATTGTTGATGATGATATTTCGGCTGTAATTGAAATATGTACAAGAATAAAGAGGTGGCTGTACTCTAGAATAGTGGTTCTCAAAATTCCCGCGGCCTTCCTTCTCGCTGCATTCAAAATATTATATATCAAAGCGATTTGTTGACTGGTTACCGTTTTAGATCAATATATGACAACTACTTTTATAGAGAAGTTGTATGAACTAATGTGTGATATTTACAAGCCAAACTATATATTTATCGTATGTGGGGATATAAATATAGATTCATTAAGTGATAGCAACGATGCAAAAAAAGTTTTTAACCTATTTACTGAATTTAATATGATAAATCACATTACCGTGCCGACCCGCATCACTAGTACCTCAGCTACTGGTGTGGACGCAATTTATTCTAATCTAGTAATAAAGGAATCTCTTGTTAAAGACATTTTCCTGTCAGACCATACATTTCAGTTTTGTAGATTTTTGTTTTTAAATATACCATCAAATTCTTCAAAAACCACCTACAGGCGTGATTATGGCAGTGCAAATTTGATTGCATTTAGGGATATGTTACTTCATGAGGAATGGTTGGAGACCTTTCAATCGCAAGATGTCAATAATGCATTTAATACATTTTTTAATACTTATCAATTCTATTATAACAAAGCATTCACATTCAAAAAAGTGAAACATAACAAAAATACTAAGCCTTGGTTTAATGGTGAGCTAAAAGAATTACATAAGACTTTGTGTGATCTAACTAAACTAGCAAAAAGTACAAATAATGAAATTATCAAAAATAGGCAAAAAAACTTAAAAACAATGTATAAAAATATGGTTCAAACATCAAAACTCCAATTTAACAATCAAAGACTAAACAATAGTAGTAATATCAGTAAGGAATGTTGGAAAATAATAAATGAGGTAAAATGTACTACAAGCAATCGAGCACCTCTCGAATTAAATATTGAAAATGTCATCGAAACTGATGGATCTCAAATCTGTAATCATTTTAACAAATTCTTTGCAAATATAGATGTTGTGGAACCTAATTTTAATAACTTAAAGCTAGCTAATATATTTAAAAACACTTTTTTTCTCAATCCAACTATTCATAATGAGATAAATGATATTATTATTAATACTGTTAAAAAATCAGCAGCAGGCTTGGATGACATACATGGAATGACTTTAAAAGTTGTAAGTGATATTATTTGTTTGCCTCTATCACACATAATAAATATTTCTTTTTGTAATGGCAGTTTCCCAGAAAAGCTTAAAATATCAAAATCAATACCTATATATAAAAATAAAGGTTCGCTAAATGATCCAAAAAACTATAGGAATATTTCCCTACAATCACAGTTTGCTAAAGTTATGGAATATGCATTTAATAAACGATTAATATGTTTCTTAGAACAAAATCATCTCCTGCCAAATTGTCAACACGGTTTTAGACCACATAGGTCTACAGTTACTGCAATAAAAGAGCTATGCTTAAATATATACCAACATTTAAATGATAGGAAAGTTCCTATAGCTTTATATTTTGATCTAACCAGAGCTTTTGATACCGTAAATCACAATTTACTTTTAGAAAAACGCAATAGAATCGGAGTTCGTGGTGTTACCAATAAATGGGTAGAATCCTATTTACAAAATAGATCGCAAATTGTTAGCATACGATTCATTTAGATCAGATCCAAGTCCCATCAGCACTAGTGTGCCCCAAGGGTCAATACTTGGTCCTTTATTTTTTATAACGTTCATGTCTGATTTAGGTTATTCATGTGATAAAGCAGACAGCACAATTATCTATGCTGATGACACCAACCAATTAATTGCAGGTAATATACTACAGCAATCTGTAACTATTGCAAACGTGTGTGCAAATGATTTCTCTCGGTGGTGTAAAAATAATGGTTTGTTAGTGAACACAATGAAAACATTCTATATGTTGTTTCAACAAAAAAATATCTGCTATGATTTTAGTCCACTTATAAAGATTGATGGCCATTATTCAATACAGAAAGATGATTTAATTAAATTTTTAGGAGTGACAGTAGACCAAAAACTTACCTGGGAAAATCACTGTAATAATCTAACATCTAAACTAAGCAGTATATGTTTTATTATAAGGCAACTAAGAGACACAGTCTCAACAAAAGTTTTAAAAATGGCCTATTATGGTTTAGTATACTCTACGATAAGTTATGGACTTATGTTTTGGGGTAACTCTGGGCATATGCAAAAAGTTTTTATAGCACAGAAAAAAATTATCAGATGTATGGCGAGAACACACCCGCAAGAACATTGCAAACCATTATTTAAGCAATTTGAATTACTTACTCTTCCATGCATGTATATATGTCAAATAATAATGGATATTAAAAAGCATGAATCTATGTTTCATTGGTAAAATAGGCGATCCTAAATTTAATGAATTTAAAAGAGTGTTACATAATTATTTATTAAATAATGCTTTCTATTCTCTTGAAGAGTATCTCAGAGAAGCTTAATCTATACATTTGCTACCTATTCTGTAATTTTGTTCATTATATTTTAATGTATGTATATGTATGTGTGTTTTGTATGATTATTTTTAATTTTAATTATATATTTTAGACTGTAACTGACAAGTCAGATAAGTTTTTTATAAATTGTAATTTTAAATTTTAATTTTAAAAAACTTTATATGGACGAATAAACTATCTATCTATCTATCTACTCGTCAAGTCCGCGCGGACCAACATCACACTGTAAGCCTTCTATTTGTTCAAATAATTGCCTGCAAGACCCCAGATCAACTTATTGACTATCCCCAAGGGTTCGCGATCTTTCCATTGGAAACTACTGCTGTATAAGAATGATTTGAAGACCAAAAAAGTTTATGACCGTTGTAAAGTTAAAATAAATATTTGTTTTTTTACTCATGCGGAAAAAGTACTATCTTTGCGCCCGCCTTTTCGGGTGTAAAATGGCTGTTTGGCTATTTAATTAGTTCCGCACGGAAATTGACAATACAGAATCCCCAAAAAAATGTGACGTTCAAGTGACAGATAAATTGATTGATTAAAAAATTAAAATTTGCAATAATGAGTTTCAACTCTACGATGATACCGGAGATTGATGAGAGTTCTGACGTTGAATCGCTGAAGGTTACGTTGAAGATTCGATCGGCAATAAAAAACGAATCGGCCAACAAATTGCGATCGCTATTTTGGACAGACCATGTACGAGTACTTCACGTGAAAATGTACACCAAATCAACCCAAATATCGAGACAACGGCTGAAGTACCCATCAGAGTCAGTCTCGAAGACAAAGAAAATATTGACTTGAATACGATTTCCTCTAGAATCTCCAAAAATATAAATTTCAATTTCACCAATTGTTTAAATATTTCGATAATCATAGGTGAAAAAAAAATTAATTCCCTTTTTTAGTTTCATAGTTATCGTTAAAAATAAAAAGTTATTTTGATTCTAAATATTTTACTTTTTATTTGATTTATTTTTGATTTTTTTGTCGTCGGCACCTACTTCATTTCTAATTTTATCCCCGCATTCGAAAAAAAAATAGTATCTGCAACTCGTGCGCTCAACTTCGCTCTCGTGGGCAATAGACAAAATAGACAACTTTGCGCACTCGTTGCACAATATACTATTTCAAAAGGACCAGGCACCTTTCTTATGGGAAAATGGCTTTCCGTCAAATTTTCTGAAAAGTTGGTATGATGTAGAACTCGATGCTCTGACAAAAAGCGCCAATTGGCCCAAACCAATCCTATGGCTAGTTTTCGAGGTACAGGGTGTTAAACATCGGAAATGCCACTTTTTTGTAACCAAATTTCTCATAACAGACCTGTTTTATTCGCGTTTGTTGTAGAAAACATGAATTATAGATCATTTGGCAACAATATTTTATAAACAATTACTGTAGAATTTGGTTACTTACAGGGTGGTTCAAAAATAAGTAATATGGTTTTTTTGAAGAAATTATTTTTTTTATAACAGATTTAAAAATACAAGCAAATGTCATTGCATCATGAATATATAGTTTAGGTAATTACTTCTTGGTGATGAATCAAGTTTTATACAGGGTAACTCAGAAATGTAGTTACAGAAGACATAATGTATTTTAGATTTAACGAATCGCCCTGTATAAACGATGTGTTATAAAACTTTTATAATATCTTAAATAAATGTACGACCTGTCACTCTAGCACCACTCTATGTCATACAGCGTGTTAAACTGATTGCAAACACTTTAAAAATTAGAAAACCTGTGTTTTGTGCACCACCCTGTATTTTAAAAGTTTCTCCGTCAACTTTATAAATTAATACATTTTAACATTAACAGAAGTTCAATATTTAACTGAGCAAAATTTTGTTGTAATCCTATGACCAGTTTTCCTAAAATGTGTACCCATAACTCTGTTTTCATAATTAGTAAGCTTTTTTTATATTATTTTAGAACAACTAGTAACTATGTGTACCCATTTTAGGAAAACTGGTCATATGATTACAACAAAATTTTGCTCAGTTAAATAATGAGCTTCTGTTAATGTGAAAATGTATTAATTTATATAGTTGACGGAGAAACTTTTAAAATACAGGGTGGTGCACAAAACAAAGGTTTTCTCATTTTTAAAGTGTTTGCAATCAGTTTAACACGCTGTATGACATAGAGTAGTGGTAGAGGGACAGGTCGTACATTTATTTAAGATAATACAAAATGTTTATAACACATCGTTTATACAGGGCGATTCGTTAAATCTAAAATACATTATATGCCTTCTGTAACTACATTTATGAGTCACCCTGCATAAAATATGATTCATCACCAAGAAGTAATTACTCAAACTATATATTCATGATTAAATGACATTTGCTTGTATTTTTAAAGCTGTTATAAAAAAAATAATTTCTTCAAAAAAACCATATGACTTATTTTCGAACCACCCTGTAAGTAACCAAATTATACAGTAATTGTTTATAAAATATTGTTGCCAAATAATCTATAATTCATGTTTTCTACAACAAATGCGAGTAAAACAGGTCTTTTATGAGAAATCTGGTTACAAAAAAGTGGCATTTCCAATGTTTAACACCCTGTACCTCGAAAACTAGTCATAGGATCGGTTTTGGCCAATGGACACTTTTTGTCAGAGCATCGAGTTCTACATCATACCAACTTTTCAGAAAATTTGACGGAAAGCCATTTTCCCATAAGAAAGGTGCCTGGTCCTTTGAGGTGTAAGGCTTTTTCTTGCCACAAAGAAAATTATGCCTTACGAGTGGCGCCTTGTAACAGAGAAGGCTCGGGCGCCAGATTATTTAATGTGGTTTACTCAACAACCCTTAGAAACGGCGTCTTATATATATTTTTTAAAAGCTATGAAAAGAGGTAAGGTCTGTGATTATAAACCAGAGAATAACGTTGACACACATATTGGAGTCTAATATTTACAAAAATAAAAGTATGTATATTTCAAAGCCCATCCTTTTATCCCTGAACAAAAAGAAAATAAAATAAATATTCGATTAAGTGTAAAATTAAAGACTAAAGATTATCGGCCGGATAAAAAAAAACTAAAGTGAAATTTAATGTTCAAAAATTCAACTCGTGAAAACAACGCAAAATTAAAAAAAAATAATTAAAATTAATCTCAAACTATGATTCGGTAAAAAAACGGACTAATTACGAAAAATTAAAATAATTAAAAAAGTAAGATTCCGTGTTACATTTACGTTTTTCGAGTAATTAAAGTATAAATTTTAATAAATAGCTCAAAATTGTACATGATGATTTAAAAAAAAAATTGGATTCGAATTTAATTCGTTTCTTTGCATTTTTTGAGAACATTTACCATAGTAATGTATATTTTTTTACACCATCAAAAAGTAGAGATTTCAACTAACAAAAAGCCCACCGAGTTTTTTAAAAAAGCAGATATTTTGACGTGAGAATTTTCGATTGAAAATTAGACTGCCTTTTCGATATTAAGTCAAAATAAGGTTAAAAAAATAAATATTTTAAAACAAAAAAATTACAGTCTGTTTGGGACATAAAAAGGTAAGTTTTCACCAAATTTCGTGAAAAAAATTTTTGCCATTAACTTTTTTCCACAGCCCGTAAATTATTTTTCCTTTCATGTTATATTCTCTTCCTTTTCCAATGGGTTTCATCCTACTATTATTTTATTTCACTTTTTACCATTTTCAAAGGCATCTGCACTGGTCTATACGGACTAGACACTGAACAATTAAATTCAAAATATTGAAAAACGTTATCGGTAAGGTTTTTTTGATCGGACGGACCGGCTGGAATTCGAAGACGATGGTTTAAAAGATTATACCGGCCTAGGTTCTTTCGATCGCAAAAATAGAACGAATTCTTTTTAAAAAAATTTAAAACATTAATGTGTCTCAATTGTCCTTTCCACCGAATGTTTCCCCCAGATTTACATATGCGCGCGCCTAATTCCATCAAGATTCGGCTTGGAGTCTTATTAACCATTTAAATACAGGGTGGTATAGCTATGGAATCGAATATTTAATTTTTCAATAAATTTGATCCTTTAAATTAAATTGTAATTTTCTTTGAGGAAGAAAATTTGGTTCATTACATCCCCCCCTTACCTCGGTAAGAAAAATAAGAGTGAACTATGTTTACGCTTATTTTTCTTCCAGTCCTACAGGTTCATTACAGTAGCTACCCTCCATATTTTGGAAAAAATTCTTATAATAAAATAGGCCTTAATGAATCATCTGATAATATTTTCTGGGTATGCAAAAACTTACTGCGTAAATCCTTGCAACTATTCCAACAATGATTTTCGGTGTCGAATCTGTTTTTTTCGTTTCCACCACAACCCCCCCACAAAAACGGTATACAATCTTGTCTGTCATGATCAAATGCCCATTTGTAAATGTTCCTACTACACGGTCCTTTTTCGTAAGGTCCTATACATTGTTGGAAATTGCTATATTCAGGTCCTGCGTATACAATTCCAATTATTAAGAAGTAGGCGTATATTAATTTGATTTCAGTCTGAAACAAAGTTGAAAATGAGCTTACATTTTTATGCAGTAACATTTTTTCGTTCATGTTTTATATTGTTTGGAAAATTTTATTTAAAAATACGGAGAAGGATTAAAAGTGTTGTTACGCAAATGCTTAATCCATCACTGATAATTGTAACCGGCCCTTATAGTCCAGTCAAATGGTAGTTTTTCCAAAACATGAGAGCGGTAGAAAATTTGTTAACGGAATTATATGTTTTTCGGGGTGCTGAAACGAATCTGAAGTTTGCTGCCTCGTAGCAGGACCGGAACAGGCCCAAAAACGCAAAAAACCTCGAAATTTTATGAGTTTTTCCGGTTTTCCGATCATTTCTTGCAAACGACGCATCGTACGGAAAATGTCGCGGTGTTCAAAGTTGAAGAGTATAAAATTCTGCGTCGAATGACGTCCCTAACATCCTAACCGCAAAATTTATAAGGTCGCCATCGTCAATCGAAAAAAGCCAATTTTTACCAACTTTTGTGAAAACTGCAATATACTCACAGTTAAACGACTGTGATTTAAAAACAGCCAGTTTATGTAAAAAACTGGTAAAATAAAAGTTGTAAAGCATCAAATTCTGAGTTCAGTGAGTACAAAAAGTTTAAATTTGGATCAATATACAGGGTGCGCCAATTATTTCCACTCGATCTCTAGCACCGAAACTAAAAGAGATCTCAACAAGATTTTTTGTAGGGGTAGACAGTGTCACTCGGACTACAATTTTAAAATATTTTCATGTATACAGGGTGGCTAATTTTTGTGGAATGAAAATTAATTTGGTTTTTTTTAAATTGAACACCCTGTATACGATTATGTCTTCTGATTCTACTTAATATTAGATTTACGGTAGTTTTTTGTATTTGTAAATCCGACGCGGCGTTGACAAGTTATTCCTATTTTAAGCAGATTTAATGAAAAAACAGCACTTCAGAAATATTAGCACAAAAACCACATTTTTTAAAAAATTCCTCAAAAAAGCTACTATGATGTAAATGAAACATTCACCTATCACAATAATCACACAACATCTTCACCTGTTGTACAGGGTGTTTGCCGATGGCGTGCCAATAGTCTAGTTTTCAAATGGCAATAACTTAATTTTTTTAAATGGGACACCCTGTATATTTTTCTTCAGTTAGAAGCTCTCCCTAATACGCATTAAAAAAATATAGGGTTTTGCACATCTAACTTTATTATTTACTTTAATAATTGACGTTAAGTGACAAACAACATATTTTACACAATTTTTAATAAGAAATCAAGTTACCTATGAAAATGACAGTAGGTATATTTTGTTATGGCATTAATTGTCAACATAAAATTTTGTATTGTATCACGTCTACTATATTTAATCGGTATTGTGTATAAAAAATGGATTTTAATAAGAATTATAGTGTGCAAGAAAATGTGAATGTCAAAAAATGCGTTTCTTGCTAGTAGGGTCTATCGTCAAAGATACCCAGAAAGACGTCATCCACAAAACCACAAAAGGATACTTTTGAGAATTTAAAGAATAGATTTGATAGAACAGGAACCGTCAAGTATGAAAAACATTCACGTGAAACTACAGCTGTTACTATTGACAACGAATATAAGGTAATGATCAGTATAGTTGAAGATCCCAATATAAGCACAAGGCAGTTAGATATTTCCAATACCACAATTAGACGCATAATAAAAAAGAATAAATATCACCCCTATCATATCCAGCTTCACCACGTGATTTCGCGCGTAGAGTGGAATACTGTAGATGGTTAATAAACAAGATAAATACAGAGCGTAACTTTTTAAACAAAGTTTTATTCTCCGACGAAGCCACGTTTCACAAGAACGGTTGTGTAAATAGACACAACTTCCATTATTATTCGGACCACAATGAACGTTTATTTAGAACCACATCACAGTATCGATGATCTGTGAATGTGTGGGCGGGAATAATAGGTGATTATGTAATTGGTTCCTATTTCTTTGATGGGACTGTAAATGGAGCTATATTTTTAGATTTTTTAGAACATGATTTTCGCAATTTATTGCAAAATGTGCCTCAAAATTATCGCAACGGAATGTGGTTTCAATTAGATGGTGCCACACCACATTACCTATTAGATGTTCGCAATTGGTTAAATAGGGAATTTCAGGATCGTTGGATAGGAAGGGGAGGACCTATAAATTGGCCTACTAGATCGCCTTGCCTTACACCTTGCGATTTTTTCTTGTGGGGTTTTATTAAAAATATTGTTTACAAAGAAGAGGTTACCACAAAAGAAAATATGAAAGAAAGAATTACTGCAGCATTTAGACAGGCGACCCCTGCAATGCTAAGAGATATGCGTAAATCAATGAAAAAAAGGACAAGAAAATGTATAAATGAAAATGGAAGACATTTTGAACACCTACTATAAATTTTAACTTTCACTATTGTAGTTTTCTTACGATTAAACTTTGTAAAATTTTGTACTTATTAAAAATTGTGTAAAATATGTTGTTTGTCGCTTAACGTCAATTATTAAAGTAAATAGTAAATTTAGATGTGCAAAACCCTATATTTTTTTAATGCGTATTAGGCTTCTAACTGAAGAAAAATATACAGGGTGTCCCATTTGAAAAAATTAAGTTATTGCCATTTGAAAACTAGACTATTGGCACGCCATCGGCAAACACCCTGTGCAACAGGTGAAGATGTTGTGTGATTATTGTGATAGGTGCATGTTTCATTTACATCATAGTAGCTTTTTTGAGGAATTTTTTAAAAAATGTGGTTTTTGTGCTAATATTTCTGAAGTGCTGTTTTTTCATTAAATCTGCTTAAAATAGGAATAACTTGTCAACGCCGCGTCGGATTTACAAATACAAAAACTACCGTAAATCTAATATTAAGTAGAATCAGAAGACATAATCGTATACAGGGTGTTCAATTTAAAAAACCAAATTAATTTTCATTCCACAAAAATTAGCCACCCTGTATACATCAAAATATTTTAAAATTGTAGTCCGAGTGACACTGTTTACCCCTACAAAAAATCTTGTTGATATCTCTTTTAGTTTCGGTGCTAGAGATCGAGTGGAAATAATTGGCGCACCCTGTATAAGCATATATAGCAATATATAAGCATTTCTCCATTTTGCCTCTAAACGCTTATTTGACCAATAGCCTAGTTAAATGGTATTTTTTTCGAAAACATGAGAGTGGTAGATAATTTTTCAACGGAATTATATGGTTTCCCCTCCCTAACTTTGTAACTTCCAAATTTATAAGAATAAAAGTTGCAAAGCATCAAATTTTGAGTTCAGTGAGCACAAAAATTTTAAATTTGGATCAATATATACTCATGTATATACTCTTCTTTTTTTTGTAAGCCTGACTTGAGTATTTATAAGTATTAAGTATGTAGATGTAATAAGAAGTAATTAGTACCATTTACAAAAAAATATTTACTCATTTATTACATTCAAATTTATAAGATAAAAGAAGTAATTTTTCAACCCCAAGTTCGGACCTTCCATAGTCCCAAACGAAGGAGAGTAAAATAAAATGGATATTGGTATCAGGTATTTTCCATACATCCCATCTTCTCACTATACTAGAACTTACTTGCTCTTATTTTTCAGCTGCCCGGCCTTTCCATGATTTTTCCTCCAATATATAGATATTGAAAAATTACTTCTTTTATCTTGTAAATCTAAATGTAATAAATATTTTTTTGTAAATGGGTACTAATTACTTCTTATTACATCTACATAATACGTCCTCAAGTCAGGCTTACAAAAAAGGAGGGGAAGTAACTTAGGGTTGGGAAGGGGGTTTGAGAGAGGGAGGCGCAGACTTGTTATTATTGGACCCTTTCATATTGGTCAAATAAGCGTTTAGAGGGATAATGGAGAGACGATCTGTATATGCGTATATATTGATCCAAATTTAAAATTTCGGTGCTCAATGAACTCAAAATTTGATGCTTTACAACTTTTATTTTACCAGTTTTTCACATAGAGTAGCTGTTTAAATCACAGTATATTGCAGTTTTCAAAAAATTTGGTAAATGTGTTAGGGACATCATTCGACGCAGAATATTATGCTCTTCAACTTTGAATACCGCAACATTTTCCGTACAATGCGTCGTTTGCAAGAAATAAGCGGAAAACCGGAAAAACTCATAAAATTTCGAGGTTTTTTGCGGTTTTGGGCCTGTTCCGGTCCTGCTACGAGGCAGCAAACTTCAGATTCGTTTCAGCACCCCAAAAAACATATAATTCCGTTGAAAAATTTTCTACCGCTCTCATGTTTTCGAAAAAATACCATTTAACTAGGCTATTGCTCAAATTAGCGTTTAGAGGCAAAATGGAGAAATGATCAGTATATGCTTATATATTGGTCCAAATTTAAAATTTTTGTGCTCACTGAACTCAAAATTTGATGCTTTACAACTTTTATTTTACTAGTTTTTCACATAAACTGGCTGTTTTTAAATCACAGTCGTCTAACTGTGAGTATATTGCAGTTTTCATAAAAGTTGGTAAAAATTGGCTTTTCTCAATTGACGATGGCGACCTTATAAATTTTGCGGTTAGGATGTTAGGGACGTCATTCGACGCAGAATTTTATACTCTTCAACTTTGAATACCGCGACATTTTCCGTACGATGCGTCGTTTGCAAGAAATGATCGGAAAACCGGAAAAACTCATGTTTCGAAACAGGCACTTTTGAACACCATTTGACTAGGCTATTATACTACAAAAATAAATGTGCGTGTATTTATCATATGGTATACACAACTCTGCAGCCAATCTCAACACAGAGAATTAAACAATTGCAGCGGACAATTTTGCATCTATTATAAATAATAAGATTAATTTAAAATCTTGAGACAGATATTTACCCTCTCAAACGCCGGATATAAGATGACGTCACATGTAATTGAACTCCTCATTTTCCTTTGTCTCGAGTTGATCACACACCACATCTAATGTTTAAAAAATATATTAACTGGAATTTAGAGTCTTGAAAAAGTCTAAATTATTCACTGCGGATGAGGACGTTTTAAGGAACGTAGTGCTAGTGATAGATTAAATTTGCTGTATTTGCAAAGCGCAATAAATAAATAATAATAAAAACAATAATAATAATAACTTTATTGTCCATATGTTCAGTTATACATGAAATGGGACAAGTCAAAAGACAGTTTATAAGATGTGGAACATAAAACATAAAAATACAAAATATATAGGAAGGAGAAAAAAAATAAACGTATAGCTAAAATTTAACAGTTAAAATGTATACGCCAAATAATCTTCAACAGAATAAAAACAATTATCCATCAATAACTTTTCTACTTTTTTCTTAAATAGTTTCAAAGGTCATATTGATTTCATAATATTAGGAAGTTTATTATAAACTAAAATACCCATGCATTGAGGGCTTTTTTCAAAAAATGCAGAGTTATGTGTTGGCATCATCAAATCATCTCGAGTTCGAGTTAAATAATTGTGGTAGAAGGTATTAGTACGAAAATGTTCTAGGTTTGATTTGACATAAATTAGAAGTTCTAGAATATAAATACAAGGAAGTGGTAATATACAAAGTTCCTTAAACTTTTCTCTGCATGATTGCCTGCCTATACCTCAGTGACGCTATATTTCTTAAAGCTTTTTTTTGAAGTTTAAAAACCCTCAATACATGAGCTGATGAGCCCCAAAAAATTAAACCTTATCTAATGAGAGAGTAGTAATGTGCGTAATAATATGCCAAAAAGTGCAAAACATGCAGTATAAACACACAGTATATCAATATGAAATTCCCAGCTTAAAGAGCTATTTAAGAATTTTGTGGACTGTACTTGATGAATAGATTTTCCATCTATTCTCATTAGATGACTCTCAAGTATATCATTCACCCTAGGAGTAAAATGAATAAACTCAGTTTTTTCTTTATTAACAATAAGTTTATTTTCGTCAAACCATTGTACCTACTAGCTTATTTATTCTAATTTGAAATTCAACAGTTAATTGGGAGATATAATTATTACAAAATAGATAGGAAGTATCATCGGCAAATAGTACAATACTGCAGCTAAGTCATTGATAAAGATTAAAAATAAAAGAGGCCCAAGGACAGAGCACTGAGGTACGCCACAATTAATTAAACGTGTTTCTGATAGACAAGAATTAACGACTGTTAACTGATTGCTGTCAGATAGGTAGTAACTCAACCACTCACCAACTCTTCCTCTAAAACCATACTTACAAAGTTTACCATTAAGTAGACCATGATCTACTAGATCAAATGCTTTGCTTAAATCCATGAAAATACCTACACTTTTTTTGTTTTTGTTCAAGTTATCATAGAGGTTATTAAGGAATTTTAGGACAGCAGTTTGAGTAGATCTACCTGTCCTGAACCCGTGATGACTATCATGAAACACGTTATATTTAAGAGCGAATTCTACCATTTTCCTAAATATAATTTTTTCCACTATTTTAGAAACACTAGATAACATAGGCCTATAATTATCCATACGTCACCTTTTTTGAACAGTGGTATAACCTTGGCAGTTTTAAATATCTTAGGAAAAACACCTTGAAAAGATCGGTTAATAAAACCACTTTTCTCAAAATAGCAAATGCCTTAGCTAATAAAAATATCCCCAACACAGTAAATGGATGGATATATAACATGCTCTCAAAGAGAGCAATAAAAATCAGTGTAGATGATATCACCATAAGAGGCCTGGTTGTAAAAGGTTGTCCACAGGGAGGGGTGCTCTCACCACTACTGTGGAACATGGTCCTAGACACCTTAGTCAATCGCCTCGACGATGACAGTTTCTACACTATAGCTTATGCAGACGACCTAGTGATTCTGCAAACAGGAAGATTTGAAGGAATACTCTGTACTAGAATGCAAGAGGCCCTTAACATCTTAGAACAGTGGTGCAAAGACCACTCACTGTCAATAAACCCAAAAAAGGCAGAGATGGTTCTTTTCACGAATAAAAGGAAGCTTGCAAACATCGAGGCCCCAAAGCTCCAAATACTAAATTGAACTTTTCTGCAGAGGTGAAATATTTGGGGGTCACCTTCGACAGCAAGTTAACATGGAACTCTCATCTAGAAAACAGAGTCAAAAGAGCATACATATCTTATGAACAGTGCCGAAGAACCATTGGCCGCACCTGGGGAATGTCACCTAAGGTTACGGCCTGGATCTACACTACAATCATAATACCTATGCTAACGTACGGTGCGATTGCCTGGGGAGTCAAAACTAGCCAGCGGACAGTCGTACGCAAATTGGATCAAATCCAAAGAATAGCATGCCTCAACATAACAGGGGGCATGAGAACCACACCAACTAGAGCAATGGAGGTGATCCTTGGTCTCACCCCCCTTGATATATTTATTAAGGAGGCTGTAGTGATGACCATGACACGGCTACGTTCTACTGGTATACAACCTGACGAAGGATCTGGTCAGTCGAGGTGTAACTTGTGGCACGAGGTCCTTGGAGAGGCCCCACTGCTACAAGCCAACACAGATTCGATTGCACCAAGATATGCCTTTCATAGGCCCTACAAGGTAATAATAAAAAACGTAAAAGAGGCTACATTGGCAGCAGGTGCCTTGTGCATCTACACCGATGGGTCTAAAACAAATGAGGGGTCAGGCTGTGAAATTTATTCCAGATCCCTGAATCTCAATATAAAATGGGCAATGGCTTCTAATGCCAGTGTAGTTCAAACAGAGCTCACTGCTATCTCCATCGCCGCAAAAGAGACTACCAGAAGAAACATTACTGGTAATAATATATACATCCTCACGGACAGCAGACAGACACTACTAGCTCTGGATAGACCACGCATTACATCAGGTCTAGTACTAGAATGTCACCAGGCCCTGATCGAAGCTTGCATCAAAACGTGTTCACTTTAGCTTGGATCAAAGGTCATGGCAAATCAAAAGGCAACCGTGCAGCTGACTCATTAGCTAAGAAAGCAGCATCCCATAAACTTTTGGGACCTGGCACTTTCATAAGCTTATCGGCATCAGCAGTGGCTGACCTACTAAAGAAGCACTCCCTTGACAAGTTTAAGGGTAGATGGGACGACGAAACAGGCTGCAAGCTAGCCAAGGAACTATTACAGTATCCGAACAGCGAAATAGCCAAAAAATACATGACTATGAACAGACAGAACCTGCGCACAGCCACAGGTATCTTGACGCCACTGTCATCTACGAAAACACCTCCACAGGATGGGGTTATCTGACACTCCACTGTGTAGAGGATGTGAACAGGAAGACGAGACTGTCGAACACATTCTTTGCGAATGCCCGATACTCTCACAAATGAGATATTTTCATTTCGGCGAACGGTGGCTAACACATGCCAACATGAGGGAGCTACCTTCAGTCGACGTCATCACCTGACACCTACTTTAAACAAGTAGGCTGGCTGACGAGCTAGAAGGAAGGCTCAACCTCAGAGGGACGCACAATGGGCTAAATGTGGCCTACGTGCTGTGGGGTGACCCACCCTTCTAGATTTACAGATACAGGGATACAGAAGATCGGTTAATTAAAAACGCTAGCGGTTCAATAATATAATTGGCAATGTATTTAAGCATATTCTTCAATTCAAATATAGTATTTAAGAATTCTGTTTCTGTGATAGTAATTCGGTTTCAAGATATTAAAAAAAAAGCTTTAGCGTAAATCTATGAACAAAATATTGTGTCGAGGCCAGAAAGAACATTTTGGCTAATTGTATACAGACCCTGTATATTGTTTAATTTTTTGATTCCATCCTTGTGTAGTAAGGTCTTTCACAAATATTAGAGAAAATTTGAATTCACTATTTATTTTTTATACTTATATCTTTATGTCAACTGGCTTATATTAAGCACTTTTGGTGGTATAGTAACTTTTAAACTAACTTTAACACATTTCTAATAAAATTTGCCGGAAAATTTACGTAGCCTGACTAACATAACCTTATTTTTTTATATCCACTGGCTTATATTATGCACTTTTGCTGTCACTCTTTCTTATTTGAACAGAATTAATTGACAGAGGTACCGTTTTTAAAAATCGAATTAGAATGGTCTTATTTCACTTCCGCATTTGCCGCTTATAATAAAATTGTTTTAAATTAGGTTGTTTGTGCAACTTCTTTAATACTGGAATTGGAATAAGTGGTTACTTGCCTAATTTTCAGACAGAATTGTTACGTTTATAGATAAACGTGCGGATATCTACTTAAATTAATCATCAGAAAAATGTGCGCTTATATAAGGCAAAATACAAATTATTTAAAAAAATACACTTTCTTGCAAAAACCAAAGATAAAAGATCTCATACACTACGTAACAGAATTACAATTTTTCTGAACCAACGTGGTAATTGGTAATTTAGTTTTTTTTTTTGGAAAATAAATTTTTACATAATTTCCTTATTTTAGAAAATTCCACCTACTTTCATTTGTGACAGGGAATTTGGAGTTCAATTTTTTGCAAACACCTGGTATCACAAACTCACAATCCAATACACATTTTCACTATTTTCGAAAAATTAACTGTTGATTGTCACCGAATGTTGGACTAAAATATACTAAGACGCAGACATGAGTCGTTTTCGTAATGCCCTTCTAGTGTCGCAGCGGAGATGATTATATTATTACCGGGATAATAGATCTAATTTTTTTGTCTCCAAGTTTAAACTGTAACACAGTGGCGTACAGATCAGGTGCCGGAAGTTCCTATTGCTCATTTAGAGAAGGATGAACATTTTCTTTTAGAAATAATTCGCGCGAAATATTTTATTCAATTTAAGAGTAAATAAGTATATCGAATTAAAATTATAAACAAAACGGGGGTAGGTGAATATAGGGTTGGATATTGGTTTTTACGATTTGTGACTAAAATATGCATCCTATCGATAATGTAAATAGTACTTTCCCGTTTTCGAGGATGCTGAACACGATCGCGGTATCCAAAATTATTTTCGACTTGACCCCACCCCTAAAACAGCAGAAAAACAACCCCAAAATGGGGGAAACGTGGATTCCGCGTCTACCAGCGGCAAAATGTATTTTCCCCCTCGATTTCGAGGATGCTGAACGCGATGGCGCTATTCAAAATTATTTTCGACTGAGTCCCATCCCCCAAACGGCCAAAAATCACCCTCTACAGGGTGAAACATGTTTTTTAGCCGTTTGAGGGGTGGAGTTAAGTCGTAACTAATTTTGGATACAGCCATCGCGTTCGGCATCCTCGAAAATGAGGGAGAAGATAAATTTTGCCGGTAGAAGACGCAGAATCAGCCCATTTTGGGGGTGGTTTTTAGCCGTTTGAGGGGTGGAGTTAAGTCGAAAATAATTTTAGATAACGCCATCGTATTCAGCATCCTCGAAAACGGGGGGTAGGGAATATTTTACCGATGGAGTATGCGGAATACGCGATTTCCCCCATTTTGGGGGCGTGTTTTGGCCGTTTGGGGAGTTGGGCAGCCCCCAAAAGAATTATAACTACCGCCATCGTGTTCAGCATCCTCGAAAACGGGGGGGGGGGGGGGGGTGGTTTGATTGCTGCTTAAAATATTTGTGTTTTTCGAGGTTTTCTCCGACTCACAGAATGCACTAAATTTGTAAAAGTTGCAGACAATTAAAAAATCTAAAACTTTTGTATTGATCATTTTTCAACATAATCTCAAAATTATCGAGAAAATCCGGTTTTTCGTTTTTAATTTTAATTTCTCACAAAAATATTTTTTCTTTGTAAAACTTGTGTTTTAAATTAAGTAGCTGTAATTTTTTTCAAAGCAAAATTTTTATTTTTCGATTTTATATACAGTAGAAATCGTCCCAGCATAAAAATCACACAAAATATGACTTTCTGAAGAAAATACTTTACAAATTCTTGAAGTGATATTAAAATTTCTAAATTTAAATATGGCGGCCAGATTTATAAAATGAATTTCTATTATTTAGTCACACTCCTAGAGACATCTAGTGACTAAAATGTATACTTCAGTCATTGTATAAAAATTAAGTTATACTCATACCGACATCTACTGATTGAAATGTAAACTTCAGTCTGTTAAAAAAAATAAAACTTCGTTAACCATTTTGTTACAGTTTTCTGTAAATGTTGGTACTTGAGTAACTGTTTAACAGATGTCGCTATAATCGCACATAGAGTAGGTACCTTCATTATTTAGGTTCAGCTTTCTTAAGAATTCGCTAGATGTCACTTATGATTTTAGAAGAAATTTTAATGATTAATTATTGTACTTCAGTCATATACAAATTTACAAAAAAAAACTTCTGTCGTTATTTTTGAAGATATAAGAAAAAGTTAAAAACGAAAATTATAAGCAACATTGAGCTTCAGATTTTAAAATTAATTACAAGTACTATAAGTTGTATTTTTATATGGAGTAGATGTATTTTATTTTAAAATTTAATTCCTTTCACTTTTTCTAATTCGGCAATCATAATTTCAACGCCCTGTATGTTACAAACATAACATTCTAAAAAAAATCTTTTATAGGGTTGAATTAGGATGGTAATCTAGTTTCGTAGCAAGGTATTATTTTTTTATTATTACTCCCATTATATACAGGGGGAGTCAAAACTCAAATACATTGGATATATTATATTTATTAGTCGTAAGATAAATAAAAATTAAGCAATTTTTTTAATATTCGGTTGATAATTATAATTGAGCTTTATATGTTTTAGCTTTCAATAAAAAATGATGAAAAATGCAGTAAAAACTTTATTGGACATTTTCACTATTGGGTAATAAAAAAACAATTTACTTTATTTTTAATTATACTTTTTCCTTATTACAAAATGTTATCGTTTCATAAAACCTACCTTGACAATTATTGCGAAATTTATCACTAGAATTATTATTGAAACAGCATTGTAGTAGACAGCTTATAGTTATATGTGTATTTCTTATCTACGTTTTTTGTAATGCAAACTCGGGCGTGTTTTATCGCAGTTATGTATAATTAATAAACAAAAAAACCGATATGTACTTTTGCTATAGAAACAAAGCACAATCGACGTAGTTTTATTAAGTCTCGTCAATCACACTCAAAACTTTCTACTGATGATGCACAACGATGCCGAAACAGGTCTAGAAATGACAACCTCCTTTAATAACAGAAATAAAAGGGTTGGATTGTCCCGACAAAGGTTGGGTTCCAATACGCATCTGGACTGATTTAATGCAATACCTGTGGGGGCAAGTAGTCCAAGGAGTAGTTGTTTTAGGTTCAGAAATCTACAATTAATCAGTTTAATGTTCAAAGTCAAAGCAAAAATAAGACAATTGTCATTACTGTTCGTCAACAAATCAAAAGTGGATACGAGAAATTAATTTCCAGACAATTTGGTTGTCGTTTATTAAATGACAGTTGCGCATGGACTATAAATGAGAATCTCTTCACACTTTTGTCCACCGCTCTTATATTTATTACACATACTATACGTACAAACCAGTGGCGTAGCCAAGGGGGGCCCTGGGTTCTAACCATGATTATGGGAATAAAAAATCTTATTTTTTCCTGAAAAGCCGATCTTGAACGTTTGACGGTTTATCCTGGTTCACCCTGAATATTTACCCCATCCCTGCTGAAAAAAGTATTTATATATTTGACGGTTTAACCCTGGCTCACCCTAAATATTTGCCCCATCTTTGCTGAAAAAAGTATTTATATATTTGATGGTTTAACCCTGTACATTTACCTCATACCTGCTGAAAAAAGTATTTATAGTAAATAGTATTATTGACGAGAAATGGTGGGCCCCTCCGAAAAAAATTCCTAGCTACGCCACTGGTACAAACATGACGATCGAGCATGAACAAAAATGTAAAATTCGCAATGTCTGTATGTATATATGTTTTCGATAATGAACAAATATGGCGAATTTTCCTCATTCGTGCTTGTTTGCGATTCTACAATTTCGACTATATTAAAATAATGAATTTATCAAATAAAAGTTTTTTCGTTAGAAATAAAAAAAACTGATGAATTTGAACCAGTTTTTTTCTGGGTTTTTTCGTTTGATAATATTATGAAAACTTCGTTTATGACGAAGTATAAATTTTCCTTTTAAAATGATTCCCAGAATCGGCACAAAAAACTTAAAAATTAATCCATTATGCATCCTATCGAAAAAAGTTTAATGAAAAAGTTGCAGATAATTAAAAAATGTAAAACATTTGTATTCATCATTTTTCAACATAACCTCAAAATTATCGAAAAAAAATCGTTTTTAATAAACAATAAAGAACGTTCTCACCAAGTTTCATAAAAAAAATATTATCTACAACTTTTTTCGATAGGATGCATATTTCAGCAACAACTCGGTCATCTTGGTTTTTCTTAATTTACTCTAAATTTTCCGGCCAAGAATTCGGATAAGTATTTAAAATCGGTTTAGTCCTGGTCTGTTAAGTCATTTGTGTAATATATTTCGTCTTCCCCTCGTAACTTTATTATCACAGATTCATGGGTGTAAAGAGCACTCAAATACCATTAATATGAAGTGTCACTCGACCACCTTCTATTTGATATTTTTGACTCGATGCTACTGTCGATGTTTCGCCGCCCTTGTTTTTTTAATACCTCCTTTTTTAATAGTTTCATCCTAGTTTTTTCGCCCATCTCAACTCTTTTCGGAAAATAACCGGGACACTTTTAGAGTTTATTAAATAGACCTGTTATTTTTCCCTCCATCCATGGTCTTACCTACCTACCAAGGGCCGGCCTGAGGCGTGTGCGGTCGCACACGTGCGATTTGGGAAGGGGCGCCGAAATGAGAAAAACATGAACAAATAATTCGGTAAAATTTTTTATAGTCCAGTAAATTAACGCCAGAAAAACCCCAAACCTGGGCATCAAGTCTGTCCGTCAAATTTTTTTCAGTTTGCAGCTATTCATAGGTACATTTACCTCCGAAAATCTCAGCTACGATGAATTTGTGGAAGGGTGTGAAAATGGCTCTAGAGTTTCCAAAAATCCGTTTTTCGACGATATTTGCCGAAATATGATCCTTAGAGCATTTTTGTTTAGACATAAAATGAAGAGCAGTTCATTACCTACAAAAGGTGTCCCTATGATTTTTTTCGTTACACTAATATTTCTTGCAAAAACGGCGTTTCAAAAATTCGCAATTTTGAGAATCTGAAAATATGGCGCTTCTTTATCATAATTAGCAAAATTATTCTGGTGAAAACGGAAAATTTGAATATCCATGTTGTTTATAAAAATGCACAAAAATAATTTATTGAATCTTTCTGAATATATTTAACACCTTGCAAAGCTCCATTATCCAAACGGATTCAGTGAAATTAGTCTTGATAAAAAAATATGAATAAATTTATAGGAGGATCAAAAAATCGAGCAAAAACAAACTTTGGCCCGGTTTTTCTATAATCCAGAAAAATATATAAAAGGAAAAAGTACCATGATATTATAGCTACAGGTTCCTACTTTCATCTGAACTTTGAATCATGAAAAAATATTAATTTTTACGTGATTTATTGAAAAATTTGTAATCCGCTTGGGAGTGTCATTCCTTTAGAGCGTGCTTTCTAAATGCAGGGCAGGAGCTAAAAATGGGGGTGTGCTTTGGAGCTGGTTATGTCGAAAAGTATCATATTTTTGACAAAAATGATGAGGATCATTTTTGTAGGTAATGAATTGATCTTCATTTTCGTCCAAACAAAAATTCCCTAAGGTCATATTTTAGGAAATATCGGCGAAAATAGGCGAAAAAAAAACATTTTTGACACCAATGGGCCATTTTCGAGCCCTTCTACAAATTTCAGACAGCTGAGATTTTCGGGGGTGAATGTACCCATAAATACCTGCAAATTAAAAAAAATTGTGCCGAACGGACCTAATGCCACCTTCGTTTATTGGGCTATTATTTTTAATGCAAATTAGCCATTTGAATATGTTAATAACTTCTGTTCAACTGGTTCTAAACGCTTCATTGTTTTTACAGAGTACAATGTGCCAAATTCAATAATTATTAAGCTCTGATAAATTCGTTTTATAGCACAAATAACATTTTTTGGGGGCTGCTTTCTACACCCATTTTCATCGTAAGGGGCGCCAAAACTCATTCTTGCACACACAACATTTTGATCATAGGCCGGCCCTGTGCCTACCATTGTAAAGTCACCCTGATGATGACCAGAGGGTTCGAAACGCTAGTTTCTACTACCTACCTGTTCCTGGCAGTGTTGGTTGCCAAAAAACCGTTGGCCAGCCAAAATGTTGAACCACTCGGTATAAAATGGAAAATAAAATAAGATATTCATTTCAAAAATTAACAATTTATTGCACAGTTTATTTACATTCATTATTGCTATACAATTTCATTATTGAAAAACAAATGGCTTGATGATACAGGGAGGTAACTAAAAATTTGCTATCTCAAAAATTTTGATATGAGTTGGAGACATTATTATCACGATTTTTAAAAAATTTTAGCGAACTCGCTTCAGGATATGCATTCAACAAACTAAATTGTAATTTTTTTGTAATACTGAACAATAATTTAAAAATTCAATTGATTTATTAATTCTAACTCCGGAAATAGGAGAAAGTGGGGCAATTGCTTTATACTGTTCATTTTTTTGCGTTGGGCGGAAATTACAGAAAGTAAATTTAGTTTATTCGGGATTTTTGTACTTGATTTCCAATTGCCCTGCTCATTTTTTTTTGAACTAGCAATTGCATCACGCTCCCCTACAAGCTGATGTAATTAATATTTGACTAGTTTTGAGAAAGATTTTAATAATCATCTCAAAAAAGCTACAAGATTGTTTGATAGCAAAACTATTTAATTAATGGCTCAATATGAGCTAGAAAAATTTGCCTGAAAAAACAAAGTTCTAGTTCTAAAGGCACCTGGTTTTGAAGTGAATCCTTCAAAATTTTGTAGTTAACGATTTTTAAAAAAAAAATCATTAAATTGAGTAATTCGCTTTTTCAGACAACTCACAGAAACAACCTACAAAAGTATTTTCTACAAAAAGCGTTTTTTGGAGTTTACTAATAAAAGTATCAACATTTCTTCCTCACAATTGGAAGTTTTTTTACTTAAAAAAAAATAGAAGTCATAAATTATAATATTTACGGCATAAATATTACAACCTACAGTCAAATATTTACATCGGACAAACTAAAATTAATCTTTTTAATCGTTAAAGAGTAATCATAGTTTTTTTTTCTAAATCAGTCTCATTAAAGGAAGGCCGCCGCGATCGCCGGGCCCCTGTCCAATTGACCATTCGACAGACAATCGGGTTAAATTAAGGCTAATAAACGTAGATTTGCTTGAGTTGGGGTTTCAACTCTGCTGGAATGGTGTATACTTCTTGAGGGGGCTTCCTTTTTACAAGACGTCTCCATTTTCCTCCTAGGTTCTTCCTGAATCCTCGGACAAATCCGGGACGCTCCACAGGTAGGTTTTGTACAAGTTCCTGAAAACAAAAAAGATACCGTCAGTCAAGGAGTTTAATTGCGTATATTTCGTGTTCAGAGGAGGTTTCAAGCAGTCTCGGACTGGGCCCCTAGTCTCTGGGCTCATGGGCCAGTCCGAGACTGCTTTCATATGATAAATGGTGTTTTATTACAACTTTTTGAGCTTTAATACATTTTTTATGCCGGTAAACATTTTGAGATAGCTATTACAAGTGGTAACCGATTTTTCAACATAAAGCTGAAATTCTCAAGGTGTTCTTCAAATGGATGTTTATTTTCATAACAATAAAGGCCCGCTTTTGAAATGCCGCTTCTTTGTCTGGTTTTAAAATCGAATTTGCCCGTTCCTCGAAGACCCTAATGGTGAATTTATTTCTGTACAGTCAACGCTAGAGGGTCTTTCTGATCAATATACGCTGACGGTGTCATTGAACTTTCCCATCCGGAAATGGTCCGGGTAAAATGTAACAAACAATATAAATATTTAGTTTGCAAAATCTTTAAATAAGTCGATTTGAGTGTGTAGTCAGTTTTTTATCAGTAAAGGATTCAACTTCGACACGAGGTTGCTATGTTGCCAGATGTGGAAGAATGAAGGCCACGAATTTGGATTTGGAATAATAAAAAAAACAATATGCAATTAAGGAACTTCCAACGATAAAATAACTAAGATATCTAATCAATTAAGTAATAATTAGGCAGATTTTGAAGGTCGTGCATCAAGCGAAATTTATAAATAGATGGAGGTCTCTGGCAACAATGCATCGGTTATTTTTATCCAGTTTAACGTTTTTTTTATCAGTACTACTTTCTCTTCAACGTTATTTTGGACAAGTAGGATGTGGAACGAAATTTTGAAAGTATAAATAAATAATATATAGTTTACCGTAACATTTTACAGAAGGTTATAAAGAGAAACCACGGTTTGAGCCGTACATTTATCTAGCTTTAAATAATTATCGTTACGTTGTGAAATGAAATACATAAACTTTTGACCTCGTTTTATTCGGCATTGTAACTGTTTCGACGGGAAGGTTTAGTCTTTCAAAACTACAAAAGAGAAATTAAGGTTGTGACTCAACACACTGTTACAGAACAGCGGTTTTTTTTTGCCGTTCTATTACCTTCTATCACTTTCTAATTTCGCTGTAAATTCGCACACAACCATCTAAATTTAAATCTATACAACAAATTTTGTTCTACTTCTAAAAGAAATCTATCTTGCGAAATTTGCATGCAACTAAATTTATTTTTCTTTCAAAATTACCTATTTTAAGGAGTCATTTAACATGCATTAAATATTCCTAATTTAAACTCATTCAATTAACCTCAATTTTATAACGATTTACTACATTTTATATCGACTTTTTACTAAATAAAAACGGCGACAGAAAATTTAAGGTTAAAAACAAAACTTTTTTGACAATAACATTAAGTTTTTAAGTTAGGTTAGGATGTTTGTAAAAAGAGACTACCGATACAAGAATTCAGAGAGTTCGTACCTTTTACCACTTGTAATGCCGTGAAGTTTTGTAATATATTTAAATGACTAGTACCTGATTGTTGTTGTACAGGTACTGACTCATTGGAGGTGGTGGTTGAGTCCACAAGAATTGTCCTCGGTAAGTGAGGTCGGATTGAAGAACGTGGGGTGAAGAATTCTGATGATTTAGTTGTGTTGCATTGGGGGTAGTTTGCAGAACTACGTCCGTGGGATGGACACTGTTGCTGTGTTCTTCCCTCTTCCTAAGTTTGCTGCGAACAAGACGAATTGCAATCATAGTACCGTTACTGCCCACCATTTTTATATCGGGGCTCCGTTTTGAAAAACCGAATATAGCTATTTTGAGGCCGTTTAAAAAACAGTCACAAGTCACTTAGTTTAATCCACTGTCAATTGCTATTATAGCACTTCACAGCACTTAGTAGTAAATCCCTTTGGTTTACAGTCACTAATTAAAATGAATAACGATTCAAACTGACTAGAATTTTATAAAGACGCTTTCTTATTTGAAAGTCTAGCTTGTGATGCCAAAACTCTCTTAAATTCGAAAGTATCTATAACCGACTCTCGTCTGAGTATGAAGGTAGTCTTGGCAGTGAACATGTATATATAGTAAGCGTGACGTAGCGCGGCGTGCTGCTAGCACTCATAGGCGCGGCAATAGGGATTTTTGAGGAGTCAAGGATAGCATTTGAAAGTTGTTCCTGTAATAATACATCGCATTGTTGTCGCATGTAAAATGACTTAGAAGCGTAAAATACAATGTGATACATATGGGATTTTTTCTTTTATGACATGGGTTTTTATTAATAATTTAGGTATTTTCGATTTTCTTTACAATGAGTTTTAATTCAAGCGTTTATTTCGAACGATTTTTTTTCTTTCGACTTTCTTTCTTTTGTTAATGTTTTAGACTGTTTTTTTAATTTTATTTGACTTTTTTGACTTATTTTGAAAATTATTTTTCAATATTTTTAATGTAAGTGACTGTAACTGTTTTTTATTTCATTTTTAAAATCTTTAGGATGGCTAAAATAAGCCGAAACTATTTGGCATCGCATTCTATGTAGGCATATTCACTTGAATAATCGAGTGGGGTAAATGTAAATTAATTTTTAATTATTTAAAAACCAGGGATTCGAACCAACGTTGACATTAGAACAAATAAAAATTAGCCAATTAAAAAGGCCAATTTTCATTATATTACATATTCAATAAATCACTTGCAAAATATGTTTCGGTATGCAGACTTGATTTTTTAATTACTTTCTAATTAGTTTATCGTGTTTAGGAATTTAAGAAACATTTTGTTTGTGTTAATTGTTTAACAATTTTATTAATAATTTATTATTATATCATCGGCGTGATTTAAAATTTTTAATTCACATTATTCTATGCTGTAAAAGAAATTTGTATTGAAATGCAAACCAGACCAAAAAGAATGTGTAATGTAGACACTTAAATTACTATCGAACAGGAAAGATTAGAGCATATATTGCAGGTGTTTTTATCAGTAACGTGTCTGTAACTATACATTTTGTTAGCCAATGAAATTTATTTTTTTATATCTTTATTTAAATTGGATCTAACCAAACCCAATTTGCGTGAAGGGTTTATATGAATTTATTATTACTTGAAGTGACGTTTGATATTTTAACCTACGAAATAAAACTAAAAAACTGCAGACTGTTTATAAAAAAAATATGTAAAATACAATTAAAATTAAAAATTAATTATTTATGTTTGTAAACAATTTAGAATTCATAAAAAATAAAAGTATTTACATTTAAAAATCATTGTGAACTTTAATACCTCGGCGATACATACAAAGTAATAAAAATAACAAAATAAAGGATTAAAAAAGGTTAAATGTTTAAAATTAAATACGCCCGTCTCCTTTTTAATCTTTTAAAATATCATAGCAGTCGATAATTCGTTCAAGTTGTTGCAAAATAGAAAATAATCAATAGGGTTAAATTCAGGGCACAAAACATCCTATTTTCATAAGCATTTTTCAATTTATAAATAATTTGCATAATATGAAGTTAAAATGCCAATAATTTGTTGAATTTAATCGAACTGCAAACCCGAATCCCCCGCGATTCGGCGTTAATGTTTATCAGTCAAAATAGAGGGGGCATCCGTAGTCTGAAGCTACGCTGGCGGTATAGGAATATGAGTGTAACAGCTGACGATCGGTTTCTGCTGAAAGAGGATGAATAACCTCGAAAGCGCCAGGCAGAAAATCCAACTTGAGCAGAATTCTTAATAACATCGCGTTTTGTCATTTCGATAGAATTCATTTAGTTTTAGATAATTTAAAAATTAAAAGGTGAAAAACTAACCGTTCAAGTCTAACCTTGAGCGGAATCGCTTAAATTTAAAGTTCATTAAAACAATTATTCAGATATTTAATTAAAAATCGTTTTTTATCGACCATAAAAATGCTAAAATCTAATGTATGAAATACCCAAAAAGTGTTCGGATTTTCCGTAATCTCTTGGTAAATTTAATAAAAGAAAAATACCGGGAAAACGTACCACATATTATGGCATTATTCTCATGAAACCCGTATCAGTATTATTAACCGCAAGTGCGGAATTTCCAAGGACCTCGTGAGATAACAATTTCGATTAAAACAAAACAAATCCGAAAATACAATAACAAAAATCGAACTATGCGTGTTTCCAGATAAAAATAGTAATTTATGTATCAAAGGAATTATAAGGGCCTTAGCAAACGAGTAAGCAATTTAATTTATTAGATTCGACATCCTAAGACCGGTTTCTGCCTTTCGGCTTCGCCAGTTAGGCTTTTCGAATCCAATAAATAAAATTCCAAACTCGTACAAGTCAATAGCTATATCCGCTATAAGATAAAATTTTTAGATGTGCTACCATCTATGATTAGAAGAGAGTATTGACAATTTTTAAAGCAAAAAATTCACGATGTATTGGAGTTGCATACACAATTTGCATTGTGTGTTGCAAAGCTTTTATTTGACTGATTCTAGTCAAAATGTCACTCTCTTATTCGTATCCCTTTCAGAGATTAATACTTTGCTCTTGCAGCTTAAGGTTTGTGCATATTTGAGCCACAAATCGTAAAAAAACCAATATCCAACCCTAAAAACGTATATTTACATACCCCCACCCCCCCTCTGGATCTTTTACCCAGTCGACTTGGTTTTTTTAATTTTTCCTAAATTTTTATTTTTAAACAAACCTGATTACCATTATTAAAAAAACATTAATAAATCCTTAAATAAATATAAATAATATTGATAGTAACCTAATATTTTATGCGTGCTATAATGACTAAATACAGTTTTGTTTATATTTATTGTTATTTTAGAAAACGTACCTAATCGAATACCAAATCTTGCTCAACTTTTCTAATACCATACCAAAACACGTCGCACGTCAATAACTATTTACCAAAAAAAAAACTAAAAACAAGAATAATTGTTTTATGTACGTACAGCACTAACGTTGATATACAGAGAATTGATTTAATCCAACATCACACGTAAATATTTATTTTTCGGATATTGCGATTTTAACCAAAACAAAGTTATCTCTGCAATTTCCGCTCATTTCCAATTTCCACCAGTCGATTAAATTCAGAAAAATATACCGATAAATTAATCGTGCTAAAATTTGTGATAAGATCCTGACTGGTAAACGAAATAATAAAAAAAAACATCGTTAAGCACGTGAATAGAAATTTAATCAAAATGGTCCCAAAAGTTGCGTATTTTTTAAATTAAATTTTTGGCCAAAATCCCAAGCACGTTCACGTATTTTTGATTTTTCGAATTATTTGTTTTTAATGTATGTGCATTAAGTCTAATATAAAAGGGTCTATACGTTTCTCCTATATAACATTTTTATTACATTCGCATGAAATTTTATAAACCTAAAAATGCAATGTACATTAATCATCTGTCGTTAGTCTATGATTAAAAAAGAATGAAAATATTTGTTAACAGTTGATAAAAACAAAACCATTTGTGACAATTGTTTAAATGTAAACAGTCAACATGATTAATTCTACATTAAACAAAAATATTGAATAGGTTATAAATCGTACTTTCCTGTTTGTATTGTTGTAGAAATTTTCGAAAAAAAATATTTATTTATAACTATTTTTTACCTATAGTCAGGTTGATATTTGCGTTCAAAAATAAATAATATGCAAATAGTAAATAATATTTAACAATGTAATTATTTTGTTTGTTATGGTTATCATAAAAATTGTTTTCCACTATTCTTAGTGAACTATTTTTTTTCAAAATAATTCAAGTGTAAACAAATCACTAATTTGTTTGTTAAAAACAAAAAAGACAAAATCATTAATATAAAACGATTCTTATATACCGGTAAAAACAGACAATTATTTTTTAAATTCCAAATATTCTATACCAAATGTTATAATTATTTTCGTGATGAATTTTTACTGGTCTATTATTTATCATGCAGAAAATGCATGATCGTATTATTATTATATCATCAAATTTACCGGATTTTTAATTATTTTTTAATTTACCTGAGACATAACCAAATTATAGTATTTGTAAACAAAGTTTGTGGGCAATTCCGCAAAACGATAAATATGTAAGAAAAAAATGACAAACAATAAAAGAATACAAACAAATTTTGAGAGAATGAAAAAATAAGTACAAATTGGTAAAGGTCTAATCTATGTTCCTATGTTCTCACTTTTTCAAAATTTGATTTAGTTTTTTCTAAAAAAAATCCCAAATTCCATGTTTTTGATGATTTTCCCATTTTTTTTAGAAAAGAACCAAAGCAAATTTTGAAAAGTGACAACATAGGAACAACATAGATTATAACTTTACCAATAAGAACAAATTCATCCACTAATAATGAAAAATAAACCTTGGAAAGTTAGGGAACATTTTGTATCCATCAGTAAAATACATTCACTTTTTAAATGTTTACGAGGGATAGACGGATGAGTGAAGAATTATAATTTCCGTGGAATAATAAATTATTAGTATTTCATATCGTACGTAGGTATAGTAGAACCCACCGCTTTATGAGAAAGAAAAAACAGCAAAGGATACCGCCAATAGAAGAAATGCTAATTGATCTGGACATTTTTGAGTACTTTAATGTCGAAAACACCGTACACTATCCATATACATAAAAATAAAATGATATTTTGGCTATTAGGACCACTGTGCAAAGATTCAATAACCAACTTAGCTGGAGATCGTTAGGGGTAATTTGCGTAAAATTTCTATATTGATTAACTTTCTTTAATATGAATTTACATTTTAATTTCTATAAAGCGGCGTTCAGACTTAACAAGTTACTTAATTCATTTAACTTGAAAGGAGTAACCTGAATTCAAGTGAACGTTCATACTATTTCAATATTTGATTCAAGTCATTTCAAGTTGACATTTTTATTTAAATGATTCCTGTTTCAAGTTACAAAAATTGCGTCAAATGATGTGATTCCTGCTGGAATAAAAGTTGTAAATCAGCTAATTGTGGATGGATTCCTAAAAATCAGAGAAAAAATTCTACACTTTATTTTACAAAAAAATACCTAAATACCAAATAGACGCTGACGCTAGTGTGAACCATCAACGGAGGGTTCTAATTGTGAGGTTATTTTGTATAAATTTCAACTTGAAATTTTTTCTCTGATTTTTAGTAATCCATCCACATTTAGCTTATTTACAACTTTTATTCCAGCAGGAATTACATCATTCGACGCCATTTTTCTAACTTGAAAAAGGAATCGAGTAAAAATGTCAACTTGAAATGACACTTCTAAACATTTGTACATATCGTTTGGGCGAACTTTTTATTGATGAAATGGCATCAAAAAGGGGCCACGAGGTTTTGCGCCCTATTTTTGTGTATTTAACCCCACAGAATTAATTTGGGGACAAATTTGGTAAAAGAAGAAATTAACAAAAGTTCACCTGATGATTGGCAGACAAAAATCAAACATGTCATCAAAGAAGAAAATTGAGGTAGGGTAGGTAAGCTTAATTAATTTATAATATTTATGACTTTATTCACCGTGTTTTTAATTTTAGAATTAAAATTTGAGACAAAAATTTTAATTAGCAACGTTTGTGAATCTCACAAGAGATCAGAAAATGAACCTATGGGCGAGGTGGAGTGGTCAACCTCTATTGAAATCTAATATGCGTTATAGAAATTAAAATGTAAATTCATATTAAAGAAAGTTAATCAATATAGAAATTTTACGCAAATTACCCTAACGATCTCCAGTAAGTTGGTTATTGAATCTTTGCACAGTGGTCCTAATAGCTAAAATATCATTTTATTTTTATGTATATGGACAGTGTACGGCGTTTTCGACATTAAAGAACTCAAAAATGTCCAGATCAATTAGCATTTCTTCTATTGGCGGTATCCTTTGCTGTTTTTATAGCGTTTTTTCTTTCTCATAAAGCGGTGGGTTCTACTATAACTGGATTCATCTTCAAGCTTATAACGGTTAGTCGACAGTCCAACCTTTAGGAGTTTTTTTCGCAAGTACCGAATTTAGAGTCCCTCTCGTAAGTCGATGAGCTCTGGTCTAGGAACGGATTTTCAAACGAGAAATGTTTAAGAGCATTCACTACCTTGGTGAAACTGACTGTGCTTACTCATGTCCCAGAAATTTTTTCAATGAAAACCGTTTATCACAAAAAAAAGTCTTATTTTTTGTAATTTCGGAAAGTCAATGATTTCCTTCGACGTTAAAAAAAATAGAATGAACCTACACAATCGTAAAAATAATGAATTTCCGGTATTCTTATATATCACCTGATTAGCTAAAAATAACAATTTTCATGAAATCTTTTCTGTTTTTGATTAAAAACGCAGCCAAGATTTGAAAATCTTCATCTGATTTATGCTGCCACCTTTCCTAAGTTTGTAGAATTCAAACATTCTTGGACAGAAATGAAACGCCGCATATTGTCATTATTACTACGCGACCTAGTTTCGAGAACAATATTTGTCGCTGTCTTTGTTTAAGGCCTACTCTACCCGAATTACATCATCGTCGCCGTATGTTTCGGTGTGTCTCCGATTAATACACAATCCTATTAGTTTAATTTTAATCCTTTTTCAGGGGCGTCCCACAAATTATTTTTGATTTCATTGATCGGTGTGGTAGAACTTTCTTACTTTTTTGTTTTAACTTTATTTAAGGTTTTAAAGTTAGTACTTTTTTGAAATTTATTAGTTTTTAAACTTTTTTTAATTATATTTTATTAAATATGAGTGTTGAAGAAAGTCTCGAACAGTTGATTTTAATTAATTTAAAATAAATACAACCTCAAAATTATCGAGAAAATTGCTAAAAACCGTTTTTAATTTTTTCTCTGCTAAAACATCTATTTTTCGATTTTATACTAATTTAAATTAAAAAAGCCTAATTTTCAATCGAAAAAGTTATTTTACAAATTTTCATTTTTTAACCTTTATCAGTGCTCATTTTCTTCGTGGAAACCTCGACTTTAAGATGGTGTGAAAATAGTATATTGTGCAACAAGTTTTGAAAATAGCACTTTTCACACGCATGCGACAATTTGTGGCACGAGCCTGAAAGGCGAGTGCCACAAGTCACAAAGTGTGAAAAGTGCTTTTTCACACGAGTTACACATTATACTTTTCCTACGGCTGCGACTTTATTATTATATATATATTTTTATTGGTACCTATTTATTGTTAGGTAAAGCAAATCTTATTTAAAACGACCAGATGTTTATAGTGCTTTTCAACATAGAATAGTGCGACCACAATGTTGAAGATTTATATTTTTGCGCTAATTCTTCAAAATAAACAAGCAGAACATTCTCTGATAACGAGTTTAGGTTTCGTTCATTTTTTCATTTTATGAATGTTTCATAAGAACTTTCATACCTCTCTTTGGAAATTAATGGTAAAAGATTTTGCGTGATTTGGGAGGCCCTTTCAAGTATTTCTGGAGGAGTACAGTTAAATTCATCTTCTATCATCGTGTAACACTGCTTTTTTAAAATTTTGCAATAAATTTGACTTTATTTTAATGAGAAATGAGAACTGTCAGTAGTGACAGTGTCCGCATGCTAGATTTCATCTCGATTCATTGATATGTGTTGTTAATAAGAGTTGTGTTGTCATTTTACTTTGCACACAGCGTGTGTAAACGTTTACACACGCTGTTTGAAATTGACGTTTTTCAAGGGAAGTTGACAGTGCGTTTTTATGCGTATTCTAAGCACCCGTAGGAAAAAATATATGTAATAGATATGGAAAAATTAGGTTTTTTTAAATTTAAGTTTGTATGGGGATAAAAATACCTATCTAGGTATAAAGTGGGCAATTGTTGATTGGTGTTGTGAGTCATACAGTTGAACAAAATTATGGTCCGAAAAAAAGAAAGGGAGAGAACAGTAAACGAGAAAAATGCTTGAGTACCAAAAGATTGTCCCGACGCCGACGTCGAGTAATCTAACGGTAAGAAATTGATTATTTTTAAAATATAGGAATTGCCTATTTTCTAGTTTTTACATTATCCTTTGCCACAATTTTTATAATGCAGTTTTGACAGAAAAAAAATAGTTTCCTGAATTCATCATAATAGATTTCTAACTGAAAGTGCTGCTATTGTTTATTTAAAAATAAATAGATGTTCTGATCAAATTTACTCGGCTCTATCTTCAAAATTTTTATGCAATAACTATATTTTTATTTTTTTCATAATAATTAATTTGAATTACATTTTTTTAATCCAAAAATTATTCGATATAATATAAGGATGAAATGGAATTATTAAAGACAATTTTTTTCAGCAATTTGTTACATAGGTCTGTTTCTGTAAATTACTTACAGAAAAAAAATGTTGGTCAGAATTTGTTTACAACAAATTGTTAACTCATAATACATAAGAAATGCTGTTTCGTTATATGGAGCCCGAAAGGTTGTCTAGTTGAAGAGGTGACTTATATAATTTTCAAATTCAAAATGTACTTATTTCTCATGTTTTTTTAGATTTATAAAGTTGAAAATTTTTTTCTTCAATTATTTTCTACCGGAGTTAGTGGATCCAAGAACAGCAAGTGGTTGGAAATAAGGGACAATTCCCTACAACACCTGAGAATTATTTAGTGAAATTCCAATAAATCTCAATTTTTTTTCTACCACGTTTATTTTATTCTCCCATTTTCTATTCCATTATTTTTGGATTACAATTTATTGATTACTATTTTAAATCAAGGGTACCTGTCAATGAATAAAATTGCGTAAAAAAATTAAAAACAAGCTTTTATACAAGTGCAATAAAAATAAAAAAATTAAAAATATTTTGACAAAAAACAAGATTTTATAAAATGCATTGAAGAAAAAATAATTTCTTTAATTGTTAGACCTAGGTTTTTCTGTGAGTAACAGATTCAAAATCTTGCATTTTTGTAGGTTGAATCAAAGAAAACATACCTCAATTCATTACCTATTTAAAACATTGGTTGGTTTTGGTTACCTAATTTTTATGTTCTGCATGCCACTGGCCACTGGCTACTAAGAATGCATAAATGATTTATTTATTCGCTGGAAATATCTTTTGGTAAATGTATTTGCTGCTGTGATGCCAAAGTTTGGAAAAGATTTATATTTAGGCACGCCTACTTATGCTGCGCGGGTCCAGGGGAAATATCGTATGAAGTTATGACGCGGTAATGAAAACCCTTAAAGGGATACTGATAGATGTTTTTAATTTAGAATTGATTAATACCCATTGCAATTTTTAAAATAAAGCTTTAAAGAAATTGCAGAAAAGTCCGTGTGTTTAAATTTTAAACACTCCTGTCACTTTTATTCCTATTATAAAATTTCGAGATAGTTTATTACTTTATAACGTTGGTAACGTTGTAAATTATCCGGTTAAGTTTTGAAAAAAATTGCTTGCTACTGGGATATTACAAATAATTTATAACATTTGACGATTTAAATTTTGTTTTTGTTTTAAAACTCAATAAGCATTGTAAAACTTTTATTGGTATGGCTTATATTCCATAAATTACTATTTATTATGTACAAACGCAGTTACGAAAGATTTTATAGCAAGAGAAATAAATTTCTATAATAATCCTCGATTTAAATGACAATCTTATGGTAAGGTACAGCATTTTCGCTGCGCCATATATTTCTTTAAAAAATAACGATTGTTCACGTGATAAAATTTTGCGTCGACGGAAAGAAAACGTATTTTTTGCAGTAAAGTGTGTCGTATTTTTTTTTTAAATTTTGCTCCAAAAATAGAATGGTGAGGGAAATAGTCCAGTAAATTAACACCACAAAAATCCTCCGAAAATCTCAGCTACGTGGAATTTGTGGAAGGGTGGGAAAATGGCTCTAGAGTCCCCGAAAATCCGTTTTTCGACGATATTTGCCGAAATATTACCCTTAGAGAATTTTTGTTTAGACAACAAATGAAGAGCAGTTCATTACCTACAAAAGTTATCTCTATGATTTTTTTCGCTACACTAATATTTTTTGCAAAAACGGCGTTTCAAAAATTCGCAATATTGTGAATCTGAAAATTCGCAAAATTATTGTGGTGAAAACGGAAAATTTGAATATCCTCCCGTTTTTCTCTGAAGACAAACGATAAGGCAATAATAACCAACTTTTTTTAACTTTTTGCACTTGATTAATAAATTTATTGTAAAAAAATCCAATTTGAGAAAGTTTGAAGGCAGAGTTTTTTCTTGTGCACTTAATAAAAAACTTGATATATATATATATATATATATATATATATATATATATATATATATATATATATATATATATATATATATATATTGATGAAAATGTCAGAATGTGATCTTTTATTTAGTACAATTCCTAACCAAATAATTTTAGCACGAAAAGAAAATAATCCTCAAAAAAAACTGTCGATTTTTCATAAGGGTGAGAATTTTCTCAATTTTCCGGAAAACCAAAAAATATGAAAAAAAAAGAAAAATGCCATCGACAAGGGGACAAGCTTTCTAATCATGTGCGTTGAAAACCGATATGGTCCTTGTTTATCTATTAATTCCCGATAGACCCGAGCATTTTCGAAACCTCTGGATATCAAAAAAAAAACGCCCTAAAAAAACATGTTGTTTATGAAAATACACAAAAATAATTTATTGAATCTTTCTGAACATATTTAACACCTTGCAAAGTCACATTATCCAAAAGGGATTCGGTGAAATTAGTCTTGATAAAAGAAATATGAATAAATTTATAGGAGGGTGAAAATATCGAGCCCGATTTTTCAATAATCCAGAAAAATAGGTAAAAGGAAAAAGTAACATGATATTATAGCTACATCTTTTAGAGCGTGCTCTATAAATGCAGGGCAGGAGCTAAAAATGGGGGAGCGTTTTGTCGAAAAGTATCATGTTTTTGATAAAAATGATGAGGATCATTTTTGTAGATAATAAACTGATCTTCATTTTCGTCCAAACAAACATTCTCTAAGTTCATATTTTCGGAAATATCGGCGAAAATAGGCAAAAAACACATTTTTGAGACCAATAGGCCATTTTCCCGCCCTTCCACAAATTTCAGACACCTGCATGAGATTTTCGGGGGTGAATGTACCCATGAATACCTGCAAATCAACGGACAGACCTGATGTTCAGGTTGGCACCTTCGTTTATTGGGCTAAAAGAAAACTGTATTTCAGCCACAAATAGTAAAAATCAATATCCGACCACCCACATACACCCACATAATTTTAAAAAAATTCGGGTAATTAAAATAGGTTTGGCCCTGGTCTAATGATTATGCAGCATGAATGCGGATAATAATAAAATCGAAAAGAAAAAGATGTGACCTTTTCACATGTAATATTATGTACAACAAATGCGTAGGGGTCAACACGATAAACTTTCGTCATTAATTTTCAAGATCAATAATGCGTAACTGTGACTCACGTTGGTTTTGGTAGTAGCGTCATATTGCGCCAAAAAAAGCCGCTTAAAAATTAAGGTTATATATCGAATGGATATTTCAATGCAAAGTGACGAATTCTAAAATTGAGTATGGTTTAATATTAAAAAGTATTGATTAATAATATTAATACACAACCTGGAAGGAAATTTTTACTGTTTGATATACTCTATTCGTTATCAGTAATAAAACTCTTTTAAAACAGTAAAAACACCCCTAACAAAAATTACAGAAAAAAACCCGGGATATTACAGTAAAAATTGAATTCAAAAAATCGCAGCGGGTAAATTAGTATAGATACGGACCTGAAACCACGCTTAATCAACAGAGGAAGGTTTAATTTATTACAAAATAATTTTAACGCAACCTGTAATAAAAATTACAGAAATAGTCAAGGAAAAATATATTTTTACAGGTACATAATTAAATGTAGGACTCTCAAAAATAAATTTTTATTTTTGATATTTTCAAATTTTTCGATACACCAAGTCATTTAAAAATTATAGTGGACCAATGAGTACAGATACGGATCTGAAATCACGGTTAATCAACAGAGAAATGTTTAATTTATTAAAAAATAATTCTAAAGCAACCTCTGACAAAAATTACAGAAAATAGTCACGATTATTTCACTTGCCTGTCAAATATCAATTTTTCACCAATCACGTGCTTGGAAACTGATTTGACGCAGCCAATCAAAACAAAATAAAGCGACTATGCCTATGCCCTCCAACTAATAAATAAAAAGTAGGCACTATTGAATTAATTATTTGAAAAATAACTAATAACTAAATATGAAAGTATAAAGTAGGTAATTTAATATTAATAATATCTGCTCACCGAGCTTCGCTCTTAATATTCAAATCTACATTTTTAAGCAGCCCAATGAGTATATAATTAATTCGCGACATCTACTTGAACTACTGAAAGGGAGATAAATAAAAAGTTGATTGGCGATTGGCTTGAAAGTAGGCTTGAAAATTAAAAAAGCTGTCAGTGTTAATTTTCAATTGGCTGCAGCTGTTGTTGACGTTTATCAACTGCTTGTCACAGAGGTTAGTTAAATGCATTAAAAGTTGCCTAGTTTCTGGGGATTTCACCCTTTTAGAGCAACATCTACTGACGCTTGATCTTCGCGAATAGTCACGGCGGACAGGCCCCGTTTCCGGGACGGGCAACATCAGCGTGTAGGGCACAGGTCCCGTCAACAGAAGATCCCTCAGCTCACTCTATTTATCAATATATAAGAAAAACTCTATGTTCAATTGACTTTATTATTTATTGATCTGCAGTGAAGGAAAATTATAGGTCTGATATTCATAATTGGGTAAAAACCTCCACAAAAACCTGTGACCAGACTCTCGACGTGTGGCAGATATTGATATCATATTTTTTCAAAGTTTTTCAGTCACAAAAATAGTTCATTCGTACATTACATTACAATTTGTTCTTGGAAAATACAAAGTCACAATCAACCTTAAAATGTACTATGAACAGTTGTCACGTTTTGACAGGTGTCACATTTTGACAAGTGTCCATTTTAACAGTGTTACTCAACGTTCCTATAAATATTTACCTAAATTGGCAACGTTGTATTTTCAACTTTGAATTTATGAGATGGCTGTCATTTGACAAGCAAATTATTTATGTCCATCAAATGAACCTTTCCTTTTTTATACTTTTCATGCGCGTGTCAGTAGATGTAAAAATTTGTAGGTCATTATGGATAAAAAGCGGCAAATTTAAAATTGGAATTCTTTCAGATTGAAACGCCAGAAATTAAATAAAGTCAAACCTTTTTACTACTATACTATACAGAAGAAAGGAGAGCAGTATTTAATTTGCAGAACGTAGTACAGATTCAAGAGGTAGAAATTTTATTTATACCTCATCCTTCAATGCTTATTTGTAGTTAAAATTTAAATTTTAATACATCTGATCGGCCTAATATAGTTTTTGTCTAGATTTAATCTTGTTTCCATGGTTTTTACTGTAATAAACCTGTCCTTTTGACAGATAAGTCAGACTTTATTTATTCATAGCCGTATCGTATGTATTTTAATTGATTCGGAATTTTTTATTAATATATATTTCAAAATGGCTTCATTCTAAAAATATTATCAGTCCTCCTATATCCTTGAAGACAGAATTTATTAGTAATAGCAAGGCAACATAAAAACAAATTAAAAAAATATATTATAGATGAGATGGCCCTAGAAAAAGGAATTAAAATTCTCAAATTGCCTCCTTACCACGCAGAGTTAAATCCCATTGAACTGATCTGATCACAATTATTAAAAGGTTATGTTTCTCAAAACAATATAACATTTAAATTTTCTGATGTGCGAAATTTGTTTTTGAAGGCAGTTTCAGATGTAAATAGAGAACATTGGGGAAAATGCATTGTTCATGTTAAAAGGGTGGAAAATTCATTTAGGAAAGTGGATATATCAATGGAAAATTTAATAGAACCTATAATAATAAACCTCAGAAAAGACAATTATAGTGACACCAGTAGTTTTAGTGAAGACAGTGACTTTTAAAGTTAGTTCTTGAACTAACTTTTTTTTTAATCTTTGAGTTTAGGTAAGTACTGAAGCGTTACTTCTAATGCCAAGAGATTAAAAAAAATTTAATCCCAACATATAATCCTCCTTGTTATTTATTGGTTAAATTTAATTCGTTCAATGTTAAAGTGTCAGATGCATAAAGTTTATTTTTATTTTTTGTAAATAATATAACTTCAAAATTTAATCTACGAAGTGCGTATATATATTTTATATGCTGTGACCTTATTTATATTATAGAAACTTATTTTGCAAAGTACGCCTATGGAATGTGACGTTATATTCCCACTTTTACTGTATTCCTCTCTCCTTTATAGTATATATTACTATAGAAACAAGTTATTATATCTGCCGTTGCTAGGAAATAAGACTAAAAGCTTAACTTTTCTTGTAAATATCTCGGAAGATCGAATTTTCACAGACATGAAACCTACATTTTTTGCCGATTTAGATAAGAATTAGTCTACCCTGAAAGTTTCATTGAATTCTGACGAGTGGATTTCGAGATCCTCTGGACACACACACATACATACAAACCTTGCTCGTTTAGTAGTATTTGATTATAAGCACGACTATGCAATATCTCAGAAACCGGACCTGATATTTTAATTTTGAAAAAAACCAATAAATTCGACTAGAAAATACACATCTTTTTGAATTACTGAATAATCATACATATTGTTATTTTTGAAGTCAAACATTATATTTTTCAAAATAACAGCATTTTTGTTGTATTTTTATACTTTCTCTTTCAGTAAACGGCCAAGGCTGTTGGGATGACGTATATGCAATAAATAAATAAATAAATAAACATTAAGGGAACATCCCAAGTATTTGTGAATCAATACAACTGGAATCTCCAACATTACCTTTATTTTTAATTAGAAATTTACGTTACGTAAATAGTTGTTTTGCTTTAAATGTTCTTTATGTATTCTGATATTTCCCGTAACTATCGATATCTGAATAAATAAATTTCATCATCTGTTTCTATAGAAACATTTCCTAAAATTATGTCAGAATAATGATACAGAGTTTAAAAATAGTTTCTGATAATAAATATTTAATTATAAATATGGGTAATTTGTATAAAATCGCGGTTTCCCATAAAAATTATAATTACTTATCTAATTTGGATTTTACATTGTATTTATCTGAAAATTAAATCCAGAAAAATAATTTTGTGCTTTAAAGTTTATCAAGAGTTAATTAGTTTCTAATAATTTTATTACCAAAGCCTCTTGCTCCGCTCTTCCCTACTGTAATTAATTAGCTGAATTTTTCATTTTTTTCCCTGGTAACTATTGAACGTGCGTCACAAATCTGGGGTAACACTTTTATTAAATCTTTTAATTTACTAAGCAAGTAAATTTTAAATTACACAATTATTTGCAGTAAATTATTTTAAGGATTACCAAGGTCACTTCTACCTCAAATTGACGTCAATAAAAATGCCCTTTATACTTATTGCTTATCGTAGTTTTTTTGCGTTTTAATATTTATTGTTTTTTATAAACAGCCAATCGTGACATGATCGCGAATTAAAATATTTAATCTATTTATAATTAGAGCCACGCTTTAGCTAGCAGATAAATTGTACACCTGGTGAACAATATGAATAAAATACATTTTGAAGATTTGTTTAGCTTTTAGAAATTTGAATTTTTATATGGGATAATCATGTTAATGCATATACATGGAAGATCTTTTTGGGCTATCAAACTAACCGCGCCGCCCCTGTAGGAAGCCAAAAACGGGTTTAAAAAATAATTCTCTGAACTTGGTCGATAAAAATATTAATAAACCAAATAAATGCGAAAGTTTTTAGGGGATGAATCCTTGTTGGAAATTAAGGGGGGTCTTTCATGTAAACAAACGCTCTTAGGCCTTTCCTTGAAAAGTTACACGCTTCCAAAAATGAGGAAAAAAAGTATATTTTTATCTTTCTTGAAATTGCTGAAGAAATGACATTTTGTTGGCATGTTCTACAAATAAAAAGGCTACCTATGAATATATTTGTTTAATTTTGTTGTGATCTTTTAAAGGGGTAACACATACAACCCCTATTCAATTTTTTACCAGAACTTTTTAACGAAAAAATATTGTTTCCTTACCAAAGTTTCGAATTTAATTAAATTTATCATCAGGGCTCTGTAACAATGGTTTCTCAAAATAACAAAATATATAGTCACTTTAAGACTTGATCTTAAAACAGCACCGCTATCGCTATTAAAGATTTTAGAAAAATATGACAACCGTGCTTTACCTTTCATAAAATTTAATGCGCTTTTATTTTGGTAGACAGATAATTTTTTTTAAATACATTTCTTATTTACATTTTTTTTCATAATGTAACTTCGAAAAATAGGAACTCATTAGAATATGTTTGGTAATTAGACATTGAAATGGTTCCAAGTTAAACTCTATTTGTGTCACTTGGCGCGACTTACGGGCAGACAGCTGGGCAAGCTGGGGAGTTATTTTGTTTTTATATCCATCCTTATCTGTCTAATTGCATGTGTAATTACATAAGTTACTACGTTCACACTTTAATCTTGAAAACAAATCGTTTCAGACAAAAATTTACTATAAAAAAAATTCGTGTTTTTTTTTCAGACAAAAGTTGTTTGACATGAACACTAATAAAAAATTCTTCGTTCAGACAAAATTTGTTAGGAAATAAGGAAACAGAAAATGCAATTTACACCAATAAAAACGTTTCCTTAAATTTGTTACTTGTTTTTTCAAAACTGACAAATGTTTAAAATAAATATACTGCGTATTTTTTGATGTTCGCGTGAGACAACATATTTTTGCATTATCTTACAAAAACTAAACGTGGCAATAATTATAAACAAATAAAATAATATTTAATTCGCGATTATGCCATCGCTAGATATCTACAAGAAACAATAAATAATAAAACCTGAAAAAAAACTACAATAAATAATAAAGATTAAGGGTGGCTTTGATGACGTAAATATGAGATAGAAACGATCTTGGTTATCTACAAAATAAAAAAAAATAATTTATTGCAAATATGTAATTAGACATTTGCCAAATCCTTAAGTACAATAAATAATACTATCAAAGTGGCTTTATGACGAAATATGTGTTTAAAGATTTCAATTATGTTGTTTAATGATTTTTTTCTTCAAATTTTTAGTATTTTTACGGGCTGCGGTCATTAAAAAAATTTGGCGTTTCAGTCTATTTTATTCTAAACCATCTTCAGAATACCGTAAACAATTAATGCTTAAAAATAATATTGTTAAAATTGTTTAAGATATCGTCTGAGTAAAAATCACAAAACATACTGGTAGCTCAACAAAGTCGAAACTCACAAAATTATTGTTATACGCAGACATATTATTTTGTATTTTTGAACTGGAATAATGTTGAAAAAAAAATTTAAAAGATTATATTCATTTCAAAAAGTCTTAGTTTTTAAAAATGTACGTAATTTTCTTCAAAAGTCAACAGTTTTTAATTTCTCATACTTTTATATTCTGTCTTATATTTCTGTCTCTGCATTATGCATATGTTTCAATCGGAACAATTGCGCGCAAAAAAGGTTGGTCCTTGCAACATATTATTCGTCTTTTTATAACTTAAAAACACAGATGCAACGTTACGGGCTTGTCACAAATATTTGGCACGTGTAAATCTTTTGTGGTTGAAGTAAATTTGGAACTATAAAGGAGATATCAGTTTTGGAACGAAAACAATTTAGTCCAGGGCATTTATATCAAAATCGACCGAAATAAAGAAATTTTTAGGGACAGCAGATATCAAGATGCGGTTTTCTGCATTGTGTTCAGATATCTCCCAGGAAAAAAGTCTATATGGCGTGGTTATGCCATTTTTCGAAAAATGCATTCTGGTGCAATAAATGCATTTTGCAATTGCATAATTACTTGCAACATTATAAGAACGACTGGAAACTCAGAAAAATCGCTCGAAAATCGTTACTCGGGGGTTTTCGGTGATGCCGAATTCGATTCTGGCATTAGAATTACCCGGGAGTATAAATTATAAAAATTTTAATTTAATATTAAATTATATTACACACATTATAAAAACAGTTGCTTTGGCAACCTTTTCTGCCTCGAAACTGGATTTGAAAAAGGCGCCAAAGCTATCAAGAGAGTAGATTATCGTTACCGCGGGATCGGCGCGAAGAGAAATATTAATAAAAAGTACTATCTATTTATTATTTAAATAAAGTATTATTTTCATAATTTGTGATTTTTCACTTTCTCCATTACCTTTCCCCGCAGAGGCACCCCCGAGCCCTCCGGATAATTCTAATGCCAGAATTGAATTCGGCATCCCCGAAAACCCCCGAGTAACGATTTTCGAGCAATTTTTCCGAGTTTCCAGTCGTTCTTATAATGTTGCAAGTAATTATGCAATTGCAAAATGCATTTATTGCACCAGAATGCATTTTTCGAAAAATGGCATAACCACACCACATAGACTTTTTTCCTGTGAGCTTTCTGAACACAATGCAGAAAACCGCATCTCGATATCTGCTGTCCCTAAAAATTTCCGATTTATTTCCTAACTTCCCTGGACTAATTCATAGCAGCGTGCGGATGATTGGAAAATTTAGTGTAAATTATAAGTAAATTAAGAAAAATCAAGACGACTAAGTAAAAGTTTCGGAAGGTGGTTGGGGTAGGTAAATTGCGTTGTGAGGGTTGGATATTGGGTGTTTACGATTTATGGCTGAAATATGTATCCTATCGAAAAAAATTTAATGTAAAATTACAAAATCTAAAACTTTTGTATTCATCATTTTTCAACATAACCTTAAAATTATCGAGAAAATCGCTAGAAACCGTTTTTTCGTTTTTAATTTTTTTATCCCGCAAAAATAATTTTTTTTTAATGAAACTTGGTGTTTTGAATAAGCTGTAATTTTTTCAAAGCAAAATATTTATTTTTTCCATACGAACAATATATTTTTTCCTACCATCTTAAAGTTTCGGTTTCAACGAAGAAAATGAGCACTGATTAAAGTTAAAAAATTGAAAATTTGTAAACCAACTTTTTCGATTGAAAATTAGGCTTTTTTTAATTTAAATTAAATTGAAAATTGAAAAAATTACAGCTTATTTAAAAACACAAAAAATAACGTTTTCGCCAAGTTTCATAAAAAAAATTATTTTTGCGGGAGATAAAAATTTATCAAACACTAATTACGCATATTTTGTACATATGAATAATCTACCGCTAATGAGTAATGGTCTACTTTCAATTTTCAATTATCTGTTCCGTTTTCTCTAATTACAAAATATTTAAACGATGACTTTCCCATCTTTCAACTGCTTTTTAGCAAAATATTTTTAATGAGCGCGTTTTTACAGTGTTTCACATTTTTCTGTATGTCTTAAATTTCTACTGACGAAAAATATCAACAATCCGCCTTATTATTGAATTCCAAACTTAAATTATAGGAGTTCGTGCCAATTAAGGATATAAGGATACTTATATACTTGTTTCGGCATCATTGTGCCTCTTCAGTAGAAAATAGACAGCTCAATATGGAGTCTTAAATCTATATTAGAAAATGACAGTGTTACTTGTCTAAATTGCATCCATTGATACCAGAATCACAAGAGTAGAGTAGTTGTTTGTAAAAAAATTTCATGAGACCACAAATGAGGCGTTTCATGTCATTATATAAAAAATAGTATTGGGTAACAAATAGTTGATGAAAATATCCAACAAATTAAACGTTATTCCGATAAGACTTATAATTTTTACCATACACGTGTTTTGTAATTTGTGCAAGTCCCAAATAAAAAAAAATACCGTAAAACGTAAACAAGTTAAACAATCGAGGTTATAAGTCATTTTTACAACACTGATCTTTCCAACAACTTAGTTAATTCTTCACACACGTGCCGCAAATTTCAACAAAAGGAACAACATGTATAGCAACGTAAGAATCTTACAAAAGTGCTAAAATATTTTTTTGCCTCAAGTCGCAATTAGTTGTACCCTTTAACCGCGCGTGTATGACATTGTTATTTATTTACAAATTGAGTATATACAAAAAAGTGGAATGTTCTTTGAATTAACGGTAAATAATGCGGTTAGTAGACAAAACTATTTTTAAAAAGTAAGGTTAAGTCGATGACGCTATTTTAACCCCTTAACATGTGCGCTCGAGTTAATTCGAGCATGCCAAACAGGCCAAATTCGAGTTAATTCGAGCGGTGTCGTATTTTATGCTGCTGCAATTGTCACACTCGAATATAATCGAGAATTAGGCCAGTAGATATAGTCATGATTTTTACAAAATTTAACAATAATTACAAAAGTTTTAAAACTTCAGTTGAATGAAGAGTAAGTTCAAAAGATGTTGTGTCTGATTTTGCAACCTTTTTTTCTGAAGGGAAGATATTGAAATACACGATTTAATGCATTTTCGCATTAATAGCGCGAAAAAAATTTCAAAAGTTCTGCAAACTTTCGAAGTTTTGTAAAATAGCATTTTACATCATCTGTTAAATTTGCAACTATTCAAACAATACGGAAAGATTTCTTTTATAATAAAATAAACATCGAAGTTTTTACAAAAATTTTGAATAATGGTTGCAAATGAATATGTCCTAACGTACAATGTTTTCATTCATTTGCAACCTCGCCCCTAATACGGAAATGGAGGTAAAACTAAAAAAAAAACATATTTTCGTATTGGTACTCTACTAAAAAAGCAACTTGGCAACATGGCAGCGACTAAGGCAGACGTGTGTGAAAATACAATCAACCAGTACAGCGTATAAGAAATGTGCACTAATTTATTCAGCTATATTCTCAAATCAATGAGTAATCTTAAAACTATTTGCAAATAGTTTCCAATTTATGGTCATGTTGCGAACAAAAAACAAAACAATTGTATAAAAAAATGTTCCGTTGAAAAAAGACGGTTTCAAATCTCTCTCAAAATATTAGTCGTTGTTATAATAGTCCAGTCAATGAACGATTAAAAGGGGGGTGTAGAGTACGTGAGCCAACGTGCAAAAACGGACTTGAGGGATGTATTTGGAGTAGTTAGGAAATAAATATACTAAAAGTCCCAGAGCGTAGGAGGTGCGAGGGCTGCAGGGGGGCACGGAGAAGGTCACTTTTTTCGGCTTTTCGCTTATATCTCGAAAAATATGCACCGTAGCAAAAAAGTCACCCAATATCATAAAATTTACTACAAGATTGTTTAAATTCATTTTTGGTTCTAAAGATATTTGCTAGCAAAAAATGCAAAGTTTTGAAAAAAGTTTTTTACCTCTCGCCCCAAGAGACTCAAGACATTAATTTCTTAAGTAATATTTTTTTAGGTATAGAAGGTTATGGCTCTTAAATAAATAACAAAAATTTGCTGTAGCTTTTGATGAGTTTAGGTTAAAATAATAAATAAATATATCAATTAAAAGATCGTTAAATCCTCTACAACTTCTTGTAAAACTAGAAGTTTAGCCGCTAAATAATTAAAAAAAACATTAAAACATTAAAAAAACTTTTATCAAAAATATGCATTTTTTTCTAGCAAATATCTCTAGAACCAGAAGAGATAGGAAAAAAGAATATAAAACAATCTTGTAGTAAATTTTATGATATTTAATTTTGTATTAGATAACTTTCTTGCTGCGATGCATATTTTTCGAGATATAAGCGAAAAGCTAAAAAAAAGTGACCTTCTCCGCGCACCTCCTACGCTCGGTGACTTTTACTATATTTATAGTTGCCTTCAAAATAAGTTGGACAAATTGTTTTGATCGTTTTAACTTACTGGCCTATTCCTTGAAAAAGAAAGTGTTTTTATAAGTCGTTATCTTATCTGTAGAAAAGTAATGTATAAAAAATAAATGAATAGCATTTCTTTAGAAATAAAAATTATAAGTTAAAACGATCAAAACAATTTGTTCAACTTATTTTGAAGGCAACTATACCTCCTAACTACTCCAAATACAGCCCTGAAGTCCGTTTTTGCATGTTCGCTCACGCACTCTGCAACCCATTCATTGACTGGACTATAACTGCAATTGGCAGAACTAATATTAGTAAAAAAATTAAGGTTCCGTTTTTCGTATGGGGTTGCAAAGTTACATATGCACTGAGACCAATATTCTCTTTATTTGCAACCATGATAAAAAACTTTTGTAATTATTTCGAGTGTATTGAAAATGGCCGCGCCGAGAAAAAAGGTTTGATAAATAAATGATCCGTTTTTCAGAAATGGTTGCAAATCTACCAGTACCAGTACCAGCTTTTTTCTGTTTAATTACCCAATTTGCATAACTTTTGTAATTTTTTTAAACAAATTACAATAAAAAAACTTACACAAATGAGAAAAAAACAAGGTTCCGCAGCTGTTAAAAAGTTACAAACTTAATGCATGTTGTAAAACATTATTACTAGCGATATTCCTAGTTTGCAGAACTTTTGCAATTTTGAGTGTAAAAATAAAAAAAGAAAGCGTTTTTTGTAATTTAAACAATGTTCCGTTCATCGCAGACTTCTGCAAAATTTTATAGTTTGTCTATATCTACTGGCCTAAATTGAAAATAACGATATGAAAGCTAAAAAAAAATGGTTTTATTGATATTTATTTTTTACATAGGACTGCGCGCCGTCTGCACTCGTGACGACTGACTGACCATTTAGTCATTTCATAGAGTCAGATAAAGGAAGAAGGGTTAAATTTATTAGAAACATAAAATTACAAAAAAAAATGTTATAACCATTTGAATTCCATGGTTTTCTTGATAAACAATATAACCGATAAGTTTCAAATTGGCGTGGTGTTGCTAAAAATTAAAAATAAAAAAACATTGACGGAAGATAAACTTCCGCAAGGATTTTATGTTATTTCTGTGGAGAGTGAAGTCGTCAATTATATATTTTATCATCTGCATTAACGTCACTGTTTTTATTGCATATTGTTTTCGACAGTTTCGAGAATTGTTTTGAAACAAATGGAACTGTTTTAGGTTTTTTTATGTGTTTTATTTTACACTTTATGTATTTCTCTAAAGTAACTGCGAAAAATAAATAAAATAATTTGTTAACTAGTTGTCAAAATTTTACGTTTATCAAAGGTAATACCACGAGTTCTCCCAATTTTATCTATAAAATGTTAGAGGACGAGGGGTATTTGGAAAGGTTATTTTTTGAATCATTTAGATGATTCATAAAGATACTTTACACACAAATGTTCAATATTTTCAATTTATCAAATATTGAGCTGTTATAGATTTAAATAAAGGGGCCACCAAGGCATGCGCGATTGCGTTTGGCTTAATTCGTTTAGACTTTGACATTTGTCGGTTTTAAACAGATTTATGGAGATTTCTGTATAATTTGAAGTGTTTAGGAATTCAAAAACTGACGTTGAGCGTTGAAGAGAGTTATGTGTGTTAAAACGATTTAAAATAAACGAATAAAAACAGGTTAGTTTACAGATATATTTTGAAATTTGGGTATTAAATAGATTTGCAATACATTTTAGTATAATAATAATTGATAATAATAAATAAAAGTTGTTAGATGTTTACATTTGACAATTCAAAAAAGGTAAACAAAGTTTTGTCAAAAAAACAAAAACGAAGAGTATAAAAGAGTATAAAACTCTCTTATTGGCTGAAACCAAAAAATCTGACTATTTTAACAGATGAAAAAAATAATTCTTATAAAATAATTAACGTAAAAACTGTTTGTCATTATTTTTATTTAAAAAAAAATTGATAGACCCCCACACCTTGGGGGCAAAGAGGGTGGGTGCTTGATCAAAATAAATTTATTTATGTTCTAACAGGAAAAGAAAATTAAAATTTAGCAATGGAGGAAAGTTCAAATTAGAAAAAATTATTGAATTAAAAAAGAAGCATGATCATGGGCGTCCGCATTGGGGCGCTCCCCGTGCCACAATACTTGACCCCACTTTTTATTTTATCGTCTTCTGCCCCTCCATAAAAAATGTTCTGCGGAATTTCTTGTCCATTTTCCACCGAAATTAAGTTCTAGATATGCTCCTATTTGAGGACATAAATCATACATATTTTCAATAAGCCATGACTTTTTTGGACAGGATTCGATTCAATGTCAAAATTCAACCTTACCGAAGTAGGAAGAACCTGTATCGAATCTATTTATCATCGTCCTTCCCACAGATCTTTCACATGGTTTATTATTAGAAGAAGTATGAAATAACGAACACGCGTCGATTATGCAATAGCCATTAGTAAACCATGTTAAGAATAATCATGGTCGTCATGTTGAATCAGCGAAACGTGTTTCTTTTGTTGTTATACGTGGCAAAAGGTTTAATTATTATTTATAACCGCGATGATACAGGTTTTAATACATTCTAAATAACACAAAAGCAATTTTTTTAGAAAAATATAATCATGTAAGATTGGCTACTAGTTTCGGACTTGTAAGACCATCATCAGGTCCTATAAAGTTAATTATAACACACGTAAAAGAAATAGGGATCATTCCTAGCTTACCGCATGCCACTGGATATAATTACCGATTTTGTTATAAGCAATTTTCCTTTTTTTTTTCACTTTCAACACCTTGTATATGCTGTAACAACTTTTAATAAATAAAATTGGTAGAAGCCCTAGTTCAAGGCGGTTTTTTTTTAATAAAAAATAATAAATATTGTAATTGTTATTTAACGGGTTGTGTATTACAGTGCCGGCCTAAGAGCAAACTGTTGTGTGTGCAAGAATGAGTTTTGGCGCCCCTTACAATGAAAATGGGTATACAAAACCCTCCAAAAAATGTTATTTGTGCTATAAAATGAATAGTAAATATTGAAGTGAAGTATTCAGTACCTTTTTATAATTTTTATTTTTTTAAACGACTTCTTTTGAAACTTGAAGACATCAAATGGCTAATTTGCATTAAAAATAAAAAAATTTACCGAATTATTTTTTCATGTTTTTTCTCATTTCGGCGCCCCTCCCCAAATCGCACACGTCGCACACACCTTAAGCCGGCTCCGTGTGTATATAGCCTAGTTAAATGGTGTTCCAAAGTGCCTGTTTCGAAACATGAGAGCGGTAGAAAATTTTTCAACGAAATTAAATTTTTTTCGGGCTGCTGAAACGAATCTGAAGTTTGCTGCCTCGTAGCAGGACCGGAACAAGCCCAAAAACGCAAAAAACCTCGAAATTTTCTGAGTTTTTCCGGTTTTCCGCTCATTTCTTGCAAACGACGCATAGTACGGAAAATGCCGTGGTATTCAAAGTTGAAGAGTATAAAATTCTGCGTCAAATGACGTACCTAACATCCTAACCTCAAAATTTATAAGGTCGCCATCGTCAATCGAAAAAAGCCAAAACTCACTGTTAGACAACTTTAATTTAAAAACAGCCACTCTACATGAAAAAGTGGTAGAATAAAAGTTGCAAAGCATCAAATTTTGAGTTCAGTGAGTACAAAAATTTTAAATTTGGATCAATATATCCGCATATACTGATCGTTTCTCCATTATTCCTCTAAACGCTTAATTTACCAATATGAAGGGATCCAATAATAACAAGTCTGCGCCTATCAATATGAACCCCCTACCTCTCAAACTCCTCTTCCCAACCCTTAATTGAAGTACCAACCTCTCTCCCTCTCTCAAACCCCCTTCCCAACCCTAAGTTACTTCCTCTCCTTTTTTGTAAGTCTGATTTGAGGACATATTATGTAAATGTAATAAGAAGTAATTAGTACCCATTTACAAAAAATATTTACTCATTTATTACATTTAAATTTGTAAGATAAAACTCCCAGCCAAACGAAGGAGAGTAAAATAAAATGGATATTGCTATCAGGTATTTTCCATACATCGCATCTTCACACTATACTACAACTTACTTTTTTTTCAGCTGCCTGGTCTTTCCATGATTTTTCCTCCAATATATATTGAAAAATTACTTCTTTTATCTTGTAAATCTAAATGTAATAAATAATATATTTTTTTGTAAATGGGTACTAATTACTTCTTATTACATTTACATAATACGTCCTCAAATTAGACTTACAAAAAAGGAGGGGAAGTAACTTAGGGTTGGGGAGGAGGTTTGAGAGAGGGAGGGAGGTTGGTACTTCAATTAAGGGTTGGGAAAAGGAGTTTAAGAGGTTCATATTGACAGGCGCAGACTTGTTATTATTGCACTCCTTCATATTGGTCAATTAAGCGTTTAGAGGAATAATGGAGAAACGATCAGTATATGTGTATATATTGATCCAATTTAAAATTTCGGTGCTCAATGAACTCAAAATTTGATGCTTTACAACTTTTATTTTACCAGTTTTTCACATAAACTGGCTGTTTTTAAATCACAGTCGTCTAACTGTGAGTATATTGCAATTTTCACAAAAGTTGGTAAAAATTGGCTTTTTTCGATTGACGATGGCGACCTTATAAATTTTGAGGTTACGATGTTAGGGACGTCGTTCGACGCAGAATTTTATACTCTTCAAATTTGAATACCGCGACATTTTCTGTAAGATGCGTCGTTTCAAGAAATGAGCGGAAAACCGAAAAAACTCGAGGTTTTTTGCGTTTTTGGGCCTGTTCCGGTCCTGCTACGAGGCAGCAAACTTCAGATTCGTTTCAGCAACCCGAAAAACATATAATTCCGTTTTCTAACGCTCTCATGTTTTGGAAAAAACTACCATTTGACTAGACTAATAGTTTAATTGTGGATTAAAATACTCACTTAGAACACTGAACTAGAGCTTCACACCACCACTTCCATACATAACAGTAATAAAAGTCATTTTCATCAAATTTTCTCAAAGTTAAGGATTTAATTTTAATTTTTTTAACCATTTTTGGAACGCGTATTTAAATTAACGTATATACTGATTGTGTTAAAACTTACTTGTTCGGTGTAAACACTATGGTAAAACACGAAAGTGCCATAGTTCTTATCTGAGATTACTTTTATAATCTTTTCAATAACGCTGTTGGTTGACAATGAATAGTGTAGAACTTTTTAATTCGTATTTAAGTTGAAAAAAAAATCAACATAATATTTGCTATTACTAGTAATGTTGTATAACAGTGGCATTTTTTGAAGTTTGTTATTAAAGTCTTATTTCCGAGTATTATTCGTATGATTCAAAGTTTATATGGAAATGATAAATAATTGTGTATACAATCGGAAAAAACGAAGGACGTTGTAATTGGGATCTGCAGTATTGTTCTTCCAAACACAATTGAATCAGCTGAAAAAACCGATAAAAACATGAATTCCCCGCTTTGAACTTACAGGCCGCCCATAGGCGGAGATATTTCCTTTTACTTGAAATATAACTTTGTGTATTTTTGTTTAAATATTATATATGTTACGCTATTGTTCTGCATGCCATACATAACTCCAGACGACTGAATAGCTATAAAAATAATGTACGGTGATGGTATACTCTGTTTGAAAATGATTGATAGCAAAATTTTTATGACCCAGAAGATAAACTCCAATATAACATCATAAACCAGTGGCGGATAATTTCTAAAATAAAATGTTAAGCATTATTTATTCCAAAATGAAATCTTGGGTTTTCTTCCTAAAATTTTTAAAAATAACAATTTATTTCAATTCTTGGTAAGTATGTAATCTCTACAGGTAGAAAATATTTACAATTCAAGATCAATTTAAGTAGCCATCAACTTTCTTAGATTGTAAATTATTTTAGTTACATTTCTGTTTGTGTAGTCCTGTGATTGTAACACGCTGAATTGTTAGTTCTGTAATAATAGGCGATAAAAGCAATATTAATCAAATGAATTTGTGCAATAAAAATGGCACAAACGTCTAATTATACTCCTGTGAAATTAAAGTGCAATTTAACCGTGCTTATGAAAACTTTAGTGTTAAATGTACAGGGTGGCCAAATAAGAATGCGAGGTACTGTATCTGGGAAACTATCCATCGTAGAGGCTTGCGGAAAAAAAGTTATTACTAAACGGGCCAAGAGAAAAACCTGTAAAATGTTTCTGTGAATTCTGCTACATTAACCTAACAAAAAAATACCTGATCTTTAAAGTAGAGGATAATCTGAACCTTTTTTGTTTAATAATTTTTACTGTATCTCTAAAAATAAAGTGGTGGGGGGTATTCAAAGGTTTCAGTAAAAAACACCCTATATATTCGAAACGGCTGAGCCGATTTTAACAAACTTGGGCTAGTTAAAATGAGATATTCTTGGGCTACAAATGTTATAACATTTGAAGTTTTTTTAGTTTTACATGTTGCCGCTAGAGGGCTTTTTTTCGACATTTCGACAGAAATGGTTAATTTTTTCAAAAAAATGAAATACATTGGTATGATTTATTTTTCACGAAAAAGTAGCTAAATGATGCCTAAACAAGCTCGCAACAAACGCATCTCGATATCTTGTTCCTAACCTAAAATTTAGGCCAAAGAAAATTTTATACGGAAATCCCTTAAATTTTTATTTTTTAAACTAATTAATTCCTTCTATTATGTAAGTTGTGGCCCTAAAAAGGACCTATTTAAAAAATAAAGGTTTTTAATGCCCCCGTAAATGCTCGAAATGCTGACCATCACGCTCTATGCATTGCTGAAGCCTCTCATGGGTAGACACAACTGTAGCTTTAATTTCGGCTCTTGATATATTACGTAATACATTGCGAATCCAGTTTTTCATATCTCTCTGGTCGTAGGTTGAGTCTGAAAATCAAGGCAAGTTAAGTCTGGTGATCGCGCAGGCCATGGAAACAGACTTCCTCTTCCAATCTACCGCTGTTATAATACTGCATTAATATGCTCTCGCACAATAATAGCATAATGTGCTGAGCAACCATCCAACTGCAAAAACAAGTTTTGACGTGGTTCCAGTGGCACATCTTCCAACAACAACGGTAATTTATTGGCCAAAAAGTCAAGAAAGATAATGCCGCTTAGGGATTGCTCGAAAAAATATTGTCCAATAATTCGGCCTCCCAGTATTCCACACCACATATTTAAACTCCAACGTCCTTGGTGCTGAACTTCACGCAACCGATGTGGATTTTCTGCAGACCAATAATATTGTGCAGATTTTAAAGGTGGCCTCATCGGTCCAAATAATTTGAAATAAAAATTCTCCATTATTGTGCGAGAGCCTATTAATGCAGTATTACAACAGCGGTGGATTGGAAGAGGAAGTCTGTTTCCATGGCCTGCGCGATCACCAGACTTAACTTGATTTTTAGACAACCTACAACGAGAGAGATATGAAAAACCGAATTCGTAATGCATTACGTAACATACCGAGAGGCGAAATTGAAGCTGCAGTTTGTCTACCGATGAGATGCTTCAGCAATGCATAGAGCGTGATGTTCAGCATTTAGAGCATTTACGGGGGCATTAAAGCTTTCTTTTTTAAATCGGTCCTTTTTAGGGCCACAACTTACATAATAAAATTTTCTTTGGCCTAAATTTTAGGTTAGGAACACGATATCGAGATGCGGTTTTCGCGAGCTTGTTTAGGCATCATTTAGCTACTTTTTCATGAAAAAGAAATCATACCAATGTATTTAATTTGTTTGAGAAAATTAACCATTTCTATCGAAATGTCGAAAAAAGCCCTCTAGCGCCGACATGTGAAACTAAAAAAACTTCATAAATTGTAACGTTTGTAGCACAAGAAAATCTCTTATCAACTAGCCCAAGCTTGTTAAAATCGGCTCAGCCGTTTCGAATTTACAGGGTGTTTTTTACTGATACCTTTGAATACCCTCCACCACTTTATTTTTAGAGATACAGTAAAAATTGTCAAACAAAAAAGGTTCAGACTACTTTAAAGATCGGGTATTTTTTTGTTAGGTTAATATAGCGGAATTCACAGAAACATCACTTTCTTAGATTCAAGATTGCAGTTACGCCCCCTAGCGGCCATTTCAGAAACTTGAAAATATTTTCTAGGTTTTTCTCTTGGCCGTTTTAGTTATAAGTTTTTTTTCCGCAATCCTCTACGATGGATGGTTTCCCAGATACAGTACCTCGCATTCTTATTTGGCCACCCTGTACATGATGCTCTTGTACATGAACATTTCAATAGTACTGTTCGGAGTATAGTTTCTAAGTGTTCACATAAGATGGAGTTGGAGAAACAACCATTTATAGACTTTTGAAACAACCAAATAATGGAAGTATTAGAGTAGCACCTAAAATGCCAACTGGGAGAAAAGCCACTCAGATATACGGTACTATGAAACAACTGATCCGAAGAAAAGTGCATTCGGAGGCAATATTTAAGGGACATTACAAAATTAAGAAGAGAAGACAAAAATATTTTTTATTTAGATGAAACATGGATAAACGAAGGACATTTTGTAGAAAAAGTTTGGCAAGTTAAACAGATTACAAATGCTCGTCAGGCATTTATATCTAGAAGGTTTGTCTATTGGCTTAAAATTTCCAAATGGTAAAGGTCCCCGTTTAATTATCACTCATATTGGAGGAGATAAAGGATTTGTTGATAGAGGCTTGTTAGAATTTGTTTCGAATTCTACGAAAGACTACCATGACGAAATGACTGCTGATGTTTTTGAAGAATATTTCAGTCAAATGATAGATTTATTACCGACCAATTCTGTAATAGTTATGGACAATGCCAGTGACCATTTAATATTAAAGAAACCGTTACCTAACACTAAATGGAAAAAGCAAGAACTCTCCGATTGGCTAATAACCAAAGAAATAGTGGCAGAAGAGGGATTACTCAAAAAAGAGCTATTGCAGTTATGTAAACAACATTCACCAAAATTTAAGAAGCATAGTGTAGATGAAATAGCAAAAGAACATGGAGTTAAAGTGTTGAGGTTACCACCTTATCACTGTGAACTTAACCCCATTGAACTAATCTGGGCTCAAGAGACTCAAGGGATTTGTCGCGATAAACAATACAACATTTAAACTTCAAGATGTTCGTCAACTATTATGTGACTCCATATCAAAAAGTTCACCGGACAATTGGCAAAACGCTATAAGACAATGTCATAGCAGAGGAAGAGAAATTCTGGAAAATAGAACCAATTATTATTTCTGTGGGAAGTGAGGAAACTGATGATGATGACTCCTTATCGGGAGAAAACGACTTACTTATTTAGGTATGTAACTCTATTTATATTAATTATATGACGCTAGTACCCGAAATACAAACAAACAAATTTATATGGAATCACCCCGTATTTCTAAAAACGAAATATGAGTGTTTTATGAGAAAATATTTTTTTGCAAATATTTTTTTTAGTATCTATACCATATAAATTTGGTTGTGTGTATATTTATTATTAAATTTTAAGGAAATGTCCTAACCTAATATCTAGTACTTAATATTGACAGTTAATTATTTTTTATATTAAAGTAATTTCGTGTTCTCCGTCACTGAGGTATAGAATTATTGGGTTTGCTTATTTGCATTTTATGATGTATTGTATTCGAGATTTTTCGGGGTAGTCATACTAAAATCTAGTGAAAATTCAGATAAAAAGGTATCAACATTTACTTTTTTCTGCATTGAACAATCCGGTATAAAGCTTTGCCATAAAAACTGTGCTATTATGCATTTTCAAACGGAGTATAATTTATGCAACAGGCTGATTGATTTCCACGCGGCGAACGGTTCCACTTAATCTGGTCTACTGATTACTTTATTTTACCATGTACTGTTTTGAACTAAACCTATATATTGAGCACGGTAATACATATTCAACTTAGATTAGAAAAATTATACGTAAAACATGTGTTTTGAAATCCCCTTTCAATACACTACTTTTTTTATATCGATCACTCATTCGAAGATATTGTTTTTCGATTAATTTTAACGGTAATAATAGGTTTGAATTGCGGTTTCAAAATGTGATGGCCATTTATTTCTGAACAAGAAATTAGAACAAACGTTACATAAGTCGTGACGCAAATTGGTAGGCTAAACTTAGCGGTAACGATGCAGATTTTCTGATTTACTTGATTGCACAGTTATTCTAGAAATATTAAATTTCGACTTTTAATATCGCACATTTTAAGAAAACTAGGACGAATTGGATTATACAAGAAAATCGTTTTTACAAAACTTTTATCGCCTCTACACGGTTTAATGACGGTTGTTTTAGAACTTGCGTTTATTTTTGGTAATTTTTAAACATTTAAGTATTACCTATTAGGCCAATAGACACAGACATGATTTTTATAAAATTTAACAATAATTACAAAAGTTTTAAAAGTTGAATGAAGAGTAAGTTCAATCGATATTGAGTCTGATTTTGCAACCTTTTTTTCTGAACGGAAGATATTGAAAATCAGGATTTAATGAATTTTCCCATTAATAGCGCGAAAAAAAATTCAAAAGTTCTGCAAACTTTGTTTTGAAAAATAGCATTTTACATCCTCTGATAAATTTGCAACCATTCAAACAAAACGGAGAGATAGTATATTTTCAAATAAAGCAAAAAATAGTACGCCTGTAGTTATAACCGTTTCAAGGCGGGTACGAAATCAGATTTATAAACAAACTATACTTCTTGTACGCCTCATTCGCTATAACAACTTGTCATTTTTTTTATAGACAGGATGTTTTCATTTTCGTAATGAAACAAAATTGTTATGTTAAACAAGAAGCAATTGTCGTCATATAATGTTTTTCAAGACGCAACGTATATACATTTCGATGGATATTAAAGAGTTTTGACGCAAGAAATCGGTACATACTCAAAACACAACAGGAAAACATATTAAAAATGATTCCAGGAACATCCATTAGCCGAGCGTTACGGTTAAATATTGATGAATCGACTTTATTTACATTTCAAAATTTTTGTATTTGCATTAATTCACCTCGTTTCTAATCTGTAATTTATTATATTAGAGCACGAATGGTTTTTTTCATCAGATTATTTTTTTTTAGCAGCAGGTTCCTGTAAACATTATTAGTCATCCCAATTACGCAAGTTTTATGTTTATATTTTTAAATTTATTACTGGAAATTGAAAAAGAAAACTTGTGAAATATGTTCTACAGTCGATACATGGTTTTTATCATGCTCGAACTGTTTCTTTTCTGGCTTTTAGGGTTATTAATAGCTGCACGCTTCGGGGAAAATGGGTCCAAATCTTCCCCTTACAGTACGACTATGTAATCAAATAAAATGACAATTAAATAATTTCAACCATAACGTATTGCACTGCTTTATAATGTACAGTATTTTTTGTCTGTCCTTTCGATTTTTATTTATATAGATGAGCTATAGAATAACTGGAGAATCCTTCATTACAAAAGGTAAAAATTTATTTAAGTATTTTAAAATGTGAAAAAAAAGTTTCTAACCATTACCAGAGGCGTGCTGTAGGGATGGACGAAGAGCTTAAACTCTCTAAATCTACGCCACTGGTGGAATCATCATTTTTGGTATTATTTTTCAATTTTACACCTCGGGAAATTCTTGAATCCTTTCGATCCAAAATTGATCCGGATTCTGGGAAAAAAGTTTTGTTTCAACAACAATTAATGTTACTAAATGGTTCCATACGCATTATTTGAAACGATGAGATCAGACTTCCTTGGAATTCCTGCATTTTTTTTGACGTAAAAAACCCAGTACCATATAACCGGCGACAAGCAGCGGTATGCGGATTGCGATAACAATTAACTAATAATATGGTCGCGTTTATCTGTTATTAAAATTAAATGATTTCATCCTAGATTAGCTTGTAAATTTGCTAGTTAAACAGTCTAACATGCATGCATATCGTGATTAATTTATATGGGAACTGTAAATTGTGAAATCCGAGACGACCGTTTTCAACGGGTTTATCTTTGAATTATTCACAATATAATATTTATTTTTTGATCATTTTTACCTATTTTAACTTTTTTCGGAGGTTTGTAGAACGCGAAAATTCAATTTTTTTAAGGCCGACCAGAAAATGTACACTTTCTGGACAATTTTTCGTCCAGAAAATAACGTTTTGCCCTTTTTTTTTCATTTTTCCATTCGCTGTTTGATAATACAGTCTGCCTTGATTTCGTTACTATGGTAACAACGTTGCGATTTATTATCAAGTGACAGTTCATTGATTTTTAATTTGGTGTTTATGTCAAATTTGAGAATATGGATTCAGATTTTAAATTGTCCGACACAAATGAAATTCCAGAAGAAATTTTGGAAGCAGCAAAGAAGGCCACTTACGATACATTGCCAGTAAAATCAAAAGCCCGGTACGAGAAGTCATACGACGCATTTTAAAAATTAGTATGGGGGAAAAAAGTAAAAAATGTAAGTGCAAAAGTCCTTTTGGCATATTTCGCTGAAAAATCCCAAAAACAGGCTTCTTCAGTATTATGAAATGGTAGGATTGCATTCTGTGGGAAAAGCCCCTAGCAAAATCGCCTCCTATCTTAAATTAGAAAATCCAAGCGAATTCACAAGTCACTGCTTTCGTCGAAGCTCATCTACTTTGCTAGTAGATAGAGGGGATGATATTATAAATTTACCTTAGCAGAAGGCTTCCTTGCTCTTTAGTAAACCCAAAGTCAAGCTCCCTCAACCCAACCTCTGACTTCTGGACGATGTCCAAGACCTCTCCCTCGCCCCGACACCAAGATCTATTGGACGCCACCCTCTATCATAACCTAAATATTACATAAGAACCACTATGTACAGAATTGTGATTTATGTTTTCATGGTTTCCTTAAATCATATTTCCCCCCTTATATTGGGTATCGTTTTCCCCAAACATAAGGCTGGAAATAGCAAATTTAGCGATTTTTAGATTCACTGGGAACAGCTCCTGTTTACACAGGCCCCTACCAACACAACCAACACGCCAGCGCGCACAGACACAGAGCACCCCTAGCTAGGCTACTTGAAAAGGAGGAAAACTCCCATAGTAGGGAATTAGGAAAATGAAATGTCCTAGAAAAATGCAACACAACTAAAAAATAAAAACAAAGTTGATATAGGAAACAAAATCCATGCGGGATGATCCAAAAACAATATGCAGGAAACTAATTTTGTTAGTACCATTACAAAAAATGTAACAACAACGGCACCATTTTTTTTAATTTGCCGGTATTCATGGGTACATTCACCCCCGAAAATCTCAGGTGTCTGAAATTTGTGGAAGGGCGGGAAAATGGCCCATTGGTTTCAAAAATGTGTTTTTTTCGCCTATTTCCGAAAATATAACACTTAGAGGATTTGTGTTTGGACGAAAATGAAGATCATTTCATTAGCTACAAAAATGATCCTCACCATTTTTGTCAAAAATTTGATACTTTTCGACATAACCGGCTCCAAAACGCACCTCCATTTTTAGCTCCTAACCTGCATTTAGAGAGCACGCTCTTCAGGAATGACACTCCCAAGCGGATTACAAAGTTTTCAATAAATCACGTAAAAATTAATATTTTTTCATGATTCAAAATTCAGATGAAACCTGTATACCTGTAGCTATAATATCATGTTACTTTTCCTTTGACCCTCCTATAAATTTATTCATATTTTTTTTATCAAGACTAATTTCACCGAATCCTTTTGGAATGGAGCTTTGCAGGGTGTTAAATATATTCAGAAAGATTCAATAAATTATTTTTGTGTATTTTCATAAACAACACGTTTTCTTAGGGCGTTTTTTTTTGATTTCCGGAATTTTCGAAAATGCTCGGGTCTATCGGGAATTAATAGATAATCAAGGACCATATTGATTATCAACCCACATCATTAGAAAGCTTAGCTTGTCCCCTTGTCGATGGATTTTTTCTTTTTTTTTTTTTCATATTTTTTGGTTTTCCGGAAAATTGAGAAAATTCTCACCCCCATGAAAAAACGACATTTTTTTTGAGGATTATTTTCTTTTCGTGCTAAAATTTTTTGGGGTTAGGAATTATACTAAATAAAAGATAATATTTTATTAAGTGCACGAGAAAAAACTGCCTTCAAACTTTCTCAAATTGGATTTTTTTACAAAAAATTTATTAATCAAGTACAAAAAGTGAAAAAAGTTGGTTATTATTGCCTTATCTTTTGTCTTCAGACAAAAACGGGAGGATATTCAAGTTTTGGGAGGATATTAAAATTTTCTGTTTTCACCACAATAATTTTGCGAATTTTCAGATTTTCAAAATTACGAGTTTTTGAAACGCCGTTTTTGCAAAAAATATTATTGTAGCGAAAAAAATCATAGGGACAACTTTTGTATGTAATGAATGCTCTTCATTTTTTGTCTAAACAAAAATGCTCTAAGGGTCATATTTCGGCAGATATCGTCGAAAAACGGATTTTCGGAAACTCTAGAGCTATTTTCCCACCCTTCCACAAATTCCACGTACCTGAGATTTTCGGAGGTAAATGTACCTATGAATACCTGCAAATTAAAAAAAAATTGCCGGACAGACTTGATGCCCAGGTTTGGGGTTTTTTGGCGTTAATTTACTGGACTACTAGCATTTCTGAGACATCTTCCCTTCAGATATTTAACGTTAACAAAATGTATTTGGTCAGTTTATGCAATTATATCCATTATCTAGTTTTAGTATTTGTTAATCACTTTATTATAAAAAATAAAATAAATAATTAAGTTTACATCTTAAAAAAATATTGTACGTCACGCGACCGAAAATTAGTAAAATACTATTTCAAAAATTTCTACCTTTTAAATGTAGTTTTCTGTTTTGTTAATTTTCTTTTGTTTAAAATGTTTGCTGACACAAAAAAAGATCAAACATTCAAGTTCATTGCGATTTCTTTGTTGTTTTTTTGTTTGATTTATAGAACAAGTAATAGATTTATGTGCAGCTTTGATGAAAATATACTTTATAAATTTACTCCTTAACGCACGATTGCACGTGCACAATATGATGCACAAAACGAGTGCGTTAATATTTATGGTTTTTGAAATAGATTTACATTGGGAGGTTATTAATTTTATTAAACAAGGTTATGCTTTAGTCTGACGGCAGATCAAACTAATTAATGTTTAAATAAAATAACTGCAAAATAGAGTTTATATTAAATTGTTTTTTATGGTCGTGTAAAAGCACAAAGTTTTACTTTTTGAACTAGTGCAAAAAATACATTGCGGCTCCCCTGCCTTTTTCCTCGTACTTTTTCCCCGTACTAAATACTTTTTGAAACAATATTCTACGTACAGTTTCGCCCTCGTTTATAACAATTATTTATTTGATTCTGAATGAACTGTATGAAAAGATATAAGGAATAAATTTATTTTTCAAAAAATAAATGAAATTATTATGTTCTTTAAAATAATTTTTAGACAAAGTCCCATAAATACGACTATTCCCTCGTCTGAATTTCCACCAATCACAAACGCACTATTTTGAATTACAAATGGTTTCTAGATGAAAAAACTGTATGACAGCTCCTGTCAGTAGTTTTTTCGAGTTTACCCGCGGCAAAACTTGACAGCTGTTGTCACCAAAAATTACAATATCTTTGATAACAAGTAATTATGGTCTCCTAGGATACCAGAAAACAGCGCCAAGCAATTTGTCTGATTTTATTGTCAATAAATTTTGTAATATTGTTTTTAAACAGTGCTAGTCAGCTTAGGTAGTGAAAATGAGTCGCTTTGGAAGTGATTCTATGACTAATATTGATCTGGCGATTGAGAAAAGTGTACCGTACAATACCGTTAAAATCCATACGTCAATATGGAAACAGTTTACGGAATTCTGCAAGGCAAAGAAATACGAGCTTTTGGAAACTACAAGTTTAGATCAACTAAACCTAATCCTGAAAGATTGGGCGTGGAATATGGCGAAAGAAAACGGTGAAAATTACAAAGAACTAGTTGTGAAGACAATGTGGAACACCGTTGCAAAACAAATGCAAGAGATGTATTTTATGAAGTGGAAAATAATTTTTGATCCATTTAAAGATATTATCTTCAAGTCTAGTAGGAAGGCTCGTAATGCGAAACGAAGGAATTTGCAGATGTGCGCCAATAAAAGGAAATCGAGTTAAAATTGGAAGAATACTACGCAATGGTTTTATTATGGGACGAAGACACTCCGGCGGGACTCCAGCGAAAATTTTACCATATCGCTTCAGTAGAACTTGCCTGGAGAGGTGGAGAAGCAGTCAGTTGCAGAGTTCATTATTTTAAAGAGGAAGTGGATAATTCTGGGATTAAAACAGGTAGATAACATAGTTACATATTTTTTTAAATAACTGATTTTCAAAAATCCTACTTTTTAGGAAGAGTAGAATATAATCCTCTCTTCAGGGTGGAGAAAAAAAAAATGGCCGATAGTAAATGGCTAGTCCCCAACACGAAGAACGCTACCTTTTGTCCAGTCCGTATTTTTAAAATTCTAATGGATAAACGTTCATCTAGAATAACAAATGATAGATTATTCTTAACAGTAAACCCATCGTGGAACAAAGAATAGTCAAGTGGATGGTACAAAAACACTCCAGTGGGAAAAAACGAACTTTCGAATTGGACTAAAGAAGCAGCAGAGAAGGCAGGATTAAATACAAAAGAAACAAAAATAACAAACCACTCTATGCGGTCGACAGCAGTCGGTAACCTGGCTAAAGGAGGGGTGGGCGAACAACAATTAATTAAAGTTACTGGCTACAGTTCAGCCAACTCAATTAAGCCTTATCTGCAAATGGATAATGAGTATTATTCCAACATCATAAACACCATTAGAAGTAACGCCTCAGAACCTCCAGCTAAAAAACAGAAAACAGAAAATCCTGCAGCCATTCCTCGAGCTTCTCACTCTACAGCTGGACCCATCAACAACATTAATGATTTACCTATACCCAACGTTATCAATGAGTTAACAAAGATTTAAAACAATACTCCTACTGTCTACCAAAATTTCAATTTATATTTTAATTGTACCATAAATAATTAAGTTCTGTTTTTCAGTTTTCAAATTAATACATATTTATTATGTATGCATATGTATGTTTTGTAAGCTATGTGTATGCAGAATAATCTGTTACTCATGAAATAGTCTTGTCAAATACCATTCGGGCATCTAATTTTTCTTGTGATAGAAATCGAAAAAACACAATGCAAAGTAATATTTTTTTAACAAAATGCACCACAAAATATTACTTAGCAACGTGTTTTTGTCGATTTTTTTCGGAAAAATCAGATGACCTTATGATGTTACTTACGACAAAAACTCAGAGTCTAAGGATTATTTTTAGAAATGGTACTTTCTTTCATCATGAAATATAATAGTATGTTACAAATATCGTCATATTTATTTAAATTTAAAACGATATTGCTTGAAATGAGAAAGCTTTATGTAACTTTGGTTACTTTCAAACGCTATTAGGAATATATTATTACAATATGGTGATTGTTGTTTTTTAGTCGTTCTTGTTTTGGTCCCTAACACAGGAAATTTAATTTCTTTCCAAAAAAAGATTTATCGTGTCATTTTTTTACAGAATGAACCTTTGCGTGTAATAGGAAGAAGACAGAAACAACTCCATTCTCCATGTCTTTTCATCCTGTTTTGGACATTTCCATTCATAAATAATAATAAATTGCATTTATTTGCCTGTAAAAAATACAAACGATGAGTCTAGCTAGAGCTACTCTACTTAACCTCAAGTTTACAGATAATAATATACAAAATTAATAAAACTCTGACAAAATATTCACTAAATTTTATATCAAAAAATGATCAAAATTTCTGACGTTGTAGCAGAATTTGTTTATGTAGCACAAGCGTTTGATAACGTTTGGCATGAAGGCTTAATACATAAGCTCAAGCATTTCCTTCCAAAACAATATACAGATATCCTCCATTCATACATATAGGAAAGATACTTTAGAATTAAACAAGAAGAAGCCTATTCCGATGTTAAAGAAATTAAGGCTGGAGTACCACAAGGAAGTGTCCTAGGTCCTGTCCTATACTTACTGCACACATGTGGTATTCCAGAGTTAGAAAACAATACCATAGCCACCTTCGCCAACGACACTGCCATTCTAGCAGAAGGAAAGAGCAATGAAGAAGCATCTCACAAACTGCAAACAGCTGTCCACCTTATCTATGACTGGACGAAGAGATGGAAAATTATACTTAATGAAACTAAATCACTCCACATTAACTTTACAAACAAAATGATAGATCATATTCCAGTCAGAATAAACAATAACCTTAGATGCCAAACTCCGATGGAAAGTGCATGTTAAAAAGAAAAGAGACTGGACTGAAATATAGAAAAATGTACTGGCTAATTGGAAGAAACTCCACTCTGTCTCTACATAATAAGCTTATGCTTTATAAGCAGATACTTAAGCCTGTATGGACCTATGGTATCCAACTATGTAGATGCACCAAAGCAAGCAACTTAGCAATCATCCAAAGATTTCAAAACAAAGCACTGAGGAACATAGTAGATGCCTCTTGGTACATTCGCAATATTGACCTCCATAGGGATCTGGAAATGGACACTGTTGACCAGACCATCAAGAAATTAGCCAAGAGTCATGTCAATGTTGCGGCTATCCAGCTCCTTGACAATACTGGGTTAGAAAGAAGACTGAGTTAGCTTAGTGTTTTCAGTGCAAAAGCAGAGCTTGTGTGTGCACGTTAAAGTTTAGTGCAATCCATTCTACAGAACCTAAGGAACGCTGACGAGTATACCTTAGTTTTAAGTATCAAACTCTATTAGATTAAGTTAGAATTAAAAAAAAATTAAGAAAACACATTTTAGAACCTTCTTTTTGCAAAAATTAAAAAAAAATACAAAATTTTCTTTTGTGTGATATATTTCGAAGCAAAGTGCAGCACATAGCCCAATTCAAGTATTTGATATTTCACTACTAAATCGTAAAATATAAGAAACAATGGCCTTTATATAAATTCACGAAAATACAACGATGTATAGCAGTCGGTCGCCACGAGTGCAGACGGCGCGCTCTCGTTACGTTCTTTTGTTTTCTGGTAAAATGCTATATTTAAGATATAGCTTACAATTATTATAATATTCAGATGCTTTCCTGTTTTAACCATTTTTCTGATATTTTTCTCTTGGTGATCCCAAAGTGTCACACTACTTTATTTAAATATTAATATAAAAATGGTATTTCAAGCAATATTCGCATATCTACTCAAATAAGGCGTTTCAATGCCATATTTAAAATTTACATCGCCCCGTGACCTTTTAAAGTATTAAAAATCGTATCTTGGTGGTCTCCAATTTGCACGTGTCGATCACGTGATTTTATCGTGTAAGGAATTTTCTGTATTATTTAAAAAACCATTTAAGCAAATTATATATTAATGCCCAATTTGCTGGGTTGCCTTAAGCAAACAATTTATTGTGTTAAAATGTATTACTTACATGTGTGAATTTTTATTTTAATAATTTGAGCAAATTTCTAGTATAGCAATATTGTGTAATATTATTTCACGATCTACAGCAAAAAATTTTTGGGAGGAGCATGTTAATTTAATTTTTTTTGCGTGGAAAATTCGTGCATGCATGTATCGTTGGGCTAACTCAAAAATTAAAAATTATTACATGATCGAGAATCCAACCAACGGCTGATAAGTTTTGATTTATCGACATCAGTCGATAGATTGAACGACACTCGTGATATTTATTATGTGCTTTCCTAAATTACATATGCATGTATGGAAGACTTTCAGCGTCTGTATTTTCCCATCAGGGAAGTTTTTTAATTATATATCACGTGAAATTACCGTGGAAAAATCAATCAAGTATCTGCTGTTATAATAGTGGACTGACCTGATAGGGAAACCTCAAAAAGGATGACAGGGTTTCCCTAAAAAACATTATTATAATAGGGAAAAAAATCTATTTTTATACTTGGTAAATTAGACCAGAGCCAAACCGATTTTAAATACCCGAATCCTTGAAAAATTCTTAGCAGTATTATAATTTACCCTAAATTTTCCGACCAAAATGAATGGCCCTGTTATAAAATATGTTTGCCAATAATACGGAAAGTATATTTCCAAGTTATATAGACGTACTTCCATGTTGTCAATATTGTATAATACCAGAAACTTTCACGTACTTTCACTGAACTATTGTCACAAAAAAACAAAATATTTTAAATGGTAAAATGAACATATGCATTTTTTCAAAATCAAAGTTCATTGTGACTATGTTGCATCATATTTTACATCATTATCTTGTTACCAGACGTGTAGATATAATTACAAATATCGATGAATTTTTGTTGTTTATTTATTAAAAAAAAAGCGGATTTGAATCACAAACAAACAACAACAAATTTAAATATGTTTTGAAAGTTTTCGTACAAACATATTAAAAATTAAAGGATGCGATAATCAAGTGAAAAAAAAACAAATCGACTATAAAATGTAATAAACAGATTTATCTTAAAAAATATATAAAATTTTAAAATAAGCAATACCGAGAGTGGGTCGTTTTAAGTACACTTTATTGCCCAGGCTTGACCCCAAGAAAATTGTTGATTTCTACGACTGACCCTTGTGGTAACTTGGGAAAATTTAGATTATAAATTGTCCATTTGTACATAAAAAAAAGCTTTGGAATAATCAGTTATTTTAATATATAATCAGTAATGTCTTGTACTAAATCCTTTACAAAAAATGGCTTTTTAACCGAAACTAGTCGTCTCTTATTTAATTGAAATAAAAGTTATGTGGGATTGATTTTGAGTTTTTTATATTGAATTTCCTAAAGGACCCCGCACATTTAAATGTAAAAAACGTTCCGGTCAAATTTTCTGAAACGTTGGTATGTTATAAAACTCGATGCACTGACAAAAAGTGTCCATTGGCCCAAACCAATCCTAAAGTTGACGGAGAAACTTTTAAAATACAGGGTAGTGCACAAAACACATCTTTTCTAATTTTTAAAGTTTTTGCAATCAGTTTAACACACTGTGTGACATAGAGTGGCAGATCGTACATTTGTTTAATACAGGGTGTCCCGTTGGTAAACGGAAACATTTTAAAGGTAGGTAGAGGTCACAAAGGCGTTTCTAAATAACCCATATATAATGGATCTCTTGGCCTCCATAACCGAGTTACAGGGTGTTTTATCAATTATGCATAATTATTCATTTGGCCAGAACTTTTGAATCACATAGTATATCTTTTCCATTTTTGGCATATAGTTTACACTTCTCACGAATAATGTACTGAAATATTGAGAGATATGAAAATCCAGGTTCGGCTTTAGGAAAAATTGAAACATTAAAAATATCAAAACAACACCCTGTATATCACAATTTTAATATTCCCATTTTAGATCTGAATAGAGGGGGAAAAACTGAATTAAAACAAATTGTTGTTTTTATCCCGCCACCAATTCGAATTGGAAAGTTTTGAAACTGAAAGTAAAATTTTCATTGAATTTAGAAAAAACATATTATGAAACTCATTTTTTCTTTAACAATTTAAAAAATTCATTTCGCGTCATTTACCTATTACTTGTTTATTCGGATTAAAATAATTTTACACTGTACTTGTGTACCTGCAGGCCCGTACTTAGGGAAAAAATTCAATTAGGTATTTATTTTTTAAACGCCCAGTATAAATTAAAGCGGGACAATAAACGCTCATAGTAACTATGTAACTAACAAACATTTATTAGTAATTAACGAAATTGCTCAAAATGCCCACTATTTTGTCTTATGCACTTTCTTGCACGTCTCTTTTTTTTGAAACTGAAAGTAAAATTTTAGAGAAAAAAAAGAGAAATTATTTTTTTTATCGTTTAATATTCAAAATGGATTTATTTTCGACATTTAGACAGTCCTATATTATTCATATTTTTATTATTTGTCCGTTTTAACACCATTTTAAGTAATATTGCAGATCCGTACTTTAAACAAAATATTAAATTCGATCGCCTCGTATAATTTTATTTTAGCACAGTGGATTATGCTGTATAGGGATACCTGAAATCCAATGTGTATTCTAAAGAAATAAACAATACAGAAGAACTGCTTCAAAGAATTGAGGAAACCTGCGAGGAATTGAGAAACAATCCATTTATTATAAGAAAATCAGTAAGGGACATTTAAACGTACAAGAAAGTGGATAAAACAAAATAGTGGACATTTTGAGCAATTTTGTTGATTATTAATAAATGTTTATTAGTTACTATAATCATTTATTGTCCCGCTTTACTTTATACTGGGCGTTTAAAAAATAAATACCTAATTGAATATTTTCTCCTAAATACGGACCTGCAGGTACACCAGTACAGTGTAAAATTATTTTAAGCCAAATAAACAAGAAATAGGTAAATGATGCAAAGTGAATTTTGAAAATTGTTAAAGAAAAAATGGGTTTCATAATATGTTTTATCTAAATTAAATGAAAATTTTACTTTCACTTTCAAAATTTTCCAATTCGAATCGGTGGCGGGATAAAAACAACAACTTGTTTCAATTCAGTTTTTTCCCCTCTATTCAAATCTAAAATGGAAATATTAAAATTATGTTATACATGGTGTTGTTTTGATATTTTTAATATGTTTTAATTTTTCCTAAAGCCGAACCTGGATTTTCATGTCTCAATATTTCAGTACATTATTCGTGAGAATTGTAATCTGTATGTCAAAAATGGAAAAGATATACTAAGCGATTCAAAAGTTCTGGCCAAATGAATAATTATGCATAATTGATAAAACACCCTGTAACTCGGTTATGGAAGCAAAGAGACTCATTATATATGGGTTATTTAGAATCGCCTTTGTGACCTTTACATACCTTTAAAATATTTCCGTTTACCAACGGGACACCCTGTATAATACAAAAATTTTATAACACATCGTTTATACGGGGTGACTCGTTAAAGCTAAAAACACTATATGCCCACTGTAACCCTGTCACCCTTTATAAAATATGATTTTTAGAGCTGTTATAAAAAAAATGATTTCTTCAAAAAAAACCATATTACTTATTTTCGAACCACCCAGTAAATAACCAAATTCTACGATGATTCTTTATAAAATATTAATGCTAAATAATCTATAACCCATGTTTTCTACAATAAACGCCAATAAAACAGTCTGTTATGAGAAATCTGGTTACAAAAAGTGGCATTTCCGATGTCTAACACCCTGTACTTCGAAAACTAGCCATAGGATTGGTTTGGGCCAATGGACACTTTTTGATAGTGTATCTAGTTTTATAACTTATCAACTAATGGAGTCGATCTGGCGGAAAAATCCCGTTAAACGAAGTCGCTCTTTTCGAAAAAAATTTTTTGTGATTTCATAGATTCGAGGTCCCTCTTTCACGTGATCACTATATGAAAGCTAAGGGAGGTGTGGAGGGGGTAAATTAACATGTAAAGATATTGAAAATCGGTTTTTCGCACGTAGCTCTCTGAGGTTTCTTCGGATCTTCTTCGGATCTTCTATATATAAAATAAAGTGCTCGCGAAAACGCTCAAACTGAATTTTAACCCGTCTAAATCGGTCTAGCGGCTCTTGAGATATTGCGATTTGAAAGTATACGGATTTTCGCCGCGGCGAGAACACACCTAGACCCGTGTTCGCGTTTTTCGCATGGAAGAAAGTGATTTCGAGACTTGATTTTTTTTCCTCTGATAGATAGTCATGACCCAAGCATTGTGTCCAAATTTCAACCCGCTAGTTTAATTTGGCGGGAGAGGGAGGGCAAACACATTAATTTTTGACTCGAGGTAACTTTTTTATTTCTTGACCAATCCGGTTCATCAAAATGGCAAACTGTTTCATGAGGACACTGCTACAGGATGTATTAAGGAGATCATGGTTTTCGCGAAAACGGACAAATGGCAACCGATTTCGAATTTTGCATATTTTAATTTTTGATCTTCGCAACGAAAGAGTAAATTGAGGAAAATCTTTGATTTGAGCCCTATAATAACTCGATCCGATAATCAGGAAGGGTGGGAGGGGTGTGAACGCGTTTTGTCCTGCAGAAGGGCAAGTGATAGGGTTAGTGACTTCCTGCTAGGCTCATTTTCAAGGGCAATCAGTTCTCTTTCAAGATTTTTTTACTACAAAGCTCTAAGTTTATAGAGGACCGCAGGTGTGCGTGATATATTTATAAAAGCGAGTGCGCTCGCTGAGCCGCTGTAAAATTAGATGCCGGGATAGGAGCTAAGCGCTCCCTTTTATCTCTCGTCTCTCTCACATTATCTATCTGCTCTCTCTCACAAATACTATTCCGGCATCTAATTTCAAGGCGGCTGAGCGAGAGCACTCGTTTTTATAAATTAAAAAAATTTAGAAAGAGAACTGATTGCCCTTGAAAATGAGCCTAGCACGAAGTCACTAACCCTATCCGTTGCCCTTCTACATTTTGGACACAATGCTTGGGTCATGACTATCTATCCGAGAAAAAAAATCAAGTCTCGAAGTCACTTTCTTCCATGCGAAAAACGCGAACACGGGTCTAGATGTGTTCTCGCCGCGGCGAAAATCCGTATACTTTCAAATAGCAATATCTCAAGAACCGCTAGACCGATTTGGACGGGTTAAAATTCAGTTTAAGCGTTTTCGCGAGCACTTTATTTTATAAGTCGTTTCGATTCGAAGAAACCTCAGAGAGCTACGTGCGAAAAACCGATTTTCCATATCATTACATGTTAATTTACCCTCCTTCCACACCTCCCTTAGCTTTTATATAGTGATCACGTGAAAGAGGGACCTCGAATTTATGAAATCACATAAATTTTTTTTCGAAAAGAGTGACTTCAAAATCAGGTCTACTCCATTAAACGTTTCAGAAAATTTCACCGGGACGTTTTTTACATTTAAGTGGTGCGTGGTCCTTTGTGATGGATAATCTCCACTTCTTAAAAAAATGTTTGTTTTTCGATAAAACTGTACATACCTGATGCTTTCTTGTTGATCAGAACTCATTTTTAAACAAAACATAGGTGACAACTAAACGATCAACAAAGAAAAAGCTTCATATAGATGATACTAATTTTAATATATCCTCATTACAGTAGTCTGACAATTTGCGCTGTTTTGCACATTTTTTTTTGTTCATTATTAATTTAAATTATACACAGCCATTATTTTGAATTTTTTTATACAACGAACCGACATATTTATTACGCAAATTATGTAATATACGAGCTAGAACTAATTTCTTAATTTAAAGTTCAGAAAAACATGTGAAGAGATCATTAAAGGCTGGATTATTTAATATTCGTAGAAAATGTAAAAAAAGTAAAATATAAATTTTAAATTTAATCACAATCAGATATTACAGGAATTTATGTACTCGAGTGTCTCTAAAAAAAAGTACTTGGAATTCGATAGAGATATGACATCCTGTTATTTTTATTATAGAAAATTTGTCATTGTATAATATAAAAAAAAAGATTTGAACGAAAACGGCTTTAGAGATAAACTATATGTCTTACCAATAAGCGGATGTGGTACGATAAATCGAAAAACCGTTGGGTTTTATCAGCTTTAGTGATAATTTTAAAAATATGGTCAGGGTCAAGTATTACAGACTAAAAGAATACACACAATATGGAAAATAAGTGTCGATTTTAACAGAGGTCAAATAGGGCGGTGGGTTTATTATTAAGTACATTTCACACTCGTCTGCACATTGAGCCAGTACAGCCAAAAAAAGCCAGACAGCCTGAGTAGTCATTAAGCTAGATGATACCAAGTTGTGCACAAGTTTTTTTTGAGGTTAACCGGCTTCTTTCCGGAGTAAAAACTGGCCTAGCTCGCTCCATATACTATATACAGCCAGTCGAAAACATTATATAGTGAGTGAGGCTACTTTAGCGCAATCGATCGTCCGAAAAAAATATGCGGGGGTTAGGAGTACGACAATTTGAATTTGAATCCACGTGGATTTTTTTAACCTTGTGATATCCTTTAAATTTAATCATTAACGATCTGGTGCTTGCGATTTATTATCGAAAATTTAAAATTATTTACGCCAATTGCTTGAAATGTTTTTAACTTTGCCATTAAACGTTGGCGAATCAAGCAAAAATAAACATAATTAGAGGCCTTAAAATAGCTTTTAACGTATTTCTAATACGATTGTGAGTTTTCTTTTAATCTGAAAATTAATTTACCTTATGGTAACTGCTAAGAGAACGATGATTACTCCAACCATAAACATAGCAACACATACTCCGCCGATCATATACAGACTCTCGCTTGGTGCATCTGGAATAGAAAAAAATATGTATAGGTCATTCATTAAGAATATTTTTATGGTATATTTTAAAAACGTGTTAAAATTTAAGATCGAAATACGTAATATGGCTAGCCTAGAACTAAACTGGTCTATGTTACATTTTTGTCAAAATGAAAATAACCTCAACGATTATGTTAACGTTCAAACAATGTGTAATTCAAAAGTGGTCTATGTTATAATTTTTCATACTTTTTCAAACTAGTTCTTGGTACTTAGACCAGTTTAGTTGTATATAGACCATAACCAAACCAATTTTAAATGCCCGAATTCTTGAAAAATTATTAGCAGACCATCTACACTGAAAACTAATTAACTGTATCCTTAATATAATACAAATATTAATCAAATTATTATAAACCTATGTACTTTACCATTAAAACCATAAAAACTTTTTATAAATCCAAGAACTACAAACTGAAAATTAATTAACGGTTTTCATTTTCTCTTTTTTTCTTCACTGGATTAAAACCACTTATTTGTTAAAAAAGTTTTTAATTGACGTTTCGGCTTTCTCTTTTTTTTTTAACAAATAAGTGGTTTTAATCCAGTGAAGAAAAAAAGAGAAATTGAAATACAAACCACTATGAGCTTCCGAAATGAATTACGGTTTTCATTGTTTTGATGAACACTAAACGTTAAATCTATGAATGCCACCATTGACTGCTTAAAAACGCGCCAAAATAGTGCTACCTAATAGTAAATCAATTTCTACGAACATTAATGTTACGAACAACTAGCGTAGATGTTTAACTCTTCGCGCCGTGCCCATAGCCCACATAAATGCAACCACATGCAGAGGTTAGGTGTTTCGATACAGTTTGTGTTTTGTGGACAGTAAAATAATAATTATTGTGCCAAATTAGTTAATTCTGGACTGGAGATCGACAAAGAAAGGAAGGTACATTCTGATAGTTACAAAAAACACGGGATACCGCTTGGTAAATATTATTTTGGCACACATACCTATACAAAAATTCTGTCTTTTTAAAAAATTGGGAAAAATATTTTCCGCAAATTTTTGCAGAAAGGATAAAGCTGCTAGATCCCTATTAGATAACGCCTTCAAGGAAACGTGCGACGAAAGTAAGTTCAAATTATAATATGCCAAAAAGTAGCATATTAATTTTGTTTTTTTTAGATGGAAAATATGCTTCACTTTTATATTTTGTGCCAAATTTTGTTCCAAAAATTCATTTGGAAAAACGACCCATATAAAATGTACAATAAAGGACTCCCAGGAAACCCTACAAGAGCTGGAAATTGAGAAAATCAGCAATTCAAAACTTTATTTTATGTCTTGGAGACGACATCTCTAAAATTTCAAATATTTGCGTCTACTTTGACGAAATTCGTTTTAAATTCTTTCATATACTTAAGGCAGTTGATATGTTTTAAAATTATTTACTTGTTCAATTTAGATTTTCCACAGAGAGCAAAATGTTTTGGAACTTTTTGGAAAAGTGTTTTTATAAACATGCTGTTCCCTTTGAAAGCCCTAGGGTACACATGATTTGTGAAACAATAACAGAACAATAAAAAATAACTACCTAATACATTTTTTTGTATAATCCTCTTCCAGTTGGTTGAATCTTGATTGTTCATATTGGAAATTCGAAAATATAGGTTTTGGGAAAACGCGACACATCAAATCAGTAGACATAGATGAGCCAATAATTAGTAGGTAGGTGTTTTAAATTTTTTTAGAAATATCGTTTTGTTTTAATATTTTTGATAAAGTAATTACCAGTATACCTAATTTAGCGAGGTCTGATAAATAAGACTTAATAATATTAATAACTGGTGATTATGAATCTATGCTCACTATTTATTGTTTTAATGTACTGGTGTTATAGATTAATATCAATCATCCCTAATGATAACAGACGATCGTAGACCCCTGCTTTTTATTTATGGTTTTAATGTACAGAGATTTATTTATTTATTTATTTATTTAATTACGGGCAAGCCCAATTCCATAATAACAATAGTGTATATTCAAAGTACAAAATACAATAATAAAATTTATAACATATACAGCAATATATATATATATATATATATATATATATATATATATATATATATATATATATATATATATATATATATATCACAGCAATAAAATATAAAAAAAAATTACAATACAATAATAATAATAAAAAGCCAATATAGCAAAACTATGAAGATTACATCCGTTGCACTCAAATGCTCAGATGGGCCAGGTGGTTCCTAAAACGACCAGTAGAGCTGCCGAACAACAGCAAGCTGTCCAGAGACTCTAGGTAGGAACGAGTGGAAAGCATAGTTGTAGTGATGAAAAGGAACATTAAATGTTCTCACCTGCCTGGTTGAGCGAACGGGTACGGATAGGCAGAGAGCAATAAGAGGTCTTTTTGTTTTCTGCGACTCTCGAGAGAAGGAATGCGCAATTGATGTTGCCATGCTGTGTAATCGTTATAAGTATCAAGCTTGAATGATATATAGCGAAAAAAAAATTTTTGAACTTGTTCAATCTTATTTATGTATATTAAGTAATGAGGAGACCAAACAGACGAGTAATAATTAAGGTGAGATCTGACTAATGAAAAGTACAGAACTTTAATTCAATTTATGTTGGAAAATTCGCGAGTTGTCCTTTTAACAAGACCCAACATTTTCATTGATTTTTGTATGGCATTAGTAATGTGGCAATTGAAGGTAAGGGAGTTGTCGAGAGTAATTCCTAGATCTCTAATCTGATTTACAGTATCGAGAAAATGGCCACTGATGTGATAATTAAATGCTATTGAGTGATGTGTGCGATGAAAGCTAATTTTATGACATTTAGTGGTGTTAAGATCCATGCCGTTATGTGAGCACCATGTAGACAGGTTAGTAAGTTCTAATTGCAACGATGAAGCATCTGCATAATTGTTAATAATTTTAAAACATTTTAGGTCATCAGCAAATAGAAAGGCACAGCTAGCATGGAAACAGCAGGTAATATCATTGATAAAGAGATTAAAAAGCAGTGGACCTAAGTGGGACCCCTGGGGTACCCCAGAAGTAGCTGAAAATGTATGAGAATAGAAATGATTTACTCGTACCTGTTGGGTTCTGCCACATAGGTAGCTATTAAACCACTGCAGCATGGATCCACTTATGCCATACAATCATAGATGTATACTTAATTTTCATTGTTTTTAAAAACATTAACCATAGATTAATATCCATCGTTCGTAACATTGATAATCGGCTATCTAGGCCTATCATTGCGATCATAAATCTATGCTCATATTTTATTGATTTTACGTACAAAAATCGTAACTTAAGAATTAAGAAAATTTACGTACGAACGTTTATTGTATTGATTATAGCTGTCGTCGACTGAAAATTAATGTAGACTTCCATTGATTTGATGTACTTTTTTATTAATTATACGTACTTTTTTCGTTCAGTGTACATGCTGCTAAGAATTTTTTTTGTTTAAAACATGATTGACTATAATTAGAAGATTTACCCCCTTTTAGAATCGTCCTGTAAGAAAACAGTCGTCTTGAAAAACATATTTATTTTTAAACATGTACATGTCGAAACGGCATCAATAAATAAATAAACCGAATGTTATTTTTGGCGCACCAGTTCCAGATTTAACATCAGGAAATTATATTTTTGGTGTTCGTGTTGCAATTTAGGTTTAAATCGGTTTTTGCGATAGAAATCTGGGTTGAAAGAAAGACGAGAGAGATCATAATAAATAATGGAAACTTTTTGAAAACTTAAGTTTTTGTTGTTGGGCTGGATTACGGTGTTTTCGAAAATTTTGATGTATAGCTTTATTTTCGTACGTTTAATCTTATTGTCGTTTCGTAATAATAAACAAAAATAGATTCAGTGTTAGCGTAAACTTTTAGAAAATTACCGAATGATAAAAAAGTTGCACAATTTGTTTTTCGTAAATCCTGATGCAATGTCAAACGTTTTATTACATATATTTTCGACCTTAAATTCGATTTTTAAGGGTAATGTACCATTTTTTAGGCATGTGCATTATTTTTTCCGCAATCCACGTCCAAAAATCTATAATAGATAAGAATCAGCAATAACATTTTGTTTTCCATTTTGGTTATGTATAAAAAGCGATACTTTACTACAACACCACATTAACGTCACCAACTCATGCAAAATATTTATTTTATACGAATTTAAATTAAAAAAAATCCGAATATTCATTCACTCGTAGAGTTTTATAAATAAAAAGGGTGCGAACCAATTTTTTAATACCATGTTTTTCAATTACTATTACCAGTTTATCGAGAAAAAATATTTGTTGAAGAACTATTCTGAACTAATACGACAAAAAAGTCAATAAATTTAATGAAATGAGTTTGCTCTATTAAATTTATCATTTCTCCGTCGATGGCTAACAACACAACCTATTCTTGGACAAAGGATACAAAGTTCAATGTCAAGAATCCTAGCAACGAATCGATGAAAGGCGTGTTCAAGGGCTTTATTATCATATTCGTATTATTATGTGATATATGCATTATATAATCTAATGCAGAGTTGTATTTATTACTTAATTATGCTTATAATACGGCATTTGTGTGTTTTTGTTACTTATACGAGGGTAGTCTCAGAAGTATTGACTTTACAAAGCTTCATTCTCTTTAACTAGAACTTGACCTATCTGTCAAATGAGCGTCACATTATGGGTATATCGATGATCGAGAAAAATTCTAGTTTTTTTATTATTTTGAAACAAATCACAAAAGACAGTATAGAGGGTCCCGCAAACGTCTAAGTTCTCGCTTAATGAAGTGTGAAGAATGTTTATTGTTTCTATAGTGACAGTTCAGATTTATTTTTGCTGTTTTTATTGTGTTTTTTGAGCTTTGAGCACTTTGTATAAATTAAAATTGTTGTTTATACTAGCCTTTTATTAAACGCATGTAAAATTGGTATCTTTAAACAATAATATTGTTCATTAAGACAGGGATACTTGATTGGTTATCTATTTTTGATCCAAAGCGAGAACATAGATTACAGGGTGTGTCACGAAGGAGGCTCATTAGCCATATATAGAGAACTACAGATATTTGAAATTTAAAAATTGGATTACGGGGCTTTATCAGTACGATCTATTCAATGAAAATATTTTCAACTTTCGGTTACTTCGGTTATACCGGAAGTAGACCTCAACTTTCTTATTTCAAATGGCATGTACCATTTTTCTTATTATTTTTGGATTCAACATAAAATTTTGAACAAAAAATTATTAACATACCACAGGTCTAAGTTTAACAGTTTCCGAGATATCTGAGATTTTTGTAATTTTTTTTGAAAAACACGCATTTACTTTAATTTCCGGTATCTGCCTTAGTTGTTAAACTATTAATTTCAAATTTTATACAGAGATTGTGAGAATATCCTGCTAGCATACGGTGAAACGTTAAATGCGACAGGGCGTCCAGAATGGAGCGTCCAATGTTCATATTTTCAATTCTCAATAAGTCGATAATTTCAAATGAAACACCCTGTATTTTATTATCATGCCTGAATCAGTTTTTTATTCTCTTTCGATCTGCATTAGCATTCCCTATACCTAAAGTTACGTATTTCGGAGTTATTGCTAGATTTATTATAATTTGGAGATATTTTACATAAATTGGTGGGTAATATAATCTAGCATGCCATGAAAATTGAAAAGACAGTTATAACAAACAAACTACTGGACAATTAGATTATTTTATTTTCTAACTTCGTTTAATTTAATCGTAGGTAAGTGAAAATGGCTCTTCTGGGTTACAGTAATGAAGATCCTATGAATTGTTTCAAAAGATTCTCTTAACCTAACTTTTGCATCCCGCAATGACGCATGAAAATAAGCTGTAACTATTATTTACAATTCTTCATTATCAACTTTTGCTTTGGTCTTTTTAACTTTTGGTTTAAACGATCCTTGCAATAAAAGATTGTCTATAATCCTGACCATTTTCCTATTGGGTGTGCGTTTTCTGGGTATCTGCGAATAATTGGCACGTACCTACCACTAATTATGCGATTTCATTCACCACAAATCATTACGAGATTTAATAAATCTTCATTTAACCCAGAAGAGCCATTTTCATTACAAATTGAACGAAGTTAGAAAACAAACTAATCTAATTGTCCAGTAGTTGGTTTATTACAACTGTCTTTTCACTTTTCATGGCATGCTAGATTATATTACCCACTAATTTATGTAAAATATCTCCAAATTATAATAAATCTAGCAATAACTAATTGGACGTTCCATTCTAGACACCCTGTATAAAATATCGCATTTGACGTTTCACCGTATACTAGAAGGATATTCTCAAAATCTCTGTATAAAATTTGAAATTAATAGCTTAACAACTAAGCCAGATACGGAAATTAACGTAAATGCATGTTTCCCAAAATTTTTTATAAAAATCCCTAATATCTCGGAAATTGTTAAACTTAGACCTGTGGTATGTTTATAATTTTATGTTCAAAATTTGATGCTGAATCCAAAAATAAAAATCCAATTTTCAAATTTCGAATACCTATACTTCTCTATATATGGCTAATGTTAATGGGCCATGTAGTTGACACACCCTGTATGTTTTGGTTCATTTTCTAACTATATTATGTTATTTTGCATTTTTTGAAATATACATGAGTACGTTTCTGAATCGCCCCCCCTCAGAGAAATCCATCGCCCTTCCTCAGAAAAATCCTTCCTTTTGATAAATTTAAAAATACTGCAAATACGTCAATCGTACAAATTATGACAATCAGTCTACTTTAAAATTGAACCATCTGTTGAACTTATCAATAAAATTAATTGTTTAAAAAAAAAGTGCAACTCATTTACTTTCTTATCGATTCGTTTGTCTGACGAATACCAGTTTATATTTTGACATTGAACTCGTATCTTTTATTTAGAATAAAATCTCGTCGAGTGACAAAGAATAATTTGCACGCGCCCTACTTGAAGGCGAAAATTAAATATTACAAAGTCTGACTTGAGAAATCTAGTTTTAAAAGTCAAGGATCGGGTTCACCTAGTTTCGTTAGCTTATCAAAATGCAAATAATTATTGTAATTTCTCAACGGTGATTTCAAATATGATCAAGATATTACATAAGCGTATCAAGGAAGGGATTATCTTACAGATTATTTATTATATAAAATAATAAAAAAGAACTTTTGTGAAGGTCTGACAAGATTAAATATTTTTGTATAAAATTGTTAGCAGAAAAACCAGGATTGAGCAGGGGCGTATCGAGCCTCGTAAGTGGGGGGGGGGGGGGGGTGAAATTTGCCGACTGTACAATACGACTAGCCGACTTTCCAGTCATATTTCTCGAGCATGATGACTACGGCATGAAAATGCCGACTCAGACGAAAATGTCTCGGTACAAAAGTTTAGGGGAGTCACACCCCCGCCTCGGTACGCCCCTGGGACTTAGTAAAAGTTCCGGAAGGGGGGTGGGAGTTTTTTACGATTTGTGGCTGAAATATCCATCCTATCGAAAAAAGTTTAATGTAAAAGTTGTAGGTAATTCAAAAATCTAAAACTATTGTATTTTTCATTTTTTAACATAACCTCAAAATTATAGAAAAAAAACGCTATAACTCTTTTTTTGTTTTTAATTTTTATCTCCCGCAAAAATGATGTATTTTTTATGAAACTTGGTGAAAACGTTCATTTTTGTGTTTTAAATAAGCTGTAATTTTTTCAAATCAGAACATTTATTTTTCGATTTTATACGAATTTAAATTGAAAAAAAGCCTAATTTTCAATTGAAAAAGTTGGTTTACAAATTTTCAATTTTATCAGTGCTCATTTTCTTCGTTGAATCCTCGACTTTAAGATGGTATGAAAAAAATATATTGTTAATTTAAATTTTGACGTATATTAAAACACTTGATATTTTTGATAGCCCTTTTAAAAACGTTCACGCGTGACACTGTAATTGTTCATTTGAATGAAGAAATTGCCGTTACCGCTCGTGTGTAAAATTATTTAATATTCAGCAACAACAATCGCCTATTTAAAATTATTTAATTTAGTAGGTAATGATTCAAGGATTTCCCCGAACGAAGTTTTTGTTCGTAATTTTTTTCGCAAAGGTTTAAAAGGTATGAATCTTGGAGGAGAGGCATTTTGTCAGATTCGGTCTAGTCTAGTCGGTTTCATCGAGATTCTATGAACTATTTTCAAGGTCTAGAGATCAAATTAATTCGATTATAATTAATGCAGGAGGTTAAACTAAGGACTTTGTATACGTTATTTGGGCCTCATAGACTTTTTGCTGCAATTTTTCGTAAATTTTGATATTGTCAATCGATTTTTCCTCCAAAATTACCATAGGAGTGAAAAATTTCTTCTAAAATCTACGTATTTTCGCTAAAAGTTGTTATATTTCACATTTTTTAACGGTTTTCCCACACTTTCCCCCTCTGGTAACTATTAATTATTATTAAGTTTTTTGTGGTTTTAAATTTAGATTTTTCATTCAAAAATACCCTATTGTGCATTTTTATTACGGAATTTCCATGTTTCTCGTGGAAAAATGTAAATATCGGCGAAAAACCCAATTACACAGTAGAGTCATTACTAGAAGTTGTCAATTATTTAAATGTTTCCATTAAATAAAAAATTGGTGAGTAAATAATATCTGGAGATGTTTTCTACTAGTACCCAGAAATCTTACTAACGTAAATCGTGTAAATAATTATAAAACAGATTAAAGTATGACTCAGGCTATGTTTGATAATAATTCGAGAGAATTTGATGCACTTATATAAAACGTGGGTTGAATTATGTTGTTTTAGTTCTCGTTAAGATTTAACCCAAAAAGTTTTGTTCATTTAAATCTATATACAGGATGTCCCGGTAATAATCGGAAAAAAAGTCGGGAGCATATAGTTGAAGGCAAAATAATATCGAAAGAAACCCAGAAATTTCACAAAACAAAAATAAGAATCTAAGTCAGTTGTTAGACAGACACATGAATGTGAAGCGTGGACATTAAAGAAAGCGAATGAAGATGAGAAAGAAAGAAGATAAGAGATAATTATGAAGGGATGTACGTATGCAGAAAATGGATGAAGGATTGTCATCTAGATTGAATCTAAAATAAATGTCTGCATCAAAAGATCGAAGAGTAATGTGGTTAGTATTTATAAAGTGTGCCTAAAATGGCTCTAACGATTGGCAGAAGAAGAAAGGGATGTCAAGAAAAAGATGTACTAGAAGAAGGCAGTTGTATAAATGCGAGAGACTTGGAAAGAAGAATTTGTATATAAATGCTAACAATGTTTAAAGATGAAGTTAATATACATAGTAGAAAATTTAAATGTACGCCCTAGCAAATAAAGAACAGATTTATTTAATCCTCCAACGGAAAATCGGATGTGGCTCCACCGAATTGGGCATGATTTTTTTTTGGAATGTCCCATTGTCGCATGATTTTTTTAAGAAAGTTTTCTAAAGTTAAAATTTCTCTGCAAATAATCAATTTTCCTATATTTTCTCAGTAATATGACACACGATCTAGTTGATGAGATCAAATTAGGTTGAAATGAAAAATAATTACAGTACAGAGATAATACATTGTGAATTGTGAGTAATTAAACAAAAATATCTCGAAGTAGTTCTTACCGGAAATGGTTACAATTTTTAAGTACGCGATGCCTATTTCATTGCTACAAGTGTTAACGAGCCAATTAAGTTCCTGTTAGAAACATATGTTCTCACTGAATGACTCATTAGTTTATTTCTCAACTTTATAAAAAAAATAATATACGAGGTAACATTGAAAAACTAACCTAAAAGACGCGAAGGGGCTTTGGAAAGAAAACCTTCTCGGAAATGAATGTAAAAGTGTTAATATTTGATAGTTTAAACATATTTATTTATACCAATTTCTGATGTATAAATTTTTATCTAGTCCGGTTGCCACTATTCCACACTAAAATAAACATAGTTTTTTAATACTTAAACTTCAAATTAGCTAAATGAAGAAAGACTTTCCATATCAGTCTATACTTAAATGTAACAAATGTACATGTTATAGACATTTAGACTAATACTAAACACGGAACTCTCCATGACATAAATCAGTTCTTCTTCGCTTCGTTTATGGCTTCCATACAAGTGCATTCAGCCATAAATCCGTTTAAAATTGACAAGTAATCAATTAGGACAAATTCCTTTTTATCTCAACATTTTTTCATCACTAATTTTACTCTGAATGCTGACATTTTTTTTCTCGTAAAATTACTGATTGGCCAAATGTTTCGATACAAAGAGAAATTTATCCGTTGAAAAAAGCTCTTGTGTTTTTACTATTGAAAAATCGTCTTTTTATGTTTCTCATACCGAATTAATTTGTACACCCAACATATTTAACTCACTTACATCCTTTTGAAGATATCCAAGTTACTCAATATATACGAGGTTGCAGTTAGAAAAAATTATATAAATATTAAGCAGCCAATGCCAATACAACTATTGCTCATTGTATTTAAATCATTTCCATTTAACTATTCTTGACATACATATTAAAGTTTGCAAGTACAAAATTTTATTTAAACCTATTAAACAGTCCAAAGGTTTTATTTTTTTTCTGCTGCTACGTTTACGAGGGTCATACAGAAATTCTTATTTTTTTTTTGTTTTTTCCTATTACATTGCTTCTTGATAAGTTTAAAATGACATTGAATTTAACCCTCGAGCGCGCGCTTTTTAGAATTACACGAGAAGGAGCGCCGCGGCAATCTGCCGCATTTGGTTTTTCAGGTTTGTAGTTTACAAATAACGAAGAAAATTTATTTTACTTAGTAAAATAAGACAAATATGCTATTCATAATCATTCTATTATAGTAAAAAAAAATATATACAACATTTCCAAAACAAACAGTCAAATTAAATTGAAAAAATTAGTAATAAATAAAACTTACACGACAGGGTGCGCCAGCGGCAATCTGCCGCAAACACGTTGCAAATTCGATCTGGTTTGGAACTTTCGCTTGTACCAACTGAACAGAAATATTATGTTGCACCAGATGTGTCGATAAGCGGAATCAATAACATAAACAAGGAATACCTAAATGCCCAGTTTCGAAGGAATCATCACATTTTAATTATAACACAAAAACAAAAAGTTGCGGCAATCTGCCGCGGGCGCGCCCGCTCGAGGGTTACAGTAGACACACAGTGAATGATGATTTTGGTAAAAGTGAGTAGACTGTGACTGATTAGAAGAACTGTCAATCTAAAATGTTATTAATACTTTAATTACAATTTGTTCCGTCTCTGGCAATGCTAGAAGAGCATCCTCAACTGGTTGATATTGTTAAGTTGCGTGTTCTTTTCTTCTTGCTATTGTGTATCTTTTTGTCTGTCCAACATAACATTTTAAGCAATCAAACGGTTAAAATCCAACAGTCCCTTTTGTTTTATATTTATTTTAAATTACCCAGACGTAAACATTTTGTTTTCCTGTCCAATAAAATAGGCGAAAAAGTCGTTAACGAGACCCATTAATTTATCTATAAACGGTCAATGGAGCGACAACGCGGTTTGGGTTAACGATCCAACCGACTCAGACAATTTTTTTCAAACGTTTTTGCTAACGCAAAGTTTAATATTCGGCTGAAGGTCAGTGATTCTCTTCCGACAAAAGGGAAGAGAAGAGACCGCAGGAATGTAGGTAACGAACTTTGTCTCAGGGTCAAATACCCATTTCATCTTCGATATCAATGCCCTTCGTTGGCGCGCAAAAGAATTTTAGAATGAGTTTGTACGCGAATATTTTTTTATTTGTGATATCTGAAAATGTCTTATTTTCATTTTTTAATTAAGTGGAAAGTTGCATTTTTAGAGATTTGATTTGGATGCCGTTCTATCTCTACAAATTTAAAATTTGTTATCAATAATTACCAGAGATTTGTCGGAAGGTGGACAACTCGCCCTTAAAGAGGGCTCAAAACATTTATTTTTTTCTCTAACTCAGCCTCCTATCCCAAAGAGGTTGAAATGAAGTATAGAAGATGAAGATAGAAGTTTAAAAGGAAGTGTTAAAGTAAGGTAGAAATGTATAAAATAGTGTGGACTAAATATTAACGTTTTTATTGTATTTAAAATCGAAATTGACATGGTAGGTTAAATCTGTATCCCCGTCAATTTAAAACTACTCGATGCAATAGTTTTAAATTTGGACATTATGTGGAAAGGAGGTAGAAATGTTCTCTTAAAATCGAATATTACGTTTTTAGGGATTCTAAGTGATGTATAGAGTGCATAGAAATGGTTTCGTGTTTCGTGAATTAGCCAGTTCTCAAAATCGAAATTTAATTTGATTAGAAACAGTTATAAGGCGAGAATACTATGATACATTCCTCAATAGTCATTAAACGCCGATTAATTTACAGATCGTTTTATTTTTCAGGAAAAATGTTAAATAACCGTTAAAATACAATTGCAATGGCCTTGTTTCGCGCGAGTTCCCAGTATCGACGGTTGTTACAAGCGCTGCAAGATAAAAAGTATGATGTAATTTCCTTTACTTGGTACCACGTTGTCGCTAACCCAACATATTAAATAAATAAAATTAAAATATAGGACAAAGTCACTGATTTCTAAGATTCGCGTCTGGCGCCTACAATCGAGCGTTTCATGGGTGTCGTTTCATTATTTTTTCTGAAGTATTTAGATGCATATTAATAAAAAATTATTAAATTCCCAGGGGTTTGACTGACTCTTTGTATCCCTTTAAGGAGATATGATTTATTGGATTCGAAAGCCTAACTGACGAAGCCGAAAGGCAGAAACCGGTCTAACTGGTTTATAAGACTCGTATGTAAGCACTTGCGAGGTATAAAACTCGAAATTTGCATGTTTATCTTTTCCCAAATAAATAGTGTATTTAAAAGAAGGCGTGAACAGAAATATAGTTAAAAAAAGGATTTTTAAATTATTATTCTAACCACTAATTGTTATTACTATGTTACAAATCTCGTTACACGTTAAAAACATTTCAACGTGTAATTTTACACTTTATTTACCTATTCGATTCCTGTAACTATCTCTAATAAAACTTTTATTGATCGTATAATCGCTTCTTAAACTTTTTATTGGAAAATATCCAAGAAATTTAAAGGTTACTTGTTGATATTAAATTAAAAAAAAATGACGATTGAGTTGATGTTTTCATATCCAGTTACAAAACAGTATGTTTTGTCTAATACCGCGAGTAGCAATTAACTATTTACTTATCTGCAAATGGATCATACTCATGCGCATTTTTTTCGGCTTTTTCTGCTTTTAAATCTCAACCGCTTCACTAATTCCGGCGGGTTCAAAAGGTGGACCAAAAAGGGTGTACTACCTGCCATTAGAAATGGTTCTGTAATCTTAGATGAAATTTGCGCACTAGACCCTTTCTACTCATTAGGAAATCCCCCAAGCTCTCCTCGTTTATGTAGGTATAATTTTACAAATCATTCAATATTTTATTTGGCAAAACTTTGTTTGTCTAAAGTGTGTACCTACACATCACATACAATTTTTTAAATAATTATGGAGACATTTGTAGTGAAAAGTAATCACGAAAAAAAGATTTGAAAAGTGCACATTGTGCATGCTCCCCCTAATCCATATTAGTCCAGTAAATTAACTCCACAAAAACCCCAAACATCAAGTCTGTTGTAGGTATTCAACGGTACATTTACCTCCGAAAATCTCAGCTACGTGGAATTTGTGGAAGGGTGGGAAAATGGCTCTAGAGTTCCAGAAAATCCGTTTTTCGTCGATATCTGCCGAAATATGACCCTTAGAGCATTTTTCTTTAGACAAAAAATGAAGAGCAGTTCATTAACTACAAAAGTTGTCGATATGATTTTTTCGCTACACTAATATTTTTTGCAAAAACGGCGTTTCAAAAATTCGACGACAAGGGGACAAGCTAAGCTTTCTAATGATGTGCGTTGAAAGCGATATGGTCCTTGATTATCTATTAATTCCCGATAGACCCGAGCATTTTTGAAAATTCCGGAAATCAAAAAAAGAACGCCATAAAAAAACATGTTTATGAAAGTACATAAAAATAATTTATTGAATCTTTCTGAATATATTTAACACCATGCAAAGCCCCATTATCCAAAAGGATTCAGTGAAATTAGTCTTGATAAAAAAAATTTATAGGAGGGTCAAAATATCGAGTGAAAAACAAACTTTGGCCCGGTTTTTCAATAATCCAGAGAAATAGATAAAAGGAAAAAGTAACATGATATTATAGCTACAGGTTCCTTCTTTCATCTGAACTTTGAATTATGAAAAAACATTAATTCTTAAGTAATCTATTGAAAAATTTGTAATCCGCTTGGGTCATTCCTTTAGAGCGTGTTCTCTAAATTCAGGGCAGGAGCTAAAAATGGGGGTGCGTTTTGGAGCCGGTTATGTCTAAAAGTATAATATTTTTGACAAAAATGATGAGGATCATTTTTATGGTAATGAACTGATCTTCATTTTCGTCCAAACAAAAATTCTCTAAGTGTCATATTTACGGAAATATCGGCGAAAATAGGCGAAAAAAAAACACATTTTTGAGACCAACGAGCCACTTTCTCGCCCTTCCAGAAATTTCAGACAGCTGATACCTGCAAATTAAAAAAAAAATGGTGCCGGACTGACCTGATGCCCGGGTTGGCACCTTCATTTATTGGACTATATGCATATCAGCGTTCCGTGCTACCATGGAACATTTACCACTTCATTTTGAAAGATATGAGTTCATGTCACTCTCTGATTTGATTGTAGATGAGGATCTTGTTATGTGTATAAGGAAATATGGCAGATAAAGAAATACCAGTGGTATCAAGTGCCGCCCGATCCAGGGAAGGGAAGTAGGTAGACAGATCTTCAACATTTTCCGTTATGTTTATTTTAATCGATTTTATTCCTATTTGTGATTCGCTTAACGGTCGTTTTGCATTTAAATATCTAAATTACCATAATCATAAAAACTACCATAATTATATTTACCAATCACTCTAGCGCATAACGGCTTCTAATTCACCGTGATGATTATTATCTGCGTTATTTTTAGACCTACTAACTAAAAATCGAAAACGCTGAATACCGTAAATCTGGTTATATAACTTTGAGTACCCCATCTATCGGCGGTGATAAGGATAAGAAAAATAAACAAACCGTTCCGAAAAAGTATGCAGATAAACATTATTTTAGTATATATTTGCCATATGGTCATTATGGTATCAACAAAGCTGTCGGTGTTTTTTTACAGATATGCAATTATTTGCGCGCTATTTTTGAACCTGCAAAACAAAATAAGTGGGCGTGGCATTTCCACATGAAGAGACGTTACTGCAGATACTACATCAAGTACTATCTTTTTATTGGTTGATTATAAAGGCAACTGTATCGAATGAAAAAACATATCAACTATGAGATATCGCTAAATTAAAACAAAGAAGATTACTTCGAAATCTTTCCTACATACAGGATCATTAACTTCTGTGGAAAACTCTGATATACTATTTTGAAATGAGTTTCGAATCATCTCCATCATATTATCGACTGTCGTCTTAAAAATAGCCGCAGAAAAAAGTCCCCTTTACTTAAATCTGGTGATTTAGGTGGTCAGCGAATTGATCTTTTTCTCTCTGTCTATCTTTCGGGAAATTGCTCAATGAATTCACGATGGATAAGCGCGTTGTAATGAAAGGATCTTCATGGCTTAGATGACCTCTGGCCAGCTTCTATAATTTTTATGTCAGAATACTCTAGATCCTTTTTTTTTCGTTGACTATTTCCCTCGTCTTAATTTCCACCAATCGCAAACGCTCAATTTTGAATTACAAATGGTTTCTAGATGACAATTTAATTCATGTTTAAAAAATCCCATAAGCCGCGTGATTTTGTCATTATGACAGCGAAAAAAGTTTGCCCTAACTTTTCCAGCGACAATAACGGAACCTAACTTTTGAAAGCATGACAACCAGCATTGTAATAGTATATTACATAACGAGAGTTGTAAGAAATTAAGAAATTACCGCGCTCGCCGCTAAGCGGCTCGCGCGCTATTATTCTGCTCGCATGTAATGAGCTTACAACTCTAGTTGTGTACTATACTTTTTCTACGAACACTTTCATTCAACAAATAAAAAGCGTAAATAACAAGTAATTTTTATTAATTGAACAATATTCAGCAACAATTTATAGTAAATTATTTTTAAAGTAATTAATTGTAAAATTTTGGCAATTATATATTACCTACTATACCCTTATCCCTATTTGGGGGTTTTTCAGATGTACCCAGTGAATGGTGGGATGAATACGAATTCACATTGTTTGCTGTACACCAGTCCATAAATTGCTGGTATACCTTTCATTTCTTTCTGGCAATAGGTTGTCAGTAGTGTCCGCAGCTAACTGAATAATATTGGGTGGTGTTACTTAATTCATTTTCACTCTCCGATGAACTCATTTTAGTTATTTGTATTCAAAATAAATGTATATTTTTGCACAATTGGTCATTTTTGACTGTTTACCATATCTATTTTGATGACAGTAAGGAGCATTTACTAATGTCAAGAAAAACTGAACGGTAAGTAATTCACTTACCGTTCAGATTTTTCACTTACTGCTCAGAATTTTATAGGTACTCTCATACCGAAATTTTGATTTTTCAGGAATTATTGCGGCACATCCTTCTTCCCATACCCGATCTATTTCTTCAAATTCACTTTCGTCGCTCATATTTTAAAAAGGAAAAATTTTACTATTGGGGCTCAGCCCCAATTTTGATGGGGTATTTTTTTTTAGACTAATTTTGGGTCGCTGATCACGAATCTGCAATCAGTTTCCTGCGGTCTCATCAAACAACAAAGTTATGAATTTTTTTAAGTAAAATGGTCACCTGAATAGCGGTCAGAACGTAAACTCTTGTCATATTTTTCGCTGTGGCTAGGGTCCCGTCCCTCGGAACTCCAATTTTTTCGCGTCTAATAAACGCATGCGCATTGCGTAACATAATAAATTTATTTACTTGAAATATTACTTTGTACCTAATTAATATGAGCACACCTGAACTTATCTTTTACCTGACCTCATTATTTTGCACATCATTAATCTGAGCACACCTGAACTTATCTTTTACCTCATTAATATGAACACACCTGTACTTATCTCTTACCTGACCTCATATTAATTTGTACCTCATTAATATGAGCACACCTGAACTTATCTTTTACCTGACCTCATATTATTTTGTACCTCATTAATATGAGCACACCTGAACTTATCTTTTACCTGACCTCATATTATTTTGTACATCATTAATATGAGAACACTTAAACTTATCTCTTACCTGACCTCATATTATTTTGTACCTCATTAATATGAGCACACCTGAACTTATCATTTACCTGACTTCATATTATTTTGTACCTCATTAATATGAGCACACCTGAACTTATCTTTTACCTGACCTCATCTTATTTTGTACATCATTAATATGAGCACACTTGAACTTATCTCTTACCTGACCTCATATTATTTTGTACCTCATTAATATGAGCACACCTGAACTTATCTTTTACCTGACCTCATATTATTTTGTACATCATTAATATGAGAACACCTGAACTTATCATTTACCTGACCTTATATTATTTTGTACATCATTAATATGAGCACACCTGACCTTATCTCTTATCTGACCTTATTATTTTGTACATCGTTAATCTGATCACACCTGACCTTATCTCATCTGATCTCACCTGATCTGTTAAATTCTGGTTCATTCAGACGTCCATTGGATATTGGTTATTTTTCAAATCGTGCAAAAAAAGTCAAAAAAATATTTTTTTTGCGTCCATTCATCGTTATTTGGCCTGAAAAACGCGAAAAAATACGTATGGAACCGATCGGGTTGAGACCACTGAAATGATACAAGGATGACGCCTATTGATTTTGGGACAGGTCGGATATCTCCATTCAAAAAAATTCTTGGAAAAATTTAACATTGAGGAATCCTGATAACCAATGTTGTTTATTGAGAAATAACTAATTGTCGTCTGAATAAGCCAGATTCTATTAATTTCAAGTAATACGCAATACAGATGCGTTCATCACAGACGAGAAAAAAATTGAGTCCCGGAAGGACGGGACGCTAGCCACAGCGAGAGTTTACGCTAATCGCAACTCAAGTGACCCTAGTATTGCCAAATGTCAGTACGTCAAATTGCTGTATGAATTTTTAGGTTATCTTTTACAATTTAATATATTTAGCTGAAATATTACTGTGTACATCATTAATCTAACCAGACTTGACCTATCTTGTACCTTAAGTCTTTTGGTTTTAATATATATTTATATAAACCTACTTATATACACATTTTTCTGGTAAGTATCAAAGAAAAGTTGACAATTTATTTCACTTAAAAAATTCATAACTTTTTTGTTTAATGAGACCGCAAGCAACTGATTGCAGATTCGTGATCAGCGACCCCAAATTAGTCTAAAAAAAATATCTCATCAAAATTGGGGCTGAGCCCCAATAGTAAAATTTTACCTTTTAAAAATTATAATAATAATTAGAACTTTCACTTACTGTTTAGAATTTTATAGGTAATCTCATACCGAAATTTTGATTTTTCAGGAATTATTGCGGCACATCCTTCTTCCCATACCCGTTCTATTTCTTCAAATTCACTTTCGTCGCTCATATTTTGAAAATTATAATAATAATCAATAAGAAACACTCAAAAACCAAACTTATTGACATAACATGACATTTTAAGTGACAGCAGAAAAAGCCATGTTCATACTTATTATGCATCCTACTAATTACCTAGCAACCATAACATGTATCTTGATATGATGAATCGAAATTTTGAATATGAAAAAAAAATGGATAATTTAATAGTTTATTATTGCCTAATCGTGCAAAAACGTTATAAGCATGTCGAACGGTAAGGGTTACCGATGTCAGACAATAATTGGAGTCGTCGCTTCGCTCCTCCTCTATTGTCTTCCATCGGTAAAAAGCCCTTACCGTTCTCCAAACTTAATATACTATTACACTGACAGCGAGTTAATTTTAATCTGTCAAAATAACGTTTGCTAATTTGTTTCCAAGACTAATGTGACAAATTACATATTTTTATAGAACTGAAACGTAATTTTTTTTATTACGTGCTAGTCATTACGTGTCAGTAATTATTATGATATATTTACTTAGTATCCAAATAGGAGGTAATATGCAATTTACTAGTATGGGAGTAGAAAAACTAATTTTTGATGACGTTATGTCAATTTTTTTCAAACTTGCGTTTTTAGAAAACTTTTCATTTGTGGAAATGTCGCGATTTGGAGAGTCTTCGAGTGGAGAAATTGAAAAAGAATGTGAATTCTTTGTGTAGCATGACTAGTTTTTTATAACTTTTTTTGAGGTGTTTTGATGCTTTTTGGCCCAAAAAATCCCCGTGTGCGGTGTTTCGAACGATTTGATAAGTAATTTCAGTAAAAGCCCAGGAGATGACGTTCTCAGCTAGGTCGCCTGCACCAGGTCATCTGGAAACCTCACATGTGATTTGTCGGGTTGCTCGTCCCATTTCTGATATCGAAATCGTTCTCCAGAGGACCTGGTGAACGCGACCTAGCTAAGAACGTCATCTCCTGGAGTTTTAATGAAATTACTTATCAAATCGATCGAAACACCTCACACAGGAATTTTTCGGGTCGCTCGTCCTAGTTCTGACATCGAAATCGTCCTGCGGAGGACCTGGTGCAGGCGATCCGGCTAAGAACGTCTTCTCCTGAAGTTTTACTGAAATTATTTATCAAATCGATCGAAGCACCTCACACGGAGATTTTTCGGCCCAAAAAGCATCAAAACACCTTAAAAAATATATTTTCGCGTTTTTCTCGGAACTGGTACAAGCGACAAAAGTGCGGCAATTGACCTACTAGGTCCGATTTGGTTCTGCCGCCATGTCACTGCTAGGTTAATAGGGTTTTTTTGAGGAACGCGTTTTTCTAGGAACAGGTACAAGCGACAAAAGTGGGACTAGCGTAACAAAAAAGCGATAATTGACCTACTAGGTCCGATTTGATTCTGCCGCCATGTCACTGCTAGGTTAATAGGGTTTTTTTAAGGAACGCGTTTTTCTCGGAACTGGTACAAGCGACAAAAGTGGGACTAGCGTAACAAAAAAGCGACAATTGACCTGCTAGGTCCGATTTGATCCTGCCGGTCCGATTTGATCCTGTCGCCGATTAACGAATTATCCCTATTAACCTAGCAGGAACGCGTTTTTCTCGGAACAGGTACAAGCGACAAAAGTGGGACTAGCGTAACAAAAAAGCGACAATTGACCTACTAGGTCCGATTTGGTTCTGCCGCCATGTCACTGCTAGGTTAATAGAGCTCCCATCAACAACATTAATGATTTACCTACACCCAACGTTATCACTGAGTTAACAAAGATTTCAAACAATACTCCTACTGTGTACCAAAATTGCAATTTATATTTTAATTGTACCATAAATAATTAAGTTTGTAGTATTTTGTGATTAAATAAATTACCTGTTTTTCAGTTTTCAAATTAATACCTACATATTTATATATGCATATATAATAGGTAGTATGTTTTGTAAGCTATGTGTAAGCAGAATAATCTGTTACTCATGAAATAGTCTTGTGAAAAAATTAGATTCTAATATGGAGTTAATTTTGTTTCAGATTGGCAACTACACTCTTATCGAAAAACTTAAAAAACACCGAATATCACGATTTGACTGTTTTAAGTTTTATTTGGATTTCATTACTTTTACTGCAGCTCCTTATAAATTTCACGTTAGAATTTACAAAAATAAAAATAAAAACTGATTGGCTTGACTTGCCAGCTCTTCAATTTCCAACAAAAAATGTTTGGGTATAAATTTTTATATTTACATACGGATTCCCAAGAAAATAAACAACAAACAATCTCAGCAATCTATTTTGTTTTAAAACATTAAATTCGCTCCAACCAGACATAAACGTTGGGTTTCCTTGAAAGTTTTATTGTTTTTTTGTTCCACAACAAATACGTTAAAATTTAAAGCCAACGTTTGAATCTTCTAATGAAACATTTAAGAAGCGTTGAAGATGAAAATAAATGGTGAATCAAAATATTTTTAATGGTTTTGTTGTTTTTTAAACACGATTTTCTGGATTTATTAAAATTAAAAACAAATATTTGTGTTTTTAAAAAAATGGGAAGGTACATGGGCGCACCTTGTTTTCGATATTAAGAGGACATAAGACATTAATTTTAAGAGAAAAATTGCATGTTTTCTCCCTCCAAGAGTATGTAAACTATTCCTAAATAAACACCTCTCAGGTTAATCCCCGTCTTGCGTCGATAATTTTTATGTATACATATCCAAAAACGCCAAAGTTATTGCAAAAAATAAATCTTAAACTCTAACCTTTAACGCCCTGTATATTCCTTATTAGCAACATTTTATTAGAGCAAGTTGGTTCAAATCGTAATATTTTAAAGTGAGTAATCTACCGTACTATGTACAATTACTTAAGGACCAGCCTGGTATAGTGGAAAATAATAATAACAACAACACTAGTACCTTTAAACTTTACACCACACTTGGTACCATTTTATAAACAGCACAAATATAAATAATTCTATAATTTATCATCACAATTTGGTTTTTGCATTTAAACAATTTGAATTGGCGTGTGTTTAAATTATTTTTCAAACAATTATTTACGCCGTTTTTTGATAGTTACATCAGAGATACTACGTGACGTAGGTCAAAAACCATGTTGAAATATGAATAATTAGGTAAATAGATAATTATATACAATCGCTCAATTATTTATTTTATTTCATTCGATTAACTATGTTATTTTAGACCTGTGAATAACTAAAAACAATAATGTGAGAATCACTAAATTCCGACAGAAATAATAAAGAAAATGATTCATAATTACATCGATACAAGTGAGGTTAATATTAAATTATAATCCACTGGATTCAAATCCGGAAATACAGTGAGCCAAAGACTCTTTCCACCATGGTTGCCAACCACTTTTTGGCGCTTTGAAATGATTTGGTACAATGCAAGGTTGCCAGCTTATTGAATTTACCTAATATAAAAAAATGGAGAACGACGGGTGAGAAATCCACCTCATAGATACCGTTGCTAGCCCTCAATACGTCCCTGATAGTTTATTTTATTCAACTTTAGTGTGAGATCAGAGTCAAACGATATGTAGAACAACACATGTTACTTCGTGTGTGATTCTTGTAGTACTTCCTGATGTTTAATCTAACAAAGAAATATATTTATAAAGAAGAGCACATGTTTTAAAATAAAGGACGTACAAAAAAATTGTAATTTTTAAATGTAAAATAGGTCAAATTCAGTAACGCTTTGATGTTGGTCATAAAAATGAATTTTGGCGAAGATAAATTTTTGTAAACTGACATCGCAGAGTGGTAAACACTTTAAGAGCTGGACTAAAATGATTGGCCCGTCTATGATTTGTACTAATTCTTTAAATGCTTTAATAATCACAGACGCACACAAACGTAAACGTTAAAAATAAAAATCATTTTTGAATTCGACTCCGACACTGGTATATAAAACTTTTTCCATCTATTCCCGTAGACCAACAGTCTGGCGAGTTCAAAAATGAAACTTTTCCACCGAAAAGTTTATAAATCTTTCAAACGGGCCAACAGATGTGAACTCTTTTACGTCTGTGGAGTGTCAAGCGAAAATAATCTGTAATTTTTCATCGGAAAAACCCCAGTCTAAATCTTTACAAACTTTTTAAATATACCATACAGGATGGACGATCCAGTAAATCTGCTTCGACTGTTGTAACTTTGATAGAGTACTGAATAAAACAATATATGCTGTGACACAGCTTGTCAAATTATTCTTATCACATTAAGATAGTTTATTTGAACAAATAGTTACGAATATCGCAATGTGGTACCCATAAAACGCCGAACGAACTGAATAAACCAGTATGAGGAAATTTTTGTATGAGATATTATGACCTCACTTAGTCACTATATAATTTTTGTATTTTGTCCTTGGAGACCCTGTATGTTAGTACGACATAACCGAGATGTTCCAAAAGTGAACTGAACAACAATGCATGATAAAAACTAGAGCATCTCGTACCTTCGTGATAGATTTAACGTTGTTTACAGAAATTAACATGGTACTTCCCAACTTTCGTAATACATATTTAATAACAGTATGATTAACAAATATTAATACGTAATAATATTTTCAGAATTTTGTTTTAAATGCATTTTTAACAGTGCTTTCAGTGACGTTTACAAATTACTTTTTAATAGTCAGTTTTTTGCACGTATAGGTACAATGAATGTGGATCGTTTGTAAAAATTAACATGTTGAGATAGACTACATTTATCATTCAGAAATTAAACAGTATTCATATGAACATAAAAGCAAGAGAATTAAATTGGGTAATATGAAGAAAATCGGAAGTATCGATAGAAAACAGTCATCATCTACAAATCATTCATAGGGGTTCGAGTCAGTCAAATATTACTATTATCCAAAGAGGACAATCAAAAATCCTCCGCCAAATAGTAGATGACAGTCCACTACGACCTTCAGATACCCACTGTCATCCAAGAAAGTTTTACCAAGCGTAAAAGGATTGGACCACAAATTATCCATCAGAGCAGCTAGCTGCTAAGACCAAGAGACTTCAGAAGACTAGAGATTATGGCCAATAGAGCTAGGGTTAAGGAAGCAGAGGAAACATCGATGAATGTTGACATCATTACCATATTCAAGCTACTGGTATTTGTCTAAGGACACACTCCACACCGACATTCAGTTACCCATTGTTCAAGATGTCATCCTAGAAAGTTTTACAAAGCGTAAAATATAAAATGATTGGACCATCGAAGCAGCTGCTAAGTCCAAGAGACTTCAGTCCACTACCTAAGTAAACTCCAAACTTGTGTGGTACTGTGCCTGTGCCCTAAATGAACTAGCTAACCGCAAGAAAGTGACCTTGGCATGGGTTCCAGGACACAAAGGACACCGAGGAAATAAAAAAGCCGACGAACTGGCCAGACAATGCTCGTCAATGGCATTCTATGGTCCAGAACCCTTCTGCGGTATAGCAAAAACAAGAGTTAAAAAAGCAATCACCAAATGGGTGGAAAAACAAGCCCAAAGCTGATGGGAACAATCCCCAGGACAGAGGCAGACAAAAAGGTTTCTCAAGAAACCATCGTCTACACTCACGGCAGACCTACTAAGCAAGGACAGAAGGTCCGTAAAAGCAATAGTAGGCAGGACACTGTAAACTCAACAACCATATGAAAAACATAGGTCTGGCAGAAGAAACCACATGCAGGTTTTGCCCGACAGAAGAAGAAACCTCAATCCATATTCTATGCAAATGCGATGGAATAGCAAGGACAAGATTTTCACAGAAGGAAACGGAATACCCAGAGGCAAAGAGCTACGCTGAAGAGCCACTGTCAGGGATTCTAACCATACTTAAAAGGACGAAGCTCGCGCAAGTCATCTAATTATCAGGGTAACTACCATAGATTTAGAACAATAAGATCGAGTTTGTATACATTTCGGCTGGGGACAACAACACGTAACAGTCTAAACGCTGTGTTATTGAATTTATATTATAAGTTTCAATGTTGTCAAAGTTATCATAATTTTTTTCCGTTATTACCAAAATCTTAAATCTATGTAAAAATTATCTTGAAAAATGAGATATTTTGATTCGCTAAAATAATTGTACATCTACGAACACTAATTTTCGTAACTATTAACACAACAAATCATATTGATAGATAAATATTGACAAAGATACTTTACCACGATTTAAGGTTAGACGAAAAATTGTTAGAAGCGGCAACTGTGTACTGGTTCTACTCTGCTGTGATGAATGAAATCAGGGGATAGAATGTTTCGTAGTAACGTAGTGCAACCATTTTCTACATCATTTGATGGTTTATTATTGTGTGCTTTTTAGGTTATATTATTATAATTTTCTTTTTCACATTGAATTTATTGGTTTAAGTTGATTTATTAGATAAATATGATTTATTAGTGTTTGAATGCAGCAAAATAGTGTATTTAATGTAAGTACTATGAACAAAGCTCAGGGGCGTAGAATTAGTATTTTATCGACTGTATAAACTCTTTGATAATGCCTAAAGGATTGTTTTAACTTATTGCAACAACTGATAATTATGTAGGCTTCATATATTTTGTTAAAAATTAAATAACAATTTGTTTTTCTGTCAAACTACCGAAGTATTTAGGTAATATTTTTCATTTAAACAGTTATACGAAGACATGACTTAGGATTCCTGCAAATGTTGAAAGGAGAAATATTTGGTACTCTTTGTTAGGATTTGAGGCAGTGAAGTTCATACCTACAAATGATTATATTTGTTCTTCATTTCCGTGATAATGATTTTGAATATAAACCAAGTGGAAGGAAATATTTGAAAACAGATGCAAAACCAATATCGAGGTAATATACCAATGTTTATTTGTTTTTGCGAAGCTTTACTAGAATACAAACATTTTTCACTTAAAATATAAGGTACTTCCAGTAATATTGTTTAAACATTATGGCTTAAATTTATGTAATGTAAAAGGTCAAACCAATCTTTTGAGAATATGTTGAATATTTTAAGCAATCAAAAACATTTCCATAATACCGACTGCTTAAACTCTAGTGATTTCCCATTAATCTTAACTTTTATTGAAAATTTTTGTGTTCTTTAATTGTAGTTTTAACTAATTACTTTGATTCGATTTGTATGTCGTTTCACTGTGAATGCCTTCTCGCCTGCTTCGTGGATTATGAATGTATATAATTTTAATGTAGCGTAGTGGAGAAAAAATAAAATAAAACGAGGCTTGCCTCACAAAAAAATAGTAGATGTAGAAATTTGTTACTTCTGCCAACGTTTTCGTTAGTTGATATTTACTAACTATTTTTTTTTCTGTTATAGGTTTGATACAATTAAAACGGTTTATATATTTTTCAGGATTTATCTAAACGTAGAAGGTTTCTACTATACCAACATTATTTTTTTTTATTTCAGGATGATACAACTAATAATTCATCAATCCCGAATAGCCTGATAGTCGAACAGTCTGATAAAAACAACATCGACACATTTGCAAAGAAATGATGAATTTTCCCTTGATCCTGCATTGACGAACACTAGGTGTTCAGAGCGGACTTTCGAAATAACTGATTCTAAATTTTTTTACGATTAATTTGATTAAATAAATATATTTTCATTAGTATTTTAAATTTCGTATGTAACCGGTAAAATTAATATCGTTAAAAAAAAATATATTGTGCCACATCCCATTTCCCTCTGTAACGGTACGCCCATGCATCGCAGCATAAATTCGTTGCCATGTTCTGGACTTTTATATATCTATCTCACTTCATCCTTGGGCACGGAATATTTGAAACTTATGAATGACTTGTTGGGGATGTGGTAACTACAATAGATCTGCAAAGGTCGCAGTGGAAATACATCTAGTTAGGTGAGAGCTCTTGATATGGCCTTGTTTAGTCGGAATCTTTGTAAATAATAGTTGTATATATGAGATAGTTTATGAATGTTTTTTTTGATAACGCTCTTCGATTAGTTTAAACAATATTTTTGCAGACGTTTCACGTCTTCGGTAGATGGTAGATTAAAATAATGATTTGACAAAAAAGGCATGTCCGTGTAAACCAAATGATAACCACGTTCGTTTGTGATTTTTTGCTGAAAAGAACATTTGCCGGTTGCACGAGGGTAACCGTAGCCAAAGCACATTAATTTTAATTTTTGGTGATGTGGGTGTACGGGTGTCGGGTGTCCTTTACAACGACGCATTATCAGTCTGAGATTAGACATTTTTTTTACAGCACCATGTTTGATAATTTCTCTAATTTGATAATAAAATTGTCCACTCCGTAAACGCATTTTCGGACAATTCTAAATAAATCCGAGATGCGTTTCTTAATGACCCCCAAAATCGTGTTAAACTAAATCTGCTTCATTTTGTTGTTAGAAAGTTTGATCTTCAAAATAGCGCGGTGCATCTGGAACGAATTTTGACTGTTGCAGCACCGAGGATTTCCCTATTTTTATTTGAGACGGATGGACGAAGCGTTAAGTACTTTTTTGATTATTTTCTAAAGAAGTTTAAATAAATAATAGTAAATATAAGAAGTAACAACTAGATATATGGCTTCCGAATAACATGTGTGATATTTCACTCTTCCCTGGGCACCAGGAAACGTGATAATGACAGGTGCGGGTTCAGGCCCAATTTCGTGAGGGTCTATCTCAAAGTTAAAATTTATTATTGAATTCCTAAAAACATTGCATGAGATAAGAACAATTCTAGCTGACGACTTAAATTGAATTGTTTTATAGTTTTACGGTCATAAAATTGGAAAATAGATATTTGACAGTTAGAAAAGGTCATCTATAGTTACTGCGTACGAAACGTTTAAAAATACATAAAGAAAGGTTGATATAGAATGTTATTAATAAATGAATCATTTGACTGTTGGTCGATTAATTGAATAAAGTTCGTCACATGAGTAGAAAATAATTATATGGAAACATCATGTGCCCAGTAATATAAACTGAACCAAACAATTTAATTGTTTCCATGATGGGACCCTTGAACCCATAAAAGAGATTTAAATCATCGAATCTGTCGCATCGCAATCAAGATCGATGAATTGTTAAATCTTAATAACCATTAAAAATTACTTGATATAACCATATGTTAAAATTTAATAGATACCCAGCATTTAAGGAATATGACTAATAGACCAGGACCAAACCGATTTTAATACCCGAATTCATGGAGAATTTTTGGTTTTCCGGAAAACTGAGAAAATTCTCACCCCTATGAAAAATCGACATTTTTTTTTGAGGATTATTTTCTTTTCGTGCTAAAATTTTTTGGGGTTAGAAATTGTACTAAATAAAAGATCACATTCTGAGCTTTTCATAAAGTATTTTATTAAGTGCACGAGAAAAAACTCTGCCTTCAAACTTTCTCAAATTTGATTTAAAAATATTTGTTTATGGCGGGTAAGTATAGAGCTTTTTGAAAAAAAAATTGTGACAAAAATTGTATGAAATAAAATTATGCTATATCTACAGAGAAAAAAACATTTTGTTTCATCAAAAAAGCGAACTAACTAACATGGTTTCTTACAAGAGATTTTGAGAGAAATTTTGTTTGGAATAACTAAATTCAAACTTGAAATTCCAATTAAAGAGTTACGACCATGGTGTCTTCTTTGAATATTTTCTTTGTTACAATGTATGTATGCCATCGGCTCCATTAGCGCATCTTTAGATTGTGTGAAAATTGATTTCCTTTCAATACATAAGAAATTTATGGCACAATAGTTGGCTTTTAATAATACAGAAATCTATTTTGGACGTCGATATTATTGCATTGAACGACAGAAATAACGTTTTGCTTGTATTCTTGAACTATTTTTAAAGAGAAAGCTCGGTGTTCAAATTCGTTGTATATACAACGTTTAAAAATAATTATATTTTGAGTTTATTTGATTGATGTTTACGTGTGTGGTTTTTTACATAATTGCGTAATAAATTTCATTATAAAATTGGTATTTAGCCCAGTAAATTAACGCCACAAAAACCCCAAACCTGGGCATCAAAATTCTTTTTTAATTTGCAGGTATTCATACGTACAGTGGTAAGGGTGGGAAAATGGCTGCCGAAATATGACTCTTAGAGCATTTTTGTTTAGACAAAAAATGAAGAGCAGTTCATTACCTACAAAAGTTATCCCTATGATTTTTTTCGCTACACTAATATATTTTGCAAAAACGGCCTTTCAAAAATTCGCAATTTTGAGAATCTGAAAATACGGAGCTGCCTTCCAAAATTATTGTGGTGAAAATGGAAAATTTGAATATCCTCCCAAAACTTAAATATCCTCCCGTTTTTGTCTGAAGACAAAAGATAAGGCCATAATAACCAACTTTTATTCACTTTTTGCCCTTGATTAATAAATTTATTGTAAAAAAATCAAATTCAAGAAAGTTTGAAGGAAGAGTTTTTTCTCGTGCACTTAATAAAATACTACAATATATATTGATGAAAAGGTAAGAATGTGATCTTTTATTTAGTACAATTCCTAACCACAAAAAATTTTAGCACGAAAAGAAAATAATCCTTAAAAAAAATGTCATTTTTCATAGGGGTGATAATTGAATTGAATCTTTCTGAATATATTTAATTAGTCTTGATAAAAAAAATGTGAATAAATTTATAGGAGGGTCAAAATATCGAGCAAAAACAAACTTTTGCCCGGTTTTTCATTAATTCAGAGAAATAGATAAAAGGAAAAAGTAACATGATATTATAGTTACAGGTTCCTTCTTTCATCTGCACTTTGAATCATGAAAAAATATTAATTTTTACGTGATTTATTGAAAAATTTGTAATCCGCTTGGGAGTGTCATTCCTTTAGAGCGTGCTCTCTACATGCAGGGCAGGAGTTAAAAATGGGGGTGCGTTTTGGAGCCGGTTATGTCGAAAAGTATCAAATTTTCGACAAAAATGATAAGAATCATTTTTGTAGGTAATGAACTGTTCTTCATTTTCGTCCAAACAAAAATTCTCTAAGTGTCATTTTCGGAAATATCGGCGAAAATAGGCGAAAAAACATATTTTTGAAACCAATGGGCCCTTCCACAAATTCCACGTAGCTGAGATTTTCGGGGGTGAATGTACCCATGAATAGCTGCAAATTAAAAAAAAATGGTGCCTGACAGATCTGATGCCTGCGTTGGCACCTTCGTTTATTGGACTATGAGTATTTTATACAGAGATAGAAAAATTAAGTGACTGTGCCGCATTTTTTTTGCATCTAAAACTTTTACAGTATGAAACTGTTAAAAAGTTGATGTCAAATGGAATGCCAGTAAAGAATATTCAGAAATATAGAGGGTTCGCTATAGTTTTTGAAAAATTGAAAATTATTTCTATTATTTAATCCCCATTAAAAGAAAAACAAAACAACAACTTTTTTAAACGATGACGACCTAAATTTAATACGATCACGACCGCACGTAATGGGCCAGTCATGTGATTCGTCTAGCCATTTATTTGTCATAAAAAATTGGTTACAATCCAAAAATAATAATCCTAAAATATAATTTCCAGCGAACTTGTAAAAATTGGACAAATATGTGTACGGAGAGTTGGCAGGTTTAGACGTTTTGGCAGACACCCCACGGCGCATTGAGTGCCGTGTTGCCGGTTGAGCAGTTGTCGCAGAAATTATGAAATATAATAAAAGTACCCAAGAAAAAATATTTTTACTGATAAAAATATGTTTTTTTCGAAATAGCAATTCGAAAAGAAAGATAAGAAAAGTCAATGTACGTGCCAGATTGCAATATTGGCTCAAAATCAAAAATTAAAATAAATTTTTTGTCTTTTTTGCCAAAACAAGGTTCCAAATTATGTTACATAATGAAAAAAAAAATTTTCCGGTTTCTTTTCAAAAAACGTGTGCGTTAAAAAAGGTTAAATGATTAATACTTCTAGTTTTATTCGCTATTAATTTTAGATGCTGGCAAAACTGAATATTTGCCAAAAAACGTTGCAGCGAATTATCGCAACCTGGCTGGACCCCAAACCACAAAAAGTAAGAAATGTTTGTGCTTTCCTGATTTTTTTTAAAGATCGTATAAACATCGAAAATAACATTTCAAACCGGAGTAGACCAGTTTTAACACGACGATAGATTATGATAGATACGTAAAAAATTTCTAAGAAAATCTGAGTAGAATGTTTTGATTCAAAAATAAACTTTACAGCGTATAAAGTTACGAAAATTTATCAAAGTTGGATTGTTGGACACCTGAATCGTTTAAACGTTTTAGTTTTGCGTTTTTAGAAACATCTTTTTATGTTTTGGTAACAAAGAAATAACGATAAATAATGATTTTCATTGTTGTTTTTGCAATTCGTTCGATTTTTTGCCAAAATTTGGACATTTCAAAATTTCTAATTTCGCAAAAATTTTTCTCCACAATTTAATTAATGTATCTTAAAAATATAGAAATATTTAAGAATCAGAAGTTTAACAGAGTTAATAAAAAACTTAAAGACTTAATTTCAAATAAAGTTAAAAACGTGTCTAACACACTCAATTCAATTGGCCAGGTGAGTGGATCTTCTGAGATTAAATTAAAATTAAAATTTCATCTTAAAATTAAAAATTTAACTAATTGTTCGATCTCCTCTCATGAATTAAAATTCCTAGATAATGGTTTAAAATTTTCTCCATTAACTTATATTAATAATAAAAATTTAGAAGAGTTTGCTGTTGAAATTAACTCAGTTCTAGAAAGTTTACATTTAAATACAGATATCAAAAATAATTTAAGGAACAAATGCTTTTTGTCTTTGAAAAAGGATTTTATTAAATTTCATAAAAATATTCATAAAATTAAAAAGAAATGTAAAATTCAATCACACATTATTAAACAAATTTCTAAAAAACTTATTGAGAATGATCTTATTGCGACTAAAGCGGATAAAGGTAATTGTTTGATTATAATGTACAAAACTGAATATGTTGAAAAAACTGAAAATGTCTTACTTAATAATGATTTCGAATTATTAACTAAAAATCCTATTAAAAAATTTACTTTTCATATTAAAAATACTGTTAAGGACTATAATGAATTTTTCTTAGATAACGATATAAATCCGAAAAATCTTCTAGTTTCAAATCCTTTCACACCTAGACTTTATGGTTTGCCCAAGATTCACAAATTAAACATTCCTATGCGTCCTGTCGTTAGTTTTTTCAATACCCCAGCTTCTTCACTTGCTAAAACAGTTAATAATTTGCTTCAACATTTTATTTCTTACTCCCTCGTTACACAGTTAAAAATTCAATAGATCTTGTTAATAAAATTCTTCTTGATGGTTTCATTTGATGTAAGTAACATGATATTATAGTTACAGGTTCCTTCTTTCATCTGCACTTTGAATCATGAAAAAATATTAATTTTTACGTGATTTATTGAAAAATTTGTAATCCGCTTGGGAGTGTCATTCCTTTAGAGCGTGCTCTCTACATGCAGGGCAGGAGTTAAAAATGGGGGTGCGTTTTGGAGCCGGTTATGTCGAAAAGTATCAAATTTTCGACAAAAATGATAAGAATCATTTTTGTAGGTAATGAACTGTTCTTCATTTTCGTCCAAACAAAAATTCTCTAAGTGTCATTTTCGGAAATATCGGCGAAAATAGGCGAAAAAACATATTTTTGAAACCAATGGGCCCTTCCACAAATTCCACGTAGCTGAGATTTTCGGGGGTGAATGTACCCATGAATAGCTGCAAATTAAAAAAAAATGGTGCCTGACAGATCTGATGCCTGCGTTGGCACCTTCGTTTATTGGACTATGAGTATTTTATACAGAGATAGAAAAATTAAGTGACTGTGCCGCATTTTTTTTGCATCTAAAACTTTTACAGTATGAAACTGTTAAAAAGTTGATGTCAAATGGAATGCCAGTAAAGAATATTCAGAAATATAGAGGGTTCGCTATAGTTTTTGAAAAATTGAAAATTATTTCTATTATTTAATCCCCATTAAAAGAAAAACAAAACAACAACTTTTTTAAACGATGACGACCTAAATTTAATACGATCACGACCGCACGTAATGGGCCAGTCATGTGATTCGTCTAGCCATTTATTTGTCATAAAAAATTGGTTACAATCCAAAAATAATAATCCTAAAATATAATTTCCAGCGAACTTGTAAAAATTGGACAAATATGTGTACGGAGAGTTGGCAGGTTTAGACGTTTTGGCAGACACCCCACGGCGCATTGAGTGCCGTGTTGCCGGTTGAGCAGTTGTCGCAGAAATTATGAAATATAATAAAAGTACCCAAGAAAAAATATTTTTACTGATAAAAATATGTTTTTTTCGAAATAGCAATTCGAAAAGAAAGATAAGAAAAGTCAATGTACGTGCCAGATTGCAATATTGGCTCAAAATCAAAAATTAAAATAAATTTTTTGTCTTTTTTGCCAAAACAAGGTTCCAAATTATGTTACATAATGAAAAAAAAAATTTTCCGGTTTCTTTTCAAAAAACGTGTGCGTTAAAAAAGGTTAAATGATTAATACTTCTAGTTTTATTCGCTATTAATTTTAGAATATTTGCCAAAAAACGTTGCAGCGAATTATCGCAACCTGGCTGGACCCCAAACCACAAAAAGTAAGAAATGTTTGTGCTTTCCTGATTTTTTTTAAAGATCGTATAAACATCGAAAATAACATTTCAAACCGGAGTAGACCAGTTTTAACACGACGATAGATTATGATAGATACGTAAAAAATTTCTAAGAAAATCTGAGTAGAATGTTTTGATTCAAAAATAAACTTTACAGCGTATAAAGTTACGAAAATTTATCAAAGTTGGATTGTTGGACACCTGAATCGTTTAAACGTTTTAGTTTTGCGTTTTTAGAAACATCTTTTTATGTTTTGGTAACAAAGAAATAACGATAAATAATGATTTTCATTGTTGTTTTTGCAATTCGTTCGATTTTTTGCCAAAATTTGGACATTTCAAAATTTCTAATTTCGCAAAAATTTTTCTCCACAATTTAATTAATGTATCTTAAAAATATAGAAATATTTAAGAATCAGAAGTTTAACAGAGTTAATAAAAAACTTAAAGACTTAATTTCAAATAAAGTTAAAAACGTGTCTAACACACTCAATTCAATTGGCCAGGTGAGTGGATCTTCTGAGATTAAATTAAAATTAAAATTTCATCTTAAAATTAAAAATTTAACTAATTGTTCGATCTCCTCTCATGAATTAAAATTCCTAGATAATGGTTTAAAATTTTCTCCATTAACTTATATTAATAATAAAAATTTAGAAGAGTTTGCTGTTGAAATTAACTCAGTTCTAGAAAGTTTACATTTAAATACAGATATCAAAAATAATTTAAGGAACAAATGCTTTTTGTCTTTGAAAAAGGATTTTATTAAATTTCATAAAAATATTCATAAAATTAAAAAGAAATGTAAAATTCAATCACACATTATTAAACAAATTTCTAAAAAACTTATTGAGAATGATCTTATTGCGACTAAAGCGGATAAAGGTAATTGTTTGATTATAATGTACAAAACTGAATATGTTGAAAAAACTGAAAATGTCTTACTTAATAATGATTTCGAATTATTAACTAAAAATCCTATTAAAAAATTTACTTTTCATATTAAAAATACTGTTAAGGACTATAATGAATTTTTCTTAGATAACGATATAAATCCGAAAAATCTTCTAGTTTCAAATCCTTTCACACCTAGACTTTATGGTTTGCCCAAGATTCACAAATTAAACATTCCTATGCGTCCTGTCGTTAGTTTTTTCAATACCCCAGCTTCTTCACTTGCTAAAACAGTTAATAATTTGCTTCAACATTTTATTTCTTACTCCCTCGTTACACAGTTAAAAATTCAATAGATCTTGTTAATAAAATTCTTCTTGATGGTTTCATTTGATGTAAGTAACCTCTTCACAAATGTTCCTAGAGATGAATCAATAAAAATAATCCAACAGATTTTAATTAACAGAAGTATTGGTAATGATGTCATTACGTATCTGATATCTCTACTCAAAATCTGTCTTTCACAAGACTTTTTCTCTTTTAATGATAAATTCTATAAACAACCTAAGGGCTTGGCCATGGGTAACCCCTTATCTCCTCTTCTAGCTGACATTTTTCTTGATCATTTAAAAAAGACCTATATTTTTAACTCTAATAAAACTCCTTTAAATAGTCCTTATTCTAAAATAGTTAAATGGTATAGATATGTTGACGACGTTTTGGCATTCATTGGTGGTTCTTCTATTGATGTGGAAAATATACTTTCTTTAATTAATAATATTCACCCATCCATTTCTTTTACTTTGGAAACTGAAGTTGAAGGTTCTCTGAATTTCTTAGACTTAACATTAACTAGATTTAACAATTCCATATCCTTTTCTATCTTTAGAAAACCTAATCAGACTGATCATTTAATTCCTTTCTCTTCTAATCATCCTTATAACCAAAAAATGGCCTCTCTTTATTGTTACACTCACCGGTTACTTACTATTCCTCTTTCGAAGACAGATTTTGATTCAGAAGTACTTAGCTGTGACTAATGGTTACCCAGGGAGCATAGTCGATAAGTTTGTTAGAAAAATCAATTTAAGAAAAGAGCCTATTCTACTTCTCCTTTAGAAATTAATGCTAAAGTTTATAGATTTCTGCCCTTCATTGTTTCACTTCCTTACATATTGGTAAGATTCTTGAAGACAGTTTTCCAAATTTGACTATAGATAACAAAACCCAAAAATCAATTAGGTCTTTATTTTTTAGGACAAAAGATAATCTGAGTTTGTTGTCCAAAAGTGGTATCTATAAGTTGCAATGTGGTGATTGTTTTGTTTCTTATGTTGGCAGAACAATCAGATCTTTGGATGTTCGAATTAAGGAACACCTTTCTAGACCTGATAAATCAGCCTTTGGTAACCATGTAAAGTTTAGTAGACACAATTTTTCTCCTTCTGTCAATAGTAAAATTTTGCACAATATTACTTCATTCAACTTCATTAAATTCAAGATATATGAAGATTTAGAAATATTAAGAGAATTGCAGAGGAATCTGGTTAACTGTGTCAATACTAAAGTCAATTTAAACTATTGTGGGAATGTCAGGATGGAACTTTTCATATTTATTCCCTTCTTCTTTTTTGATTGAGATTCTCAATATCAATTCTTTTGGTTTTGGTGTTGTTGGGAATCTTTGCCAAAAGAGCTATTTTTTAATGTTAGTTATTGTAGTCACTACCACCTAATGTCAGCTGTTTCTTGTCATTTGTCATTTACTTAAAATTTATAAAATGCTGCCTCGATATAAAAAATGTTTATTTAACTATTCTTATTCTTTTTTGATTGAAATTCTCAATATCAATTCTTTTGGTTTCAGAGTTGTTGAGAATCTTTGTCAAAAGAGCTATTTTTCTTTTTTCTTTTTTTAACTTCTTTTAGTTACTGTAGTCACTACCACCTAAAGTCAGCTGTTTCCTGTCATTTACTTAAAATTTATAAAATGTCGCCTCGATATCAAAAATGTTTTTTTAAAAATCTTTTAAAGTTTTATCAATTTTGTCAATTTCATATATGTATAACCATGTGTTACAATAGTTTGGAACTCCTTGGTGAGGTATCTCTAATAAGAAAATTTTTTTGACGTAAGTTTTTATAGGCTAGTTAATTGTTATATAAAAACTTGTAAAACACCTCTTTTAAGATGCTGCTCTGAAGATGACCGTATGGTTGAAAGCGCTTAGCAAATTTTAAATAAATTTTACACACTTTTAAGAGATTTTAATTTCTTCAAAGTTACAAAAGATTTTCTCCGATACTATTATCTTAAAAATACTTTACATATGTTCCCCATTTCTTGGAAAATCCATGTTATTTTATAATAATTTTAATGAACGCCAAACAAAGTTTCTGTTAAATTAACGTCAACGGACTTGTAGAACCAAATTCTACAAAAAGTATTTGCATAACAAAACGAACACAACCCAGTCTGAAGATTCCCAAGAATGTCGTTGAAAGCAAAAGAAACGGGCACCTCTAAGGCTTGTCTCAGAGGAAATGGCCTGTAATGTTTCAGTCCTTTTACACTTACAATTCTAAATAAAGCCATCTCTGTCGAATAAATCAGTGACGGACTTAGGAGGAGATCGAATATCTGGCGATGTATACGCGGCTATAAGATAACGAAAAAGGAGTGGAATAAGGGATGGTAATTTATGGAAATGTCAAGAAAATGTAGATGAGGTGTCAAATTCAAAAATCGTTTTTTCGGACGAAAATACATAGGAAATTGTAAATTTGAAACCGTTGATTAATCAAAGTGTAGAATCCGTCCCTGCAGTCACGTGATTTTCAGGAGGAATAACCGCTGCTTCTGCACGCTTCTTTTTCGAATCGTTTACTTGTAGCAGTAGATCCCGATTTATCTCGTTTTTTTTTGTTTGAAAAGTTATGTCCCCGTTTTATATAGTGAGACATGGTCAACGACATGGAGAATCCAACGTCTGGTCTATGTATATTTTGAGGAAAGCGTTGAACGAATGATTTCTTCATTGGAAGTAAATTTCGAAGTTCTAATAATTTATGAAATTTTTTGGTTGATTCTGATATTCTCATGAATCTTTTTTTAATATTTTTATTGTCCCCAGAAGAATTTGTAACAAAAAATTCTTAGCAGTATGTGGATGGTCGGAAAATTTTGGGTAAATTATAAGTAAAATTTCCGGAAAGGGGGATGGGGGTAGGAGGCATGGGGGTATCTAAATATACATTTTGAGGGTTGGATATTAGGTTTTTACGTTTTGTGGCTGAAATATGCATCCTATTCAAAAAAGTTTAATATAAAAGTTGAGGATAATTAAAAAATCTAAAACTTTTGTATTGATTATTTTTTCATCTGTCAAAACAGTCAGATTTTGTGGTTTCAGCCAATAAGAGCTCACGATCCTAACCAATCATTGAGTTTTACACTGATTATTTCCCTTGCCTGTCAAATATCAATTTTTAACCAATCACGTGCTTGGAAACTGATTTGACGCAGCCAATCAAAACAAAATAAAGCGACTATTTACCTTGGTGGTAAATATTCGGCTATTTGATCATCGTCCTCAATATTCACCTGAAGGAAGGTATCCAACAATAAAGAAGCCGCCTGTAAATTTCAAATTTTTCAAATAAAACCTATACTAATGGTATTATAAAATTGCTTATAGTTAATAAAGTATCTATTTTTAGTAGCAAATACACAAATCCAACTGATTTCGCACTTTTTCTGAAACTATAAATATATTCATTCATTCCTTTCTATGTAATACCGTCCATTTTACGACAAACATACGCTGTCAATCTGAATTTCGACAGTTTGCCATTAAAGTTTATAAGAGAATTAAATTTGACACATTCTGTTAAATAGTATTAACAATGAGTAGATTCGGGAGTAAATATCTTCAAGAAATTGATAATATAATTAAATTAAACGTACCTGCCAAGACAGTAAAGAGCAAAACTAGTATAATTTATACGTACGTACAGAATTTTTGTGACTCGGGAAATAATCTTATTAAATATAACGCGACCTTGACAAATTAGCTACTATTTTTATTGCTACTAAATTTCTCGTATATTTTACAATTTGTCTCGACAATTTTGGCATTAATAATCAAAGAATAACTCCCTCGAGCTAAAGCTCTCGGGAGTTATTCAGATTATTAATGCCAAAATTAAGTCTCGACGAATTGATCCTAAAATAAACTCGAAATTTAGATACAATAAAAATAGTCGGCTATTTGTCAAGGTCTTGGGATATTACTGTCGATAAAACCGCTTCTTCGTATTTGTTTTTTGAACGTCAGGTTTTATTATTTGATTCATTTAATTTTGAGTTTTAGTACATAACCTACAATGTTATTATTGACATTATTAATAGATTAACCAACTTCGACTTTAGCTCTTTAATTCGGTTTGTTGTTAATTTAATATTTATAACAAATTTTAAGTTGTACCTATATCTTTTTGTTCTTATTGCCTTCTGCCGTAAACTCAGACAGAATGTAATTATTTGTTGTGGATAGTTTTGTTGAGCGCCATCTACTATCAAGTAGAAAATTTGAGAATCTTAAACTCAGGAAGTGTTTCTACTGACCGCGTGATTGTAGAAATTGATAATAACGACTCAGTTAAAAATGTGTAAACATTTATTAATATTCAAAATAAATAACGGTTACCTTTTATTGTATGTGAAAGAGTTGTTTGCCAGAATAAGGTAAGCGTAATATTTTTCTTATTTACAAAATCAACAATTACCACAAATCTTATGATTACTCTCTTACCTTACTCCAATGTTATATTCTAATCTAAGTAATTTAGTTATAGTTTAAAAATTTTTTAAATTGGTAATACGACTTAGACTTTTATTCTGATTATTTTCCTAGTCAATCCAAGATGGGATTTAGTACAATATCTTCTAGGAAACCATAAACAGGAATAAGATAAATTAATACAGGATACAACTGGATCTGGATAGTATAGTCAGGATACAACAGGATCTGGATTATTTAACAGGAGCAACGATAGGATAAATAATTGGACCCTTCCTCCTTGATTTTTCTTTAAGTTTTCTTGTTTTACAAAAATATAACCTCACTTATTTTAACAGGTAAATTTCTTTGAATTTTTATTTATCTTCAATCAGTATTGCTTTGATTTGATTTTCTTTTGTTTTTATTACGAGGATCGATGTGAACGCTTCAAAAGATTTTGTTGAAAAGCCTCGCTTGACAGCGCGAAATAGTTTTTATGAACCATCAAATGACAGATTACTTGATTCAATTCAATTCAAAAATTATTAATTTTTTTACTACTTTTAATTGACACCAAATTATTCTAGAGACAAAAAGAATAATTTTGATATAATTTTCTCACTATTTCTACTTATACAGGGTGTTTCCAAATGACACTTACAACGTCTGGCTGTAGATACCTCTCGTAAAATTGGACAAAATGATATAAGGAATGAGGGGTCCAACTCGATTACTTTTCGAAATACAGGGCGTTAAAGTTAAAAAATAAATAATAAATAAATAAAAACTTTAAAACGGATTAATATATAAATTTGAAATTTAGCAGGTCGTTTTTAAATGTAAAAAGACATGTTTCAGTAAAAAATCATGTTTCATATCTAGATCCAGTGGCGTGCAGTTAGAAGGGTATATCCCCTTTTCCCAACCATTTTCTACACCCATGGCATTTGAAGCTATTTTTATTTTTTTGTATTGCTTAACAGTTTTCAAGTAAAAAACGAATAACCTTTACATACCGAAAATCTTGTGGTTTTTAAGATATTTAATGTTTTTATGAAGTCTGTAAGATCTTTTATTAATGAAATAACCAACAATATTTTTCTTGGATTTCTTTAATAATGTTTGCCTTATTTTTTAATAACCACTAGATACTAGACACTGTACAAAAGTCTAGTGGTTATAAAAAATTAAGAAAAAATTATTAAAGAAATCTAAGAAAAATATTGTTGGTTATTTCATTAATAAAAGATCTTACAGACTTCATAAAAACATTAAATATTCGTTTTTTACTGTTTACTGTTAAGCAATACAAAAAAAAATAAAAATAGCTTCAAATACCATGGGCGTAGAAAATGGTTGGGAAAAGGGGATATACTCTTCTAACTGCACGCCACTGGATCTAGATATGAAACATGATTTTTTACTAAAATATGTATTTTTACATTTAAAAACGACCTGCTAAATTTCAAATTAATATATTAATCCGTTTTAAAGTTTTTAAATAAAAACATTTATTTTTTTTTAACTTTAACGCCCTGTATTTCGAAAAGTAATCGAGTTGGCCCTCTCATTCCTTATATCATTTTGTCCAATTTTACGAGCCAGACGTTGTAAGTGTCATTTGGAAACACCCTGTATTAAATTTATACACCGACTTTTAATGTTCGTTATTATCGATTCCTTAAATTCCATGAAACTTCATTATTATTCCCTTTTTTTACTGAATTTCTTTAATTTTAGAAATCTAGAACTCTATTTCTCTGATTTATATTATTTCCCTTAAATTTTAACTAATTACTTTGATATACCATGATATTGAATTTTGAGGTTATCTGACGATTAATATAATAACATTCTCATTGTAATTATAGTCGCAGACTTTTCTGAGACTACATTACTTTGAATTTATAAATTCAGTTCTTTATTAAATTTTACGTAAATACCTTAAATCTGTTAGTAAAAATCTCTTATGGGCTTTCAATGTTAAATTTTGATATGTCAAATTTTATAGATTCTTTTATAATTACCATGCTAGAACTAGTTTAAAACATTGTTTTTAAATTACATTCTGTCCTGCGATTACTCAAAATACAATAAGTAACGATTTTATTCACATTAATAAACTTGTCTGTTTCTTTTTGATTCTTTGTGCTACATATTAAATTTTGTATTCTCTTTTCGAGCTATTGGAATTAGTTAACCGTTACAATATATATTGCAAATGTACATATTATAGACATTAAAACTAATACTAAACACAGAACTCTCCATGGCATTAATCAGTTCTTCTTCTTCGCTTCGTTTATGACTTGCATACAAGTGCATTGAGCCATAAATCCGTTTAAAATTGACACGTAATCAATTGGGCCCTGTACTTATATATTTGCCGGTTAAATTTAAAAAATGGAGGCGAATACATCTGTGTGAAATTGATAAAGAAAATATTGAACACTTGTGTGTAAAGTGTCTTTTGTATAAATTTTGAGGTATCTCAAATTTTGACGTAAGTTTTTATGACAATTTCTTGTATTTTTTATATAAAAACTTGTAAACCCCATTTTAGGTTGCGGCTCCGAGGATGACCTTTAAGGTCGAAAGCGCTTAGTTATTTATTAAATTAAAATTTTACACACTTTAAAGAGATTTTTAATTTCTTAAAATTTACAAATTTTTTTTTCGATTCTACATTTAAGTGTGTACAAGTCATACAGTCTTTTCTAAATTTTGTATAAATGACTATATTCTTTGTTTTTAATACAAAATGATTCAAAAAATAATCTTTCAAAATGCCACTCGTACTCTCTAATTTTATAAATTAATATTTCAGGCAAAACCACTCAAACAAACTGATTTGAAATAAAATCAGTTTGTTTTCGTGATTTTTTTCCAAATAAAGCAGTTTTCCTGAAAACCAAAAATTTAATCGATAAAATTTGGAGGACTCGTGGTATTGCCTTTGATTATTTTTTAACATAACCTCAAAATTAACGATAAAAACGCTAAAACCAGTTTTTTTCGATTTCTATTTTTATCTCCAGCAAAAAATAATTTTCTTTAATGAAACTTGATGAAAACGTTCTTTTTTGTGTTTTAAATAAGCTGTAACTTTTTCAACAGTAAAAAACATTTGCCCAACAGTAATTTTACTGAAATATTAAAAAAAAAACAATTTTGCACTCATTTGCCACACCTATTTTCCCAATAAATTTTTTTTTTCATAAATTTCAATAAATCTTTAATTTTTCTTTATACGAATTCGCGAGAGAAACCCATCGTTTTGAGCATGCAAATCATGGTCCAAGTGACCCACGATCGAATTCCATGGCCCACTTGATATTTTAACGATCTTTCGTACATCCGAAGACCAAACTATGGTGAGATAAGAAGAAATGGCGAATGCGTGGGTCTCGTTAATTACAAAATACGAAGGTAGAAGGAAACTGTTATCCAATGGCCTACATATACAAGTACACACGTTCCATTTAACTTATACATCAGTGGCGTACTTCGATGACGTAGAATAAAGGTGAAAAATTATTAATTTTAATGTTCAACGTACTGAAATTTTGAAATTTCTCAACAAATTTACACAAAATTAAAACTAATGGGATCGTTTTGTTAACATTTGGTCCTCACTTCAACAGGAGGCGCGTGGATTGGATGCCGACAAAAAATGGAAAAATTAAACCAGGGCGTGTACGCACAAATTAGGAAGTGTTTTTTATGTTTTTGAACTCGCTGATTTTAAATTTGTAATTTAATGTCTTTGGAATGTACACACTCAACACTCTTCTAAACATACAATAAAGAACATTTCGAACAATTTCTTTATATGGAAGTGATCTACATAGCTTCAACATTATCGTCCATTAAACCATTTTGAAATCGGCAGCGTGGAACAGACAATTTATCACTGGGCGCGTGTCGAATATTTTGGAGCACGAAATCACTTCGAACCTCCATCAAGAAAGGTTAGGTTCAGACTGTCGTCAGCTGAATACCTGAGGGCTATAAACCGGTTTTAGTGTGGCATTGGGTGCAGGGACATCTATTGTATGCAATACAATTCATAAAAGTCGAAAATGGCATCCAGCCCACTGTGAGACGGTGCCAAACCTCATTTTGCAGCTGCAGTACAGCCATTTTTAAATAATCACTTTCTTGGTGATTGAATTATCAAACGATGAACTACAGAACGGCCACCCAAATTACCAGACCTAACACCTATCGTTTTTTTTAAATAAAAATATAATAATGCAACGCCCATGATGGTAATGCACTGAATATTCTGTATTACTCACTTCGAGGTGTGCACCGGCCTTTTGTTCGAGCGGAACGTTGCATGGGATGTATGCAAAATGTCTGTACATGGGTGCCCATTCAAGTGATAGGTAGGTGTATCGAATTAAAATTCCGGTAAAAGTATTTCCCTGCTCCACCCATGTGTAAATTTTGTATGAAATAACAAGGTTAATCTGCAACAAATTCTCACAGGTATTTGGTTGCGTTTTGGAAGTGATAGCGCCCTTTAGCCCCGAGGTTAAGGAAATTGGCGTTTTGGCTTTAATTTGGCTGGTCGTAAAATTTAGGGTAAATTATAAGTTTAGAAAAGATCTATATTTTTAATTCTAATAAAACTCCTTATTTGAAAATAGTTAAATGGTATAGATATGTTGATGATGTTTTGGCATTCATTGGTGGTTCTTATATTGATGTGGAAAATATACTTTCTTTAATTAACAATATTCTCCCATCCATTTCGTTTACTTCTGAAACTGAAGTTGAAGGTTCTCTTAATTTCTTAGACTTAACATTAACTAGATTTAACAATTCCAATCCTTTTTTATCTTTAGGAAACCTACTTATACTGATCATTTAATTCCTTTCTGTTCTAATCATCCGTATAACCAAAAAATGGCTTCTCTTTATTGTTACACTCACCGGTTACTTAATATTCCTCTCTCTAAGACAGATTTTGATTCAGAAGTATTTATTCTTAAGCAGTTAGCTGTGACTAATGGTTACCCAGGGAACATTGTTGATAAGTTTGTTAGAAAAATCAATTAAAGAAAACATACAGAATCGGCCTATTCTGCTTCTCCTTTAGTAATTAATGATAAAGTTTATAGATCTCTGCCCTTTATTGGTTTCACTTCCTTACATATTGGTAGGATTTTAGAAGACAGTATTTCAAATTTAACTATAGCTTACAAAACACACAAATCTATTAAGTCTTTATTTTCTAGGACAAAAGATAATTTGAATTTGTTGTCCAAAAGTGGTATTTATAAGTAGCAATGTGGTGATTGTTCTGTTTCTTATGTTGGCAGAACAATCAGATCTCTGGATGTTCGATTTAAGGATCACCTTTCTAGACCTGATAAATCAGCTTTTGGTAACCATTTAAAGTTTAGTAGACACAATTTTTCTCCTTCTGACAATAGCAAAATTTTACACAATATTACTTCATTTAACTTTATTAAATTTAATTTATACGAGGATTTAGAAATTTTGAGAGAATTACAGAGGAATCCGGTTAACTGTGTCAATACTCAAGTTAATTTAAATTGCAATTTTAACACTTTGTTTAAACTGTTGTGGGAACGTTAGGATGAAACTTTTAAGATTTAACCTGTCATATTTATTTCCTTTCTTTTTTGATTGAGATTCTTTTGGTTTCCGAGTTGTTAAGAATCTTTGTCAAAAGAGCTATTTTAACGTTGTTAGTTACTGTAGTCACTACCATTTAAAGTCAGCTGTCTCTTGTCATTTACTTCAAATACTTTCACTACTTTATATGATGTCGCATCGATAACAAAGATTTTTTAAATATTTTTTAAATTTTAATATAAAAAACTTTCAAACAGATGTAAAACGTACAGTTCACCCTCTTGAAGAGGGTTTATCAATTTTATTTTACACTTAGTCATGTTTTTCAATATATATTGGAACCCCTTTTTGAGGTATCTCAAATTTTGACGTAAGTTCTTATGTTAATTTCTTGTATTTTTTATATAAAAACTTGTAATCCCCGCTTAGCTAATTATTAAATTAAAATTTTACACACTTTAAAGAGATTTTTAATTTCTTAAAATTTACAAAAAATTTTTCTTCGATTCTATATTATAAGTAATCTAAGAAAAAACAAGACGACCCAGTAAAAGTTCCAGAAGGGGGTAGGGATAGTTAAATATACGTTTTGAGGGATGGATATTGGTTTTTTGTTGTAGATAATTAAACAATCTAAAACTTTTGTATTGACTATTTCACTCGTCTTAATTTCCTCCAATCACAAACGCGCAATTTTGAATTACAAATGGTTTCTAGATGAAGAAACTGTATGACACCTCCTGTCAGTAGTTTTTTCGAGTTTACCCACGGCAAAACTTGACAACTGTAGTCACCAAAAATTAGAATACCTTTGATAACAAGTTATTATGGTCTCCTAGGAGACCAGAAAACGACGCTAAACAATTTTTCTGATTTTATTGTCAATAAATTTTGTAATATTGTTTTTAAACAGTGCTAGTCAGCTTAGGTAGTGAAAATGAGTCGCTTTGGAAGTGATTCTGTGACTAATATTATTCTGGCGATTGAGAAAAGTGTATCATACAATACCGTTAAAACCAATACGTCAATATGGAAACACTGCAAGGCAAAGAAATACGAGCTTTTGGAAACTACAAGTTTAGAGCAACTAAACGTAATCCTGAAAAATTGGGCATGGAATATAAAGATAGAAAAGGGTGACAATTACAAAGAACTAGTTGTGAAGACAATGTGGAACACCGTTGCAAAACAAATGCAAGAGAAGTATTTTATGAAGTGGAAAATAATATTTGATCCATTTAAAGATATTATCTTCAAGTCTAGTAGGGAAGCTTGTAATGCGAAACGAAGGAATTTACAGATGTGCGCCAATAAAAGGAAATCGAGCTCTGCTTCATTAAAATTGGAAGAACACTACGCAATGGTTTTATTATGGGACGAAGACAGTCCGGCGGGACTCCAGCGAAAATTTTACCATATCGCTTCAGTAGAACTTGCTTAGAGAGGTGGAGAAGCAGTCGATTGCAGAGTTCATTATTTTATTATTTTAAAGAGAAAATGGATAATGCTGGGATTCAAACAGGAAGATAACATAGTTACATATTTTTTAAAATAACTGATTTTCAAAAATCCTACTTTTTAGGAAGAGTAGAATATAATCTTCTCTTCAATAAAGCGGCCCAGGGTGGAGAAAAAAAATGGCCGATAGTAAATGGCTGGTCCCCAACACGAAGAACCCTACCTTTGGTCCAGTCCGTCTTTTTGAAATTCTAATGGTTAAACGTTCATCTAGAATAGCAACCGATAGATTATTCTTAACAGTAAACTCATCATGGAACAAAGAACAATCAAGTGGATGGTACAAAAACACTCCAGTGGGAAAAAACGAACTTTCGAAATGGACTAAAGAAGCAGCAGAGAAGGCAGGATTAAATACAAAAGAAATAAAAATAACAAACCACTCTATGCGGTCGACAGCAGTCAGTAACCTGTCTAAAGGAGGGGTCGGTGAACAACAATTAATTAAAATTACTGGCCACAGTTCAGTCAACTCAATTAAACCTACAAATGGATAATGAGCATTCGTGCAGGTGCCAAAAATCCTCGTCTTCGACTCGGATTTTTGTTGCCATAAGCGCTCATGCTTCTTGTTAAAATGTTCCTTGGCAACGTGTTTTTTCGATTTTTTTCGGAAAAATTAGATGCCCTTATGATATTACTTACGATCATTTCTCAACATAACCTCAAAATGATCGAGAAAAACGCTGAAAACAGTTTTTATTTTTTTTTGTGTTTTCAATAAAACAAGTTGGTTTACAAATTAACCGAAAAAGTTGGTTTACAAATTTTCAATTTTTTAACTCTATCAGTGCTCAAAAATATATTGTGAGTTATGGAAAAATTAGGATTCAAGATTATTTTGCTTGAGTAAAATATCCAATTTTTGTTTTTTCTTAAATTCACAATTTTCTTTGCCCTTAAAAAATATTTATTTTCATGGCAAATACAAATTAGTTGGTAAAATAATCAATTCATAGAAACAATAACCTCCTAACCAGTGGCGTAATTACGGGGTGGCAAGGGGTGGCAGTTGCCACCCCATAATTCCCAAACCGCTCTTTTTGCCACCCCAAAAATCGGTAGTAAGTACCTCAAGAATCCAAAAAGAAAAATAGTATTCAAGAAATAGCTGACCTATTGGTAGAAAACTCTTTTAAAAGTGTGTTGCCTCTGCTTTTTGAACTGTTTCGCTTGAATTTTACAATTCCCATGAATTCAGCATCCTGTCTGCGTAGGTTAAAAACACTAGAAACACAATTGGCCAGGAGAGGTTGTCGTCATTGGCCCTTCTGTCAATTGAAAAGAGTATTGAAGTAGATCTTCCCAAAGTAATTGACGTTTTTAATTCAAACCAAAAGAGAAGGCTTCATTTTGTATGAAATAGTTATTGTACTTGTGGTGGTATCAAATAAAAGTTCAATAAAATATTGTTTTATTTTAGCATGATGTTTTCTTAATTTTTACTTAATTAGGATAAGCATTCAAATTATCAAAAACTTTACAAGGTTTTTTGTGGATGGTATTTATTTTTTAAACGAATTTGTTGTTGGTGTGACTAAAATTAAACATTATTGTGTAATACGGCGTTGAAGAACAATATAAGTTTTCTAACATTTATATTGTTATGGGGTATGTAAAAATGTTTTAAAAATGCTTAAAACTAATCATTTTAATTTTAATTTTAATTTTTCCCCCTTTAACCTGGGGGGTATTCCATACTCCCGGACCCTCCTTTAACCTGGGGGGTATTCCATACCCCTCAGACCCCCCGGTAGGTCTTGCCACCCCAGATAAGAAGGTGAAATTACGCCCATGCTCCTAACCAAATTTTTCGTTACCTACGCCACTGTTTTTGTACGTTAATTGATATAAAAAACTGTATGTCTAATAATTGTTTATCATCGCCTCCGTTAACTAGAAAGTAGATTCTAGAGCATGATTAAACATTATTAAACGTTCTAGAGTCTCATTGTTACATTTGATTTTAAATGAAACTATTCTAATATTGGCGTCATATCCACCAACCGATTTTAAAAATACTTGAAGTAGGAAACGATTTTCTTTCTAAATTGTTTATTCTGAAGGTCTAGTGTTAACCTGCAACAGACCGATGACCCAGAGTACTTTTATTTCAGACCCCCCCTAAACCCCTTTAACGACGCCTATCCCCATGCAAGGTTAGTAGAGATTATTCAACTCGCGGGTTGAATTGTTTTGAATTATTTACCAATACGGTCATAGACGGACAAATAAGTCACTTCACTGATCAAAAACAAATGGATCGGACAAGTTTTAGATTTTTTTTTAGGTGGCTATAACCGGGAATGTAAATATTGATTGTTGATCTACTAATGAGTTGGCCGCCAAAACAAGTGATCAGTATGAGAAAATAGAATAAACAACGTAGTATTTTATCTGATAAATAGTTTTGTTGACACTTTAAAATTTGAACGTTTTCTGATCCGTCCTAATGGGGTATTTTCGCAAAAAAATTTTTTGGTGTTCCCACGAAAGTTTTTTGTTAAGAAAAACCACAAGAACAAACTAGTTTTGCTTTGGATGAAGAAGTTTGAGGGAAAAATTGAAATTAAAAAAAAATTGCTATAGCAGTGCAAAAAAAAAACTGAAACAATTTATTTTTGGATATAAAAATATTCTTGAGAACGTTAGAAAATTAAAAAAATATAATTTTATACATCGATGTATTTCTATCGAAAAATTCAATGACCTTTACTAATATCAACAATTTAATAAAATTTTCCATAAACTTTAAAAATTATTGCCTAGTCCAACGGTGGATATTCTGCTTTTGTTGCAAATTTAAAAACGTGTCTAAACTCTTTGAGAATTCATTGCCCTATAAAATATGAATTTTAATATCTACTTGATATCTAATAAAAAATAAACGTTGTCATAACCACTCGGCATATTGCATAAGTGTGAATAGTCATGATGTAGGGTCAAGTAAAGGTAATTCTAGAAGGTTAGAAACAACGGGGTTTGTGAACTTTCTTATCGTTTGTTTTAGAGATAAAAAACGTATAATATAATGAAATTATAATTGTAATTTAAAGGTCATTTAATGAGAACTGTTATTTTTTGCTTACTATGCGGCGTTTGTTTTACTAAATGTTCTTCTTACTGTAAAAATAAAATAAAAAACTTTTAATTTTCACAAATGATTCAAGAAAAATAGTTATTTTTGTATCTAGTGCGCGAAATGCTACTTTGGTTATCGAGAACTGATTTTTTTAACGTCAAAAATGGATAGTCTTCCAACCCCCAAAACTACAATATCACGGGCTGAATCTGAATTATCTGGTTATAGTGAAATCGCAATCGAGCCAGTGTAATATATGACAGAACAGGAAGGTTCAGATATGGCTGCTTGTATATTATTTACGGGGTACATAAAATCATCATTTAAAAATATATTTTTTTTGAATGTGTATTATTGAGTATTATTTCGGTATGTAGGTACTTTACAAAATGTTATGTAAATGGTAGAGTTATCTGTTTGAGTAAATTAACAACAAGGTATATAAATATTTTTCAAAAATGCTTAAATCGTTATTCATCATTGACTTCTTGGAAATCTTAGCTTAGCTTAGATTATAGAAAGTAATCTGAGAGTTCAAAATCTATAAATGTATTAAAAATGTAAATGGGATAAATCCTTAGATTATAGAAATCTATAATTTAAGGGTAAATCGGTATTTTAACATCTTCTTGGAGATTACTAATGCCATAGAAAAACCGAAATGATAACAAGGGGGTGGGATTATAAGATGGTTACCTACCTAGGATTTGGTATGAAGATAAGATAGGCAGTTGCAGTTAGTATCTTGATCAGTTCCAAATATTACCTACCCTGTTTGATTAGCCTTCTATATTATCTATTATAGTAAGACGTTGTGGTAATTTTCGGTTAATAGTGACAGTAGTATTGAAAAATGCAGTGTGGTTCAAGTTCAAAGTTTACACCTGTGAAACGTATAAAAAAGTGTGCGTTGTCAGTTAACGAGAAAATATTTGTAAGCAATGTTTATAATTGCCTAAGAATGGAAAATCCTTCGTTTTCTGTTGACGATACTGTTGAAAAGACAAGTAATATGATGGGTGTAAGCAAATCAACGATATTAGTATATTATGCAACGATCGTGTAATGATTGTTATTAATACACGAGCATTAACCAGGATACGAAACGAGCCGAAGGCGAGTATCGTATGGTTTATGCGAGTGTATTAATAACCATTACATGAGAGTTGCATACGCTATTTTATCTACACCCGATAAATAATGAAGAACTATAAATATTATATTTATATTTGTATTGAACACAATAACAGTAATTACTCGTATTTCTATAAAAAATTCTACAAAATTGTAATTTGTATTTCTCCAGTCCATAAACTTTTTTTCAGTCGATTCTTTAAGCTTTAGCGCATCTCTCGAGATATAGGCGAATTCGGAGTCGAAGTTCTATCGCCTACTACGATTTTTTGAAAATGACAAATTACAAATAGCAATAATCTACTTTTTCAAATACATCACCCTATATTTTATTACATCATTGCATGGCATTTTTTAAGAGCTTTTTGCTGATTCAGGGTTAGTGGGGTTTATTTTGTAAAACTAGAGATTTATTGCAAAATAAAAATCTGTATCATAATGGATCTCATTATGAAACGGATTATGAGCATATAAGTGTATTATTATAGTACGGGTGTAGATAAATGCCTTTTTTAGACTGAAATATTCAAGCAAACGATTTTTTTTAAACAAATATGAAAAATAAAAAAATGTAAATAAACATTAATATCCGATTTGATCTGATTGTATACGAATCTAAGATTCTTATTACAGAAAACATTAAATAAATAACTGTAATAGATCGTCTTCAACTGCAATAGATAAACATCAGAAGAGTATAAATAGGTGAAGCGATGACAATGACCTGGCGAGTTCTAAAAATAAATCCAAATATTAAGAAGTGTTTTAAAAATAAGAATTTTGATTGATAATATTAACGGTTGTTTGTTTTATTATTATCTATTATTTAATGTTGGAGCAAGCTTTATACGTTATATTTTCGAAAAGAGATTAAATTAAAATTTCAATTAAATACATATTAAAACTAGGAGAACAAATTAGTTTGACGTTCAAATAGCTATATCAATGTTAAATTATGATAAAAAAACAACAAAAATTCCCTACGCTATATCAATCCCACAAAAATATTCGGAATTGTGAAAATTTCGCCGTGACATATTAAAAGATGTCATTGAAATTTAAACGAGGCCCTTTTGCATAACTATAACTAAAAAAAAATTGTAGACACAAAATTTGTTGGTTTTTTTTGTGAATGTCGTCGTTCTACTGACCCATTATCTTGAACTAGTTCGTTATTGATTTTGATCTTGATCGAACGGGACAGTCAAATCTCGTCTGCACGGAGCCCGGATTTTGCAATCATTATTATAATTATAACAACACGAACAGGTGATACTTTCTCTGAAGTTCGATAATTACAGATTAGGAAGTGCCTAATTAAGAGGTTTAATAATAAGGAGTAAAGCATGAAAACGAAAAGTTAAATATTATTCCCTATATAATCTACTGGTACAAATTGAGTTACACAAGTTAAAACTATACTAAATAAACGTCTTTAGGATTTTTTATATATTTTAGTTTACTAACTGAGAAGGGGTACCCAAAAAATTTTATTGGTAAAAGTTTGAGAACCCCTGGTTTAGACAATAACGAATTTAGAAGATTCAAAAGTGGCTTTTCTCCTGTAATCATGTTTTGACATCATCAGTCAATGTTCTAGGAAATGTTTTTGCAATTTTTCAAACAAAATCTCGCAAATAATTTACCCGAGAGCTGGAAAAACCCTGGGACATCATAACAAACAATGAAAACCAAGGTAACGCCGTTACCTGTTTACCTCTTTGAACTAAAAAACTGTTTTTCCGTGCGTCAGATCACTCATTTCTGTTTATTTTCATTTAGACAATGTAGGCACGTGGTTGCTTTTGATCGATAGCACGTACATTAATGTGTATATTTATATTAGCTAGAGCTAATATAACTGCAGTTGATTGGAGTTTTAAAATTGAGTAAGAAGAGGAGTCTAAAGCAATTAGGGGAAGTGTGGTTATTGAGGACTGTTAAAGATACTTTGTTTTAGAAACGTCATAATAAATGATGGGTGTATTTTTTTTAGAAAAATTGACGGATGAAGGTCCACTTTTAAACATTATACAGAGTGTTTCATAGTTAAACCGACATACGTTAACTGTAAATAGAGGGTACTTAGGTGATTCCAAATAACCTTGGTTAATGGGTCTAACGCCTTTAATAACCGAGATACGGTGTGTTTCATCCATTTCAGTCAATATTTTGATAAGCTGTAACTTTAGAACCACCCTGTAGATTTCTCGCATACTTGGTACAGTTATAGTGTGTTAATAGCCCAATCCTGTAGTGTAAGAACTACAATTAGAATCCAGATCCGGATTAAGAGTAATTTGCAAAATTTGAAAATCCCCAAAACAACACCCTGTATATATATTTGAAAAGAACGGAAAAAAATGAGTTAAAGTGAATTTTTTTTTAAGTGCACATCCCATTCTACTACTGGAGTTTTAACGTCAAATTACATCAAATGCATTTTTTTTCATTTTCACAAGCAGTAACTTTCGAAATACCTGGTAGATTTCTTTCATATTTGGTACAGGTATCATTTTTTAGTAGCCCTATCGTATAATGTAAGGACTATATTACAGTTATAATCCAGATACGGATTAAGAAAAATGTGTAAAATTTGAAAATCCCCAACGCAACACGCTGTACATCAGATATCTTTTAAATTAAATAGTAGAATGGGATGTGCACTTAAAAAAAATTTCACTTTAACTCATTTTTTTCCGTTCTTTTCAAATATCCATCCCAATTTTAAAAAATCTGTTATACAAAGTGTTGTTTTGGGGATTTTCAAATTTTGCAAATTTTTCTTAATCCGATTCTGGATTTTAATTGTAGTTCTTACACTATAGGATTGGGCTATTAACACACTATACCTGTACCAAGTATGAGAGAAATCTACAGGGTGGTTCTAAAGTTACGGCTTATCAAAATATTGGCCGAAATGGATGAAACACCCTGTATTTTGGTTAATAAAGACGTTAGACCCATTAACCAAGGTTATTTGGAATCACCTAAGTTCCCTCTATTTACAGTTAATGTATGTCGGTTTAACTATGAAACACCCTGTATATAGGGTGAATCGTGGATCCTAATGTTTTTATTGTAACATTAGTTTTATACATCATTAATATCACAGGTTACTCTTCTGATAACAGCAATAACAGTGTGGCACCAATGAACCAACTATGGATATTTTTCAAAAGAACAGTTTTTTCTGCAGCTGAAACATTCTTTGAACTCCCACCAAAACCGCATTTATTAGAAACTCGAATGTATCTGTCACATCAGCTCTTAGTTAGGCTTAGCTAAGTTTTTTCAAAGAATGACTTTTGCAAACCGGATTGAATTTTGAATTTAAGGTACACCTTAAGTTTCGCGTACTTAGCTAAGAATAAGTTTTGAGGTGAACCTGTGCAAATGGCTCTAAATGAAATTTCAAACAGGCGTGAGGTCAATAGTTAGATCAGCTAAAAGATAAACTGCGCATGAAGCTCTGAAGTGAGTTTTACAAAAGTAATAAAGCAAAAATTCTGACCCAAAATGATATTGTCATAAATCGTGAACAAGGAATTCCTTATTTTTAAAAAGTATTTATGAATTCGCGATTACTTTAAACGATGTTTTCATACAACTAGTCCATCAGCATATTTATGAGGTTATTTATACTTGCCCCTAGAGCAGGGCCTCGGCTAACGTCCTCCTGGTCAAAAGATTCCCAAGGAGCATCGAACTGATGGCATTTTTTTTAGAAGGAAAGACCGACCGCTTCGAAATCTGATATTCAAGAGCATTATATTTCGAGGTCACACACCTTCGCAGACTGTGTTGGGAGGGAGACGGTTACCATGCAATTCTTAATTTTTTTTTTCTTTTTTAAGGTTTGTTATATCTTCCTTCGATGTAATCGTTTTCTTTTATTTATTTGTTTATTCTTTATTTTTCGTTTTGGAATAGTCGGTGTGGCAGTAGAGAGATAATTTTTTAATTAAAATTTACTACAATTCGATTCAAAAGTGCTTTTAGTTTTTTAAAATCAAAAAAGTAGAAATAGAAAATCTACAAGAAAAATATTAGAATGTTTAAATTCGGCAAAAAAAGGCGAACTGGGGGTTAATGACTAAAATTTACTAATTTTGAATGACACGCATTTGAAATGCGGATAAAATTTTAAAAGTATCAATATTTTTCTTCAAACTCAGTGGTCGAAATTTTTTAACCTATACTGGCGCACGGGCATAATAACTCATAATCGTTTTGTTAATCTTGTTTCGTTTATTTTTTACGTTGATACACTGACTCCTCGATGAAGGTTTCTTCTTGTAATTATTTGTGGCTTCTTCGCCTGAGGTGGGTATTATTATTATTATTATTAGAATGGAATTTCAACGATTTCCGCAATTTAAAAGACTGTGGTATAGGGCCAAAGTACTCCAACAGGCTGAGAAATCTCTTATTATAGCTGAGCCCAGTGTTCGCAGCCGAGGCAATTGCAGAGCATTTTAGGTTAACTTGTTAATTTTCTTTATTAATAGAATTAATGAAAATAAATATACAATTTGTAACGGATGCGACATTTTTCAATCAGGACTTCTATAATAAGCGAACTTTTTCAATTCAATTCGACAAACTTACTAATAAGGTTAAGTTAGGTTAAACTGTCAATCATTGAAGGCATAAGGCGACTCGATGGGTAAGTCAATGTGTTTACACTAGAATGCGATAGATGGACTTTCATTATTGTACATGGAATACAAAATTCTGAAATTTTTACGCATGATATAATAGATTCCTTCTCAATAAATGTATGATATATAATATTCATATTTTAATACGTTTGAAAAAAATATTTATTTATACTTTTCAACAGAAATAATAATAGTATTTATTTTTTTTAAATTCTTCAAATTTTTTATCGGATTTTGTGTTTTGATTCCTAATTTTTGTATTAATTAATTAAATGTTTAATTTATGCCAATTGTGTGTGTGTGTGTTCGAATTTATTGACTAGGAACTTTGTCCATTAGCCTAACCTATTTTAGAGTTAATATTCACCGAACAAATTGTTCGGTATCTGAAATCGATCTGTGTGTGTGTGTAGCTTTTTTATGTTTATGAGTTTTAAAATCATCAAGAAGTAAACTTAGGGTTTGATGTGTCCCTCCGTACCTCTTCAAGAACACCTTCAAAATGGGGTCCAACATATGAAAATTTTGAATTTAAAATAGGCACACAGTGAATGACGATTTTGTGAGTAGACTGTGGCTGTGTTGATTGGAAGAAGAACTGTCAATCTAAAATTTTATTAATACTTTCATTACAATGCTAGAAGAGCATTCTCAACTGGTTTTTATTTGTTTTTTATTTTTGTCAATTGTAAACCTTATTAGCGAAAAAAAGATAGGCAATATTTAAGGTGAAGGGTAAACAAACTTTTTGAAAACTCGCAAAAGAATTCACCTGTTTTTGAAGTAATTTTTTAAGGAATAAATCGTATAAATTAAACTAAATCGTTAGTATAAGACTTACAAAAAAAGTAAAAATTAAAAATATTTTACAAAAATAGTAAAAACAAAGTTTATTTTGTGTTACAGCTAGAAACACAAGTTTGTTGTTGCAGTCCTGCAAAAAAGTTGATATTTTTTTAAAATTCATTATAGAATTTGATATGAAACTTCCCCAGTAGCAATAATTTTTATTGTCAATATTTACTAACAGTAGCGGACAATTTATCAAAGTATTTATAGAATTATTAATAATGAAATGGCTTCGAAATCAATTTGGTTACCTTGACAGAGGCGATATGGCAACACATTCCTGATTTCAAGGCGGTTGTTTAGACGTTGTAAACATTAATCCTTTGATCGGTTATTTTGATTGTGATCCAAACGGCGTACGTGTCTTTTCAGATCTAAATATACATAAAATTATTGCATGGCAATCATCCCACCTGCTAAATTTACTTTGTTAGGTATCAGGTGTTCGTTTTAATCTACCAGTCATTGTCATTTTAGGATAGAATCATTTTTTATTACACTCGTTTTAACATAAGGATTTAAATAAAATTCGTCCTTACGAAGGTCGAAACGTCGACGACATTTTAATGTGTATTGACAGTCCGATCCACGACGGTGGTCTATCAGGCCAAGTGTACGACACAAAACGTTAGTTTCTTTAATAAATGAACATCTTCATTTTACTCTAAATTTTGTAAAAAAATTGTTTTATTTTTTCCAAATTACATTTTCCTGATTTGTATCATTCCTAATCATTACCGGCAAAACTAACGTAACAATTCTTTTAGAGTTGACCCCACCCCTCAAACAGCCAAAATTACCCCCGAAAGGATGAAAAATTTGTTTTTCGCTATAAACGAGAAAACCTTTGTCATCTCCCAGGATGTTGAATCTTCTCCCCAAGCCGACTCTAACCTCCAAACACCTTTTTTTTTAAAGGATTCGAATCACCGGCCTCGGATCCTCAAAAAGGATTCGAATCCTCCCCAGCTCTATCTCGTAGTTGGCAGTCAATGTGTTAAAACGTTGACAGTAACTTCCATCAGTTTATAGAAATTTTCTATTTTAAACACGCTACCTTGATAATAAGTTTACTACATTTAATTACAGTAATAATGTTAGAAGGTCGGTTTATGCAATCTTTTACTGAACTGACAACCGATATTTATAGCGTAAAAATAATTTTCAAATTTACTGATACATACTGGGTGGAAATGGTCAATACCTTTATTAAAAAAAATGTTACGAGTGAACATCAATTTCTGAAATATTTGTTTATGAAATTTAGAGTAAATCTTGGTTAAATTAGAACACCCTGTAGATATACATTTGCTGGCTGTTTCCTATCAAAAACCACAAACATAAAACAGAAGTTATGAACCTTGGATGCGGTTCATTATAATTTCACTACGTTCGATTTTTCCTCGTTTATTTTTCTTTGTTCCAAATGTTTGTTGCGATGAGGTTACCGTGCGAAAAGTAAAAGGTATATAGATTTTTCTACTTGCCGGAGCTACAAGGCCTTTTTTGTTTGACATTGCCAACGGCCTTCTAAATGATTATGTAAAAACAATGAAAATAGATCGTTATAGTGGTAGGTGAAGTATTAAATTTGGATATGTTTTAGAGTAAAGTTAAATATTAGAGACCGTTTAAAATTAGGAAGTGAATCTTTCACCAAGAAGGAAAAGGTGGAAAGTACGTACTTTCCCTCCCTCGATTACTTCCTTGTCTCTAAATGACATCTCTATCTGTGTCGTGACATTTCGACGCCTTTGTGCAAATTTTAACACTGCGCATCTACTTGAAAATTTTTTCTTTTAAGATATCTGGACTTTCAAAAAAAAATGTATTTATTGCAGTTTTTTGCGTGATTAGTAGTTTTTTAAAAATTAAAATATTAAAAAAAGAATTTATGGAAATTTAAAAAAACTGTTATCGCGAACAAACTTCCTCGTTAGTCATAAAACGCGTAAAAGATTAGCACGAGCGGTCGTAGACAGCCTTGGAAAAAATACGTTCGAACTACTAGTAATGGTGGATACACCATAGATAACCATAAATTTTGTATTCGTCTATTAGGCCAGGATTTAACACTGAAATTCGTTTTTAACTGATTTCAGCAAAATTTGAAATGTACTCTTTTGTTTTTATCACTAGAAGTCAAAGTAGGAGTGCCTCAAGGTAGTAGTCAAGACCCCTTCTCAATTAACCAACTTTCGCACCAAATGTGATATCCATGAAACTTGACACTTAAGTACTTGAAAGGGTGTGGAAAACGATAAAAAAATTTTTGCTGCTCTAAAGTGTATGCTAACTTCACAATTTTGGTCAATATCCTCCTCTGACAACTGAGCTAAAAAGTTAAAGCTTTTCTGGTGTGGAAACCACGCTGTTTAGAAATATACCGTTTGACTTCATATCTTTTTATATTTAAAATTAAACAATAAAATGAATGGTTGGTTATTTCGACCAGTTTTTACTGGGCTAAAATGTGGTATAAAATTATAACTCAACATTCATAAATGTCATGATTAACGTGTGTAGTTTTTATCAGGTTGTGGACTCCGGGGACTAAAGATCAACTGAAAACACGCAGTTATTTCGTTTTTAATTAATGAAAAACGTTTCTAATTAAATTGCAATTTAAAATACGTTACATGTACAGTAAATAAAATTAATTAGAAATATTGGCAGTAAGCAAATTGTAGTTTTATAAATCCTAACGCTTTATAAAATCTATAAAATCTACGAATTTGAATTATGGTCACTGCTTCTTCTTAAATATTATTAATTGAATTAAGTCGCAGCTTCTTCTTTTCGTGTCCAAAGATGCCACATTTTTTTATAAACTCTGTGTAATATTTATTCGAAGACGACACCTTTTTAACAAACCATATTTTCAAACTAAACGCAACTGGATTCAATTCTAATTCTAATATACATCTCTGTATCTGTAAATCTAGAAGGGTGGGTCACCCTACAGCACGTAGGCCACATTTGGCCCATTGTGCGTCCTTCTGAGGTTGAGCCTTCCTTCTAGCTCATCAGCCAGCCTACTTGTTGGCATGTGTTAGCCACCGCTCGCCGAAAAGAAAATGTCTCATTTGCGAGAGTGTCGGGCAGTCGCAAAGAATGTGTTCGACAGTCTCGTCTTCCTGTTCACATCCTCTACACAGTGGAGTGTCAGATAACCCCATCCTGTAGAAGTGTTTTCGTAGATGACAGTGGCCAGTCAGGATACCTGTGGCTGTGCGCTGGTTCTGTCTGTTCATAGTCATGTATTTTTTGGCTGTTTCGCTGTTCGGATACTGTAATAGTTCCTTGGCTAGCTTGCAACCTGTTTCGTCGTCCCATCTACCCTTAAACTTGTCAAGGGAGTGTTTCTTCAGTAGGTCAGCCACAGCTGATGCCGATAAGCTTATGAAAGTGCCAGGTCCCAAAAGTTTATGGGAGGCTGCTTTCTTAGCTAGAGAGTCAGCTGCATGGTTGCCTTTTGATTTTCCATGACCTTTGATCCCTGCTAACGTGACCACGTTGTTGTTGCAAGCTTCGATCAGGGCCTGGTGACATTCTAGTACTAGACCTGATGTAATGCGTGGTCTATCCAGAGCTAGTAGTGCCTGTCTGCTGTCCGTGAGGATGTAAATATTATTACCAGTAATGTTTCTACTGGTAGTCTCTTTTGCGGCGATGGAGATAGCAGTGAGCTCTGTTTGAGCTACACTGGTATTAGAACCCATTGCCCATTTTATATTGAGATTCAGGGATCTGGAATAAATTCCACAGCCTGACCCCTCATTTGTTTTAGACCGATCGGTGTAGATGCACAAGGCACCTGCTGCCAATGTAGCCTCTTGTACGTTTTTTGTTATTACCCTGTAGGGCCTGTGAAAGGCATATCTTGGTGCAATCGAATCTGTGTTGGCTTGTAGCAGTGGGACCTCTCCAAGGACCTCGTGCCACAAGTTACACATCGACTGACCAGATCCTACGTCAGGTTGTATACCTGTAGAGCGTAACCGTGTCATGGTCATCACCACAGCCTCCTTAATAAATATATCAAGGGGGGTGAGACCAAGGGTCACCTCCATTGCTCTAGTTGGTGTGGTTCTCATGCCCCCCGTTATGTTGAGGCATGCTATTCTTTGTATTTGATCCAATTTGCGTACGACTGTCCGCTAGTTTTGACTCCCCAGGCAATCGTACCGTACGTTAGCATAGGTCTTATGATTGCAGTGTAGATCCAGGCCGTAACCTTAGGTGACATTCCCCAGGTGTGGCCAATGGTTCTACGACACTGTTCATAAGATATGTATGCTCTTTTGACTCTGTTTTCTAGGTGAGAGTTCCATGTTAACTTGATGTCAAAGGTGACCCCAAATATTTCACCTCTGCAGAAAAGTTCAATTTAGTATTTAGGAGCTTTGGGGCCTCGATGTTTGCAAGCTTCCTTTTATTCTTGAAAAGAACCATCTCTGTCTTGGCTTTATTGACAGTGAGTGGTCTTTGCACCACTGTTCTAAGATGTTAAGGGCCTCTTGCATTCTAGCACAGAGTATTCCTTCAAATCTTCCTGTTTGCAGAATCACTAGGTCGTCTGCATAAGCTATAGTGTAGAAACTGTCATCGTTGAGGCGATTGACTAAGGTGTCTAGGACCATGTTCCACAGTAATGGTGAGAGCACCCCTCCCTGTGGACAACCTTTTACAACCATGCCTCTTATGGTAACATCATCTACACTGATTTTTATTGCTCCATCCATCCATTTACTGTGTTGGGGATATTTTTATTAGCTAAGGCATTTGCTATTTTGGGAAAAGTGGTTTTGTCGAACGCATCTTCAATGTCTATGAATACACCCAAGGTGGACTCTTTAGAGTCCAGCGATCTTTCGATGTAGCCGGCCACAAGGTGAAGGGCTGAATCTAATATACACACCTTTAAAGGTTTATTTAAAATACCAAGACATGTTATAACAACGACACCAACAAGCGTTACTTTTAAATCCAACCCTGTCTAATTTTCAGGGATTTTAGCTATAAAAGCCCTTTCCTAAAATATATTTACCGATCGTTTACCTCCTAATAACGGATATATTTCTATTCATTGCTTTACTTGAACCGTTTTAATTATTTAGAATTAATTAAAATTCGTTGAAAATGTTTATTTTCATAAATTTAGGTATTCCTCGTTGATGAAAATTTAAATTTTATACACTTTTTAATAATTACCAACAGTAAAAACGTTAAAAAAATAAATCGTAACGTTATACTAATTATTCGCACCTCTATTGACGTAAATTTGATAAATCTCTCATTCATAAATAAAAAACATCCTCCAAAACCGCAAATTAATTAAGTTTTTCGTTTTAAAATGAAATTCCTGATATGATAGGTCATGTCAAAAAGAAAAAAAAATGTTTTATTTAAGAAAACACATTTTAGACCATTAACACTCCGATCCACGACGCGACGTCTAAATAATTACAAGAGCGCAAGACGGTCTATTGGGGCCGAAAATAAAAGCCATATTTTAATATTTTTTTAATTGGAATTTTTGACATGACAATTTTGATCGCTTACAAAAAAACAAGCAATATTTCTAGTTTATAAAAACTCATAAAAATAATAATGAAACTCTAATAAAAAACACAAAGAATTCAGCAAAATACTATTATAGAGTCATACCTAAACACACCGACAGTTTTTTTTAGGATTTTTGCCGACAATTTAATTCATGTATGAAAAATCCCATAAGCCGCGTGATTTTGTCATTATGACAGCGAAAAAAGTTTGCCCTAACTTTTCCAACGACAATAACGGAACCTAACTTTTGAAAGCATGACAACCAGCATTGTAAACAAATTTTTGATAACATTATGTCAATTTTTCTCAAACTTGCGTTGTCAGAAAAGTTTTCATTTGTGGAAATGTCGCGATTTGGAGAGTCTTCGAGTGGAGAAATTGAAAAAGCCATCAATGATAATCGCAATACTGTGAATTCAACTACATCAATTTGACGACAATTTGCGATGTTTTGTTTGGAAAAAAATATGAACTCATTGCAAAAACTTCCACTGAAGAGTTAGCTTCTATTTTATGTGACTGGGCATTCAACATGAAGAAGAACAATTGAGAAGATTATAAAGAGAGTGTCAAGAGACTCAAGACGATTTGGAACACTTCAGCAAAAATGTTACAAGAGAAGTACTTTAAAGATTATAAAAGAATTTTTATTCCGTTCACGGACATACAGTTTAAGAAAGCGACAAATGCACGCGACACAAAACGCAAAATTTTACAAGCAATCCCAGAAAAAAGGAAGGTGAGTTCTAATGCTCTCACAAAACGAGAAATTTTTGAAATGGCACTGTCCTGGAGTGAAGAAGAACCTGTAGGCCTCCAAAGAAAATTTTATCACATTGCTGCGTATGAATTGGCTTGGAGAGATGGAGAAGCAGCAAAATTGTAAGGTATTCTATTTTAAAATCGAGACAGACAACCGTGGAAGAGAGACCGGAAGAGTTGAATATAACCCAGTGTTTTCGAAGACAGCACAAGAGGGAAATCAGAAGTTGGCCGATAGTAAATGGTTGGTATCAAACACTGCAGAAGATTGTGTTTGTCCAGTAAGATTGTTTAAACAAATTATGGGAAGACGGGGACACCATATCACATGTGAAAAGTTTTTTTTAACTCCAAATCCTTTCTGGCAAAAAACAAATTCGAAAGGATGGTACAAGAATTCTCCTATTGGGATAAACGAAATATCTAAATGGACCAAATCTTCGGCGAAAAATATTGGACTTGATATCAAGCGGGTGAAAATTACGAACCATTCTAATCGAGCTGCCGCCATAACTGAATTGTCCAGGAGTGGTATAGATGAACAAAAACTTGTGAAAATTAGTGGACATAGCAACCCATCGTCATTAAAACCGTACCTTCAGTTAGATGAAGAACATCATAGAGAAATTATTGGTTCCATTCGTACTACCATCCAGGAAACAGTTACTGCCACCGCTCAAAATACTAGCATGTAGCAAAATATTAACAAAAGACACGAAAGTTCTGAAAATCAAGCTATTTTTAATAATTGTTTGTTTATTATTATTAAATTTAAATACAATAATTATTACAATAAAAATTAAACAGCTGACAAAGGAACCTTAGAATAAGCATCTAGCCTAGGCTATTGTACTTTTCCATTAAATTAAATAAACTAATTTACATCTCATTTTTTAATTTATTGATTTACATATTCATTAAATTGTCTTACCGAATTACACTCTAGCTTTTTTTTTGAGTCGAAGTAAACTTTACATTTATAATTCGAATTTTGTTGCCATTAGGTAATTCAACTCAAAAAACTGCTACGGACTCGTAATTTTTTCAGAGGCAGTTTTTTTCGTTAAATTGCCAGGCAACAAAATTTCAAGTTTACTTCGACAAAAAAAATTATTATATATAAGTGAAAACATTCCTCACAGCAGGTTCTGATGTGATCCATACTAACCAACATTTGCAAAATGTGTAAAAATATCGGGTTTTTCGTTTTTTGCAGTATTTGCAATGCCCTCTTTTACCTGTTGGTGGATCAGGTCCAAATGAAAGAAAAAAGTTTTAAATAATATATGATTAAGACGCCACTGACTTAAAGTTTTGTTTCTACCTTTACATCGATGAGGTAAACTTTTAAAAGGTTTAATTTCATGTTTATTTTCTTTTTCGAATAGTTTTTTTTTAAGTGAAAATCTAATATTATTCTATCAATAACGATGTCTGATCTAATCCAGACTATTTTGACATAAAATCGAAACTGTTATAATTAGTACACCGTTGAGGCGTAGTAACTTTTTTCAGATTACCAACTAACGTTTTCACTGTTTTGGAAAAACAGATCGATATCTGATAAGAGATTGTGTAATTACCATTACAATGACAATATTAAAAAATGTAGAAAGGTGAAGGTCAGTTATATTTTGAGAAGAAATATAACTAAAAACGGTTAAACAAGGACAATTCTTTTTTTCAACAAAAGAAGGCCTGCAAATTTTTTTTAAATCATATAATTTTTAGACCCATTAATCTAAAAAAAAAAGAGAAAATAGAGCAATAATCTTGACCTGACCCATTTCTAGATAGATTCCGAATAATGATCGGTGAAATGGTATGTTTAAAAACCCATTAATTTTTCTAATTATAACTTTTATTTTCTCAATAAAATACGGTTCGTATGACCTGATATCCTCAAAAATCTCATTTCTAAAGTAGATATACCCTATTTATTTCGGCGAAAATAGATTTTAGGTCTAATTTTAGAACGCTAGGAGTTATTTTTGTTGCATTTTTAAATAATTTGCTCATTAAATACGTAGCAGTAAGTGTGTTAATCAAGACGACTGAGTATAAGTTACGGAAGGGGGGTGGGGGTAGGTAAATATATAAGTTTTGAGGGTTGTATATTGGTTTTTTAATTTGTGGTTAAAATATGCATCCTATAGAAAAAAGTTTAATGTAAAAGTTGTAGGCAATTAAAAATTGTAAAACTTTTGTAATGATCATTTTTCAACATAACCTCAAAATTATCGCGAAAAACGCTAAAAACAGTTTTTTTCGTTTTTAATTTCTCCCGCAAAAATATTTTTTTCTTTGGTGAAAATTGGTGAAAGCCTTCTTCTTTGTATTTTAAATAAGCTGTTTTTTAAAAAGTAAAATATTTATTTTTCGATTTTATACAAATTTAAATTAAAAAAAAAGTTGGTTTACAAATTATCAATTTTTTAACTCTATCAGTGCTCATTTTTTTCGACTTTAAGATGGTATGAAAAAATATATTGTTCGTATGGAAAAATATGGAAAAAATATGGAAAAAAAGTCAGATGATAAGACCAGGTTGTTTTAGAGAACCAACATTGGATGGTATGTGACTCGCGATTTAATTTTAATAATCAAATGACTTTAGAGACGAAACATACAACTCTGGAACCATTCTCGTTCCATTTATAATGAACCACACGCGATAGGTACATGCTTAGTGATAATGATGTAAATATTATCCTGATTTAAAACAAAGAAATTTTAAAATACAAAGAAATATTCAAATCACCCATTTTACGGTCGTTTTTATCACGTAGTAAAATTTTATTTTACCATAAAAATAATTGTAAAAAAATTGTATTTTATTATTTATTTAATAACATACATTATAACGTGTGGCCCACCAGGAATATAAAATTTGAACGATCATTTTTTTTTTCAGCTAAATAAATTATGATGTTCGATTTGATGAAATGACGCAAACGTCAGCGAAAATTTACGACCGTTTTTAAGGTCAAGGTTATGAATAAAAATAAAAAGGTAAAGGGAAAACTAAAAAATATCGATTTGAGTGATATTTTTAACTATCGCATATTACCTATCTATTGATAGAATAAAGTATTAGATTTTTACCCCTTGCTACAGAGACACACCACAGTGCGCTTTGCTCCAATGGAGCTAAAGAAATAAGAAAAAGAAGAAGAAGAAAAAGAAGAACAAGAAGAAAAATGAGAAGAAGAATGATAAATAATAAAAAACTTTGTTCGCCTATCAAATTTTAGGTTATTCATTTATGAATTTATTTAGTTTTTATTGGGATCTGACATCCAGCGATACGCCACTTGGCGCTTTGTTTTCGAACACAAAGTAGGGTCAAGTTTCCATAAGAAATACATTACATCAAACGGGAAAATCCATTTATGAGATAAATAATGACCGAAATTGTATTAAAGCAGCATGAAAAATCAAAAAATAAAGTGTACTGCGCCGTACCAGGGGCCATATTTTCAAAATCACTCGAAAAATTAAGTATACGAATAGTCGTGTACGAAATATTTTCGCGTGGAACAGAAAGTCTTTATTTTGAAACCACACTCGAATAAGTTCCGTAGACGTAAAATAAATCGATCTGGCATCGCTGGATTGAAATAAGTAAATAAATGTAAATATCCCTAGATATCCTAGCGATATTTGAGTTTTGAGGGTGGTAGTAGTTTGTTTATGTTGAATAATTTGTTGTTGTTATATGGGAGATAAATATTTAGTTTATTGGAAAAATGAATAATTTAAACATCATTATAAAAAAAAGGAGATCCAACATGACTCCGGAACAGAAAAAGGGGCTAATGAAGTTCATGAAGTTGAATCCCCAGCTTGATAAGGGTGTTTTTTCAAATAATTTTACTTTTAAAAATGCACGGGTTTATGGATGCAAATAAGCAATCAGTTAACTGCTCAACCAGGAGCAAAAAAGGATTGGAAAAGTTGGAGAAAAAGGGACGTCTCAATTAACTCTAGTTAAATCTTTGGTTAGACGATACATCTTTATAAATTGATTTTCTGTTAAACTGAACGGATCTCTTTGAACATTAACACGCCTTTCTCCTCTTTCCGCCAATATTTCTGCTTCTTCTAAAGCATTTATTGCCACCAAATTTATGATTTCGTTTAAAGCTGCCATATTAAAACAAAATATTTAAATAATTGACAGTTATTCCTCCGTCAAAAACCCGTTTCGAGTGTGACTACGATCCGGATAAATTTTGGTCGCAATCAAGATCGATGAATTGTTAAATCTTAATAACCATTAAAAATTACTTGATATAACATATTATGTTAAAATTTAATAGAACATTTATAATGGAGTAGATCTGGTTTTGAAAACGAAGTCGCTCTTTTCGAAAAATAAAATTTGTGATTATATAGATTCGAGGTCCCTCTTTCACGTGATCAATATATGAAAGCTAAGGGAGGTGTGGAGGGGGGGTAAACTAACATGTAAAGATATGGAAAATCGGTTTTTCGCACGTAGCTCGCTGAGTTTTATTCGGATCGAAACGACTTCTATATATAAAATAAAGTTTTTAAATTTTAAGTTAAATTTTAACCCGTCCAAATCGGTCTAGGGGTTCTTGAGATATTGCGATTTGAAAATGTATGGATTTTCGCCGCGGCGAGAACACACCTAGAGTCTTGTTCGCGTTTTTCTCATGGAAGAAAATGACATAGAAACTTGATTTTTTTCCTCCGATAAATAGTCATGACCCAAGCATTGTGTCCAAATTTCAACCCGCTAGTTTAATTTGGGAGGGATAGGGAGGGCAAACACTGATTAATTTTTGACTCGAGGTAACTTTTTTAATTCTTGACCAATCCGCGTCAGCAAAATGGCAAACTCTTTCATAAGGACACTGCTATGGATTAAGGAGATGATGGTTTTCGCGAAAACGGACAAATGGCGACCGAATTTTGGATTTTACAAATTTTATTTTTCGATTTTCGCAACAAAAGAGTAGTAAAGTGGGAAAAATTGTTTATGCGCCATCGGTTGCGGAATTTTTTTCTCTTTGATTTGAGCCCTACAGGGAATCGATCCGATAATCAGGAAAGGAGGGATGGGGGTAAACGCGTTTAGCCCTGTAGAAGGACAACGGATAGGGTTAGTGACTTCGTGTTAGGCTCATTTTCAAGGGCAATCAGTTCTCTTTCAAATTTTTTTTACCCCAAAGCTATATCTATATGAATGCCTGCGGGAGTGCGTGATATATTTATAAAAACGAGTGCGCTCGCTCAGCCATCGTGAAATTATATGCCGGAATAGTATTTGTGAGAGAGCAGAGAGATGATATGAGAGAGATGAGATATAAAAGGGAGCGCTTAGCTCCTATCCCGGCATCTAATTTTACAGCGGCTCAGCGAGCGCACTCGCTTTTATAAATATATCACGCAAACCTGCAGTCTTCTATAAACTTAAGAGCTTTGTTGTAAAAAAATCTTGAAAGAGAACTGATTGCCCTTGAAAATGAGCCTAACACGAAGTCACTAACCCTATCCGTTGCCCTTCTACAGGGCTAAACGCGTTTACCCCCCTCCCTTCCTTCCTGATTATCGGATCGAGTCCCTGTAGGGCTCAAATCAAAGAGAAAAAAATTCCGCAACCGATGGCGAATAAAAAATTTTCCTCATTTACTCTTTCGTTGCGAAAATCAAAAATTAAAATTTGCAAAATCCGAAATTCGGTCGCCATTTGTCCGTTTTCGCGAAAACCATCATCTCCTTAATAGATCCTGTAGCAGTGTCCTCATGAAAGAGTTTGCCATTTTGATGACCCGGATTGGTCAAGAATTAAAAAAGTCAAAAATTAATCAGTGTTTGCCCTCCATCTCCCCCCCAAATTTAAGTAGCGGGTTGAAATTGGGACACAATGCTTGGGTCATGACTATCTATCGGAGGAAAAAAATCAAGTCTCGAAATCACTTTCTTCCATGCGAAAAACGCGAACACGGGTCTAGGTGTGTTCTCGCCGCGGCGAAAATCCGTATACTTTCAAATCGCAATATCTCAAGAGCCGCTAGACCGATTTAGACGGGTTAAAATTCAGTTTGAGCGTTTTCGCGAGCACTTTATTTTATATATAGAAGATCCGAAGAAGATCCGAAGAAACCTCAAAGAGCTACGTGCGAAAAACCGATTTTCAATATCTTTACATGTTAATTTACCCCTTCCACACCTCCACACCTCCCTTAGCTTTCAGATAGTGATCACGTGAAAGGGAGACCTCGAATCTATGAAATCACAAAAAAAAATTTTCGAAAGGAGCGACTTTGTTTATCGGGTTTTTTTCCGCCAGATCGACTCCACTAACGCCACTATAACCTGTAACAGCGCAACAACATAGCACGTAGCAATGCAGTGCTTGCATTTTTCTCCTGAACGAGCCTTGCAGGAACAAGCAACACTCATCACTTGTCCATCTCCTGCAATTTTCCCATTAATTTGATGGGGATTACCTAACAAAATAGACGTTGATAAACTGAAAGCCACCAAGTCCACACACCTACTGTCACTTTCATTAATTTTTTTCCCGCATTTAACCAAATGTTTAATATAAATAGTGGTTTTGATTACGTGTCAAATTAAAAGTTTTCATTTCGGCTTTGGTTCATTTTAAATATGGTAGAATTTGAGATTTACAATTTGCGTTTTTAGGGATGTATTTGAAATTACTTCAAATTTAAAACTACTGGATGTGGAAGTATAAAATTTAAAAAAGATGTCTAGAAATTTTTTTTTAAATATTTCCTTTTAAAAGAATTTTCATCTGATTTATTTTTCGAGTGGCGAGCGATCGGAATTTGAATTTTTTGGGATTTGATATCTGTTTACACGATGAACATTTCATAATTTGCCATAATTTTTAGCCAAGATAAACCCAGTTTGTTTATATGTTTGGAAAAGTATATAAAATTATAAGAAAATTTGGCACATCTGGTATAAAATTTAAAAATACGAACAAGACAAAATATTAACATTGAGATTTTTGATGTCAAAAAATTATTTCCGCGATTTTTTGTCATTTTTCATTTGGCTTTGCTGGCAACCAAATTGTTTACAGTCGATTTGCTAGAACTTTTTTGATGAATTTGAAAAATAACCAGATAATTATTAATGCGGATCCACTTTTAGAAATTTTACATGGTTTCATTTATACCTCCTACAAAATTAAAAGTACCTACTTGAGAGGGATTTAAAATTTGTAAAGTATATCTAAAAATTTTATTCTTTTATTTTTAAATTAGTTAGAAGGTCGAAAAAATTTGTATTTTTCTCTGTAAACCGAATTGTAATATATTTGTTGCATTTTCAGGGTTTATTAAAAATTTTAATCTAATTTTTGTCAGACAATAAAATATAATTACAACTTAAGCTATTAATTATATGAACAAATAAGGAATGCAGGACTTATAAATCCTTCCGAATTAAAAGGAAGTACGTATACAGGAAATTAATAAAATTATTAATCGTGTTTCCTATTTTAGAATTATTCCAATCGCAGTTATAATTTGTTTAAACTTTATTTCAAATAATTTATCACTTTAATGTGAGATATTCTTAAAAATACAACTCCAATAATTTTTTCGTTTTGGAGTTGTAGAATATCCACTTCTCATCTACAGTTACAAACATTTTGTTTGTTACTTTTGAATCAGCTGCTAGCAAGTGAAAAATCGCCTTTTACCGTCTCTCAATTCATAGAGTACCCAATTTCCTTATATTTGAATCATTTCCACGACTCTCAATCGTATAGAAACAGCTTGTTGAGTCACTCTGTTACAGTGTTATTATTTAGTGTTATTTATTCATAGATTAAGTTGGCTAAAACTGATTACAGAAAGAATTGACGTTTAGAAAGTTAAGTTACTGTCAGTTTTTGCTTTTAACATTTAGTATATTTTTCAGTTTGGAATCGTCCCGAAGGTATAAACAATTCCCTACAGGATTTATCAGTTGGAGCAGCGTTACCATAAACTTCAACAAGCATTCGCAGGCTTCAACTGCAAGGCTTTTGTATGAAAATGTTTGTATTAATTAATCAACGATGATTGGCTAATTTTCAGTCGGTCTAATGAAATATTCAGGTTGTTTTTTTAGCGTGATTTAACACTGCTATTCAAATTCAATTTCTGAAAAATGCACCAGATTGAAAATAAATGTTTCAACTCTTTCAGCTCGTTTTGTTATTGCGCTTCTAATTCGTATAAATAAATGGAACAATAACCTGGAACCTATGGCAGTCAGTGTACACACTTTAAAGTAACTTGATTCTTATTTTTGGTCCGATATTTCTGGAAATTATAATGCAATACTGTTTTCAATGACGTCAATGCAACGTCATTGCTTTTGAAATTGGAAGCCAGCAGATTTATTGTGACCTAAATGTTGACACCTTTTCCTGAAATATACGATCACGAACAGTAATGGACTACCATTTGTAGCGGTAGGGAAATTTCCGATAAAGATTGAAGGGTATATTTTAATTTTCCACATCTCTTCGCTATTTTCTCGTTTTTTCCACATTAAATTTAGATAATGTATTTCTGTAAAAAAAATTGAACATTTGAAACGCTTATTTTTGTTAATTTCGGTAAAAATTAAAACTTTTGAAAAGTCTATACAGAATTATGTCGCCGTTGGTAATTTTGATTGTGATAGTGCACTTAGAGGAGGCGTTGACAGATATTTGACATCCGTAAAGAGGGTGACTAATTTAGCTTGGATTTGTTAACGGGATTATTTCATTTACACATAGCTCCGCCAATGAAAAGTAATAGATTTAGTCACATGATATGCAATATGATCGAATATTTAGGTAAATAAAGAAATATCATCGGCTATTTTAGTTGATTGTATAAGTGTGCTATTAAGTGTCAAAACTTGACGTAACATTCACTTAAAATTGAAAATGTCTCGTTTTGGTTCATGTTCCACTACGAAAATCAGTGAAAATATAAGCAAATCTATTCCAGAAAATATCAAAAAGAGAAAGGAGTCTGTTTGGAGACAATCTTAGCGAACGATTTGGTGGGGTTCGTGAAATAATCTTCCTGAATATCACTCGACTATGACAAATAGACTATTATTTTCTTTAATTCATCTCAAGCAACTTGCATTTAGAGACAATTCAATTCGACCATATGAACTTTAATAATCAAAGAATAACTCCCTCGAGCTAAAGCTCTCGGGAGTTATTCAGATTATTAATGTTCATATGGTCTCATCAAATTGTCTCGAAATGCAAGGTACTCTCTATAGAATTAGGCAGAAAATAATAGTCGGCTATTTGTCATAGTCTTGGGATATTACCTTCGATTACCAACTGTCAATAGGGACAAACATTCCCAGATATGCGCAGTTTCGATTTTATTACTTTTTTAAATTATATGTATATTTTTAGTAATACGTTTTACGCGCTGAAAATTCTCTTAGTCCGATGCTGTTTCGGACACCTCTTCCTTAAATATACGGCCGTGTTTTATATAACTTGACAGATTACAAGAAAAACAGGAATTATCTAGGACGGCTATGGCTTTCGGTTCGTTGATTGATAACGACGGTCTATATAAAAGAAATGAAAATATCTAGTGCGAAAACCAATTAATTTTGGTGTCAGATCGGTTAATATTATGCAGTCAGATGGGATTTTTCTGATCCCAAAACAGATTTAGATAATATTAGGTAATATTTGGGTTAAGTTTACGTAATAACTACGTGCGTAGTTAGTAAGAAAATTAGGTTGCGGCCAGATCAACAAATCCTATACTTTTTGAGAAAATTCAGGGCGTAGATTGAACAAATGAACTAATGGGAACCTAAAAATAAACTCAAAGTTTTAAAATGGTTTCAAAAAATCATCCATCCACCTCCGCAAAGGACCAAAAACCACCGAAAGGGTGAAAAATTTATTTTTCGCTATAAACGAGAAAACTTGCGTCATCTCCCGTTTTTGAGGACGCTGCTCTGAAAGACTTGCAACCGCCTCCATCGTGTTCAGCATCTTCAAAAACGGGAGATGAGGCGGGTTTTCTCGTTTATAGCGAAAAACAAATTTTCACCCTTTCGGGGGAGGTTTTTGACCCTTTGGGGAGGTGGATGCATGATTTTCTGAAACCATTTTAAAACTTTGACTTTATTTTTAGGTTATAGGGGGGGTTACGTTAGTTTTGCCGGTAGACGCGGAAATCTGCTTTTGGAGGTGGTATTTTGGACGTTTCGGGGGTGGGGCCAACTCGAAATGAATTTTAACCCCCGCCATCGTGTTCAGCATCTTCGAAACCGGGGGGGGGGCGTACTTTGGGGTCGTCAAAAATTTTTTGTGTTTTACGACTCACTAAATGCAATAAATTAAAAATCAATCAAGATATTCAAATTCTGTGGTAACAAAAACCTTTCTACATATTTTCTACAAAGTTTTGGTAAATTTTAAAGTTATGGCTCAAGCCGTTTTTATATGGCAGGCTCATGAATGCAACTAGGTCAAATTCCTAAAAATGCGAATATATGAATTGAACCGTTTATGGTATACTATGTCGAAGTTAGTTTTTAGTAGGCCGTATGTGTAGTATTTCTGACTGCCCATAATTGAGTCCTTCCATGGCTGAAATCACTATTTTCCGTCGATTTTCCTCTCTCGGGTAGCCGCTGAAAGATGCTACTTTATTCACATCATTCACAATTTTCTAGATTAAAAAAAAACCTATGAAACCTAATTGGATTTTAAGAAAAATAAAAATATACAAAATCGAACCGACCAGGTGCGTCAATCAGAAGAACTACAAACGTTTTCGTTTATTTTACATGATGCAATAAGTAATCAACACCTCTTAAATATAAATTTTCAACAGCTGCTCTAATTGATGTTACTTTAAATATTTATATCGATTCTGCACTTTCCGTTTTCGCTTCTATTTTCTATGTCTAAATACAAGTTTGTATATTTATTGTCTTCGGTCTTCAAGCTAGATGAAGTGAGTCTTGCGTGCGGAGAAGTTAATGACATTTGCTATATTTAGAAAGACGATTTTGTAAAACTTGAAGTTGGAAATTAACAGGTATGGATGCATTAAAGTGCAGCGACTTTTTCAAGAACTTGTTATTCTTTCGATGTCTGTAAAAAAAGTGGTTCAAAGAGAAGGAAAAAAAAATTTATTACAAGAAAAATTGAAATCGTACAAGAAGGGGTAATTTTGAATAAAAAATTGATAAGCAAAATTTATAAAAAAATAATTTTTAGTGGGGAAAAAATTCAAGCGTGTAAAAAGATGGAAATATGGTGAAAAGGGGCATAAAATTAATCCTAAAATTGACAACGAACAAGGAACGTAAGTATGTTGGCTAGAAATCCCCCGCGCAAAATTAATTTTGAGACTGAATAACTTTTTTTTAGATATTTTTGAAAAAGTCAGTTTTTTCAATCGCTAAAAGAAAACTTCAACTATTTTGCGTACATTAATTTAAGGTATATTAACAATTCTATATGCAGATTAATTATCAAAATATATAAATGTGCGGGAAAAATAAAACCTCATTTTTAAAAATGTCGTATACCTTGAGAGAAGGCTTTCTCTATACGTCCGTGCAAATATCCTGTTAATTACTTTTTACTGATTGATACCATGAATCACTACACTCTAAAGCGTGCGCTTCACAAATGATCATTAGGTGAAAGCGGGGTGTTCATTTGATCTCAAGTAAACATTCGAAACAGTAACAAATCCTGCACAAAACACGAGTCTAAAGATTATAGCAGTCAAGGTCCTTGTCATATAATAATAAAAAGATAATATACAAGTTTTTTGATGGTAAAATACGACTAAAACAATTCAACCCTGTCATTAACTAATAATCTACGGACAGTTATACGACCGGGGATTTTTGGATTTTTTATTGGAAAATCATTAAGCTCAAATTATATCCTTATGTCAGGATAACTCAATCTGTAAGTTTGGTGACCAAAAATGCGTAAAAATGTGAAATTTTTAATATTTTGGCAAATTTTGGGGCTTATGCGCGATCGGAAGATATCAACTGATTTAAACCAAATTAAAACACAATGTTTTTAGGCTCTATTTGAAGACGTTACAAACTACCACATTACGAAAACATCTAATTCAAAAATTAAAAAAATAATCGCAAAAAATGAAGTTTTTTCATATTTTGTCAGTGTCAGTGTCAGTTATGGTTAAGACATACTATTTTTTTTTTCTATGATTACTTTGTTAAATTTCTTATTTTATATCTGTTGTATTTTTTTCGGCTATATTATCAGTTTTTTTTATTGTACACCACTCTAACTCGAGACGTTTTTTACGACATACTCTTTAGACATTCCTCAATGGAACTGGCTTGAAAACGAACTGTCTTGACCTGGACTCGTCGGCGCTACTATAAATATTAGACTTTTTGCACTTTTATGGTTGAAGAGATTGTTGGTCTCGATCACGATGCGTTTCGAATCCACGACGAGATAAGTACATACTGAAGATTTATCTGAAATTACAACTTTTCGTAACGCGACATGAGTAATCTGGAATTCTTCCTTTTAGATAAACGGCAGCCAATATTTTCACACAAAAATACATTTCTGCTATAGATATATAGAAGTTACGCCACAAGGAAGTCTTTTAGATCCCCTTCGAAAGAATAGAAAAATTTTGCTCTTATTTTCCCGGGTTTAAAAATTTGTCACAGACTCACAAGCCAGGTGTTAAACAAGGAGAGGAATGGCCGAATTTAGCGCTCCTGACGATCATTAGACGAGTCAGGCAATGCTTTAGCCAGATTGTATTTTAGCCGTTATGAAAATACAGGCCATCACCTGGGAGCACCGTCAAATTGTCTGAAATTTTGATATGTAGTAGTACTTGATGTCCTGGTCAATAGTGTCCCTATGCCCAATCCTATCCTATGGCTAGATTTCGATATACAGGGCGTTAAAGTTAAAGATCCCGAAATTTTAAAATGTGTACTAAAATGTCCCTGTAAAATATTTTTAAAAGTTTCTGGCGGATATATGTAGTCAAAATACATACGTAATAAATAATAATAAATACAGGGCGATTCATGTTTCCACAGGCCTTTTTGTTCAAAGTATGTATTTTTAACATGCAGAAATAGTCACCGTCAAAGTTGTTTTCGAGAAATTAAACGATTAAACTGTAAAAATATCAATTTTTACCAATAGCAACTTTTAGTAATAAAAAATAAACAAAATATTGTAAATTAAATATTTTTACACACTGCATTAGATTATATTGCACCGTTATATTAATTGAAGGCAGGCTAAAAATTCATACTTACAGGGTGATTAAAAGGTTTATTGTTCCAATAGATAAAAAAATACGTAGGTATATTTGAGTTTTTTTCATCGAACCCATAATTCATATTTTAAGCTCGTTTATACAACACCAATGCGTTAGAGCCCTAGCGATTTGGTTTACTTGTTATCCATTTTTTGGAGAATCGATTATTCCATCGAGTTTTGAAATACCTCCTTTTACACCACCCTATACATTTATTTAATAGCGTTCCTTAATTTTTACGAGAGATTCTTCACATGAAAATTATATTTTTCCTATGTAGTTTATTAAATCCAATAAATAATTGGATAATCTGAAAAAAATACAGTGTAAATAATTAAGGTAAGTAGTTTAAAGCTTTATTATGATATTAAAGCTGTTTCTAAAACCATTATTTCATTTTTTTAATTATCAAAGTATCAAAAAATATATACTGAGCAACCCTGTATACGTCCATGGTGATTGATTATTGTGACAAAACTCAGTAGATCTGTTATAATAAAAGATACGGAAAAATGTTATTTACAAAAATTGTAGGTATTACATTTTAAAATTACTTACAATGTTACAGGGTGTTTCATAACGCCCTGCCAGATCAAAGTTTTTAATGGAACGCCCTATGTATTTTAACATTTTTAAAATCTCCTCAATGAGCTGATTTCAACGATATATCACACTTATTATCTAAGGTAAATAGTAAAGGATCTACAGCTACTCAAAAATCACATTTCTGTAAATTCTGGTGGCTGCTGTAGCTGTAAGATTAAAAAATAACTAAAAGGTAACAATTAATTATTAATTATTTGGCTGCTCTTTTAGATTTGTTGATTTTGTCATCTTACAAGCTCAAGTGAGATCACCCTGTAACCATGAATTTTTAGCCTGCCTCCAATTAATATAACGGTACAATATAACCTAATACAGTGTGTAAAAATATTAAGTTTACAACATTTCGATTATTTTTTATATTTTTTATTACTAAAAGTTGCTATTGGTAAAAATTGATATTTTTACAGTTTAATCGTTTAATATTATATCCAATATTCAGAAAATATCGATATTTCAGGCTATTTCTGCATGTTAAAAATACATAATTTGAACAAAAAGGCCTGTGGAAACATGAATCGCCCTGTATATATTTTGATTTTATTTATCATGTATGTATTTTGACTACATATATCTGCCAGAAACTTTAAAAAATATTTACAGGGACTTTTTGGTACACATTTTAAATTTTCGGGATCTTGAACTTTAACGCCCTGTATATCGAAATCTAGCCATAGGGTAGGATTGGGCCCATGGACACTATTGATCAGGACATCACATATCAAAAATTCAGACAATTTGACGGTGCTCCCGTTTCCATAAGAATGGTGCGGGGTCCTTTTCATGACTGCGAATATGAGGAAAATTTTTAAGATGAACATTTTTCAGTTTTTCACCAGATATATTATCCATATTCACAGATTAGCCAGTCTATTTTTTTTTACTTAACTTCAGTATGCCTCTTACTACTAGAACTATTTTTATCACTGGAAAAAAACGGCCCTGTTTTCCTATGTTCTGACGCATTTTCCGCCGGGACTCGGAAAATAAGTACCGAAAATCGTCACTGGCACCTGGACTATTAACAGTTTCTTTCTCGACAAAGATGGTATATCCGTTTTAGCCTTTTACTACTTCCGAAAAAATCTAATTCAATTGACATTCTAAATGCAAGAATGGAAACAATTTCCTTATTAAAATGAACCATATTGAAGACACTCGAATGGCCCCGTACAGCCTTGCAATACCCGGTAGTAGACTCAATAAACCGATTTTGCTGCGTAGTTAATACAAATTAACACCATTGAGAATCGACGAATTCTCAAATATTGTTGGTTAGTTACCTTGCTTATTTTTTTTTTCTATTCATTTAACATATCGATATCCCGGATTTTCATGATTCTCCAGTCAAGGCTGCATTTGTAAAAAGTGCATCATGCATTACAACGAACGTTTTTGATCGAATTACGTTTTCACGATCTATAAAGTAGTTATGAAAAAATATTCAACAAATAAAAACCTTTTGTCACTCTATTTACCTGATTTCTAATTATCGATTAGTAAAGTTAGTAAAGGAATTTCAAAATACCAACGTCGACGTTTCATACATAAATAATGATGTTTCTTTCTGTCTTTTCTAGCAAGTTCATGGATACGGAAACCTTGACTGTTTTCATGTTGGTTATCGACGCATTTTCATATTCCTAGAAACGCAATCGAAACTTTTTCTTTCTTCTTTTTTAAAATTTAGTATCAGTGGATTAGCGCCAATTATTTTTTATTAGTTTCTATATTAAAATAGTTTTTCGAAAATTATTACTGTGTCGCCCCTCCCTCTCTCAGTTCAGAATCGCCCCCCCCCCCCTCAGAAAAATCCTAGATCCGCTCCTGCGTCTGTGAGTCGGAAGGACATGGATCCTCGAAAACGGGGGGACAGACGTTTTGCCGCTGATATCAAAAATGGTGGCTGGTGAGGCTCGGAAGTAATCTTCCAACACCACCACCGTGCTCAGTATCCTCAAAAACGAGGGGAATGACGTTTTTTTACAGTGAAATGATGTGCTGCACGTTTAGGGGGTAGTTTTTGGCCGTTTTAGGGGTTCGCCTGGCGAAAATATAAATTCTGATACCGCCATTGTGTTCAGCATCCTCGAAAACGGGGAGAAGGTACTCTCGATCCGGGTAAATTTTGGTCCATGTTCTTCCGACTCGCACACGCCACTATAACCTGTAACAGTGCAACAACATAGCACGTAGCAATACAGTGATTGCATTTTTCCCCTGAACCAGCCTTGCAGGAACAAACAACACTCACCACTTGTTCATGTCCTGAAATTTTCCCATTAATCTGATAGGGATTACCTCGCAAATTCGAAGTTGATAAACTGAAAGCCACCAAGTCCACACACCTACTGTCACTTTCATTAATTTTTTTCCCCGCATTTAGCCAAATGTCCAGCGTATAAAATTCGCTCAGCTTGTTTGAAATTTAGTTTTCTAGGGTCTGTTGTAGCCCTTTCCCAAATTTTGTCAATTGTAAGACTCATTTTTTATATTTAATAAGAGAGCATCACTCATGTCAAATTTAAATCTTCACCCTAATTGACGCCATCTTGGTTAAGCCACGCCCGCATGTTAGATCCCAATATCAATCAAAATTTTAATATAAATAGTGGTTTTGATTAAGTGTCAAATTAAAAGTTTTCATTTCGGCTTTGGTTCATTTTAAATATGGTAGAATTTGAGATTTACAGTTTGTGTTTTTAGGGATGTATTTGAAATTACTTCAAATTTAAAACTACTTGATGTGGAAGTATAAAATTTAAAAAAGATGTCTAGAAAAATTTTTTTGAAATATTTTATTTTAAAAGGATTTTAACATCTGATTTATTTTTCGATCGGAACTTGAAGTTTTTCTCTCACTCACAGACGCTACTACTTAGCAGTATCTGGATAAATTCTAAGTAAATTAAGAAAAATCACGACGGCTGAGTAAAAGTTCCGTAAGCGGGGTGGGGGGTAGCTATATTTTGAGGGTTGGATATCAGTTTTTTTTACGATTTGTGGCTGGAATATGCATCTCATCGAAAAAAGTTTAATGTAAAAGTTGTAGATAATTAAAAAATCTAAAACTTTTGCATTGATCATTATTCAACATAACCTCAAAATTATAGAGAAAAACGCTAAAAATCATTTTTTTCGTTTCAAGTCTACAGATTCCCCCTTACTTTTAATCCAACAATTATTCTATTAGCAATTTCAACGAAGGTTATTTAAAAAAGTGAACAATGCAGAGGTCGCCTTGTGCAGTAAGTAAATTTTATTTATAAATTATCGAGAGAAAAAAATCCACGTGTTAGTTACACTTTCAGCCACTTCAATAAAGATGAAACGATCGTAAATCCTCAACCACGATTTAATTGCTATTGTTATTAATTCAAGGAATTATTTGATATGTTGCGAGTTAATTATAATCAAAAAAATTTATCATGAAACAAATAGATACTCACCGAGATGTGATAAACCGGATAGCTCGGAGTCTGTAAAAAAAATATGAAAAATTAATTATATTTTAAGTATCTTTATCGTAAAAAAAACGCCGAAATTAAAAAAAAATTAATCCCTCTGATACTGGTCGGAATATTTTTCCAAACATGGTTCAGATTTTACATTTTTCCTTCCATATCATCAAAAAAGTTATATCCTTGAAATCGAATACTGCCAGACTCTCGGAAAGCGGCGTAACATCAGAAGGATTTTTTTTTTTTAATTTCGGCATTTTACTTTGGACATAAATGGTTGCCAATGGAATTTCTCACTAGTAGATGTTTTGTAAACACATTCGTGAACATAAAATAATTTAAAGAAAGTATTTGCAACAATATCTTTCAAAATGAACCCTTTCTGACCCGAATACAACCGTTCCTCAACAATATCATTGCACATTTCCTAACGAAGATTGGAAAAACTAGTACATGTAGCTTTTCTTCAAAAAAAGTTATTGACCAAAAACGAGCACCTGTTTACCTCGATCTTTATAATATAATCGAAATAAGTCGACAGATGACAGATGTCAGGCACATGTCAGTGCTGCCAATTGATGTTGGCAACCCAAATGTCAGATATATTGTTGACATCTGTCAACTGCGGGCGGGGCCTAAAGTGGCGGAGTGGGGGCCCTCCCTACTGTGATAATTTCTGAAATTTTGGGATCTTTTCTTTTTAATAGAAAGGGCTGTTTTTGTGCTAACCTTCGTAGCAACGCGAAATTTAACAATTACATCTAATCATTACCAAATAAAAAATGATGGGTTAATATAAATGATACAAGTTCGTTTTAAAAGCAATAAAACAGGGAAACCTCTAAAGCAACTACTTGGTTATTAATCTTTGTTTGTTTATACTTTAAAATATACGTGTTTCTTGTATACATTAGTGTCTAAAATTAGACTCTTCTTCTATAATCACCTCACTATTAACTAATTTCGTTAAAGTTAAACTAAAATTAGACTTTAACGATATAAACAAATAAAAATAGGTTTAAGCGTGCACTGTCACTGTCAAAATCGCATTAACGCAAAAATAGGTTGATTATTTTAGGTACAAGTAAAAAAAACCAATTAAATAGTATTTCCTAGCATTTTTGAGTTTTATCTTCATTTTCGGACATCAATTTTAGGTCGTTTTAATGTTTTCTGCATCTGAAAGCAATTACGTGTACAACAAATAAATAGATCATAGACGTCGAAACGGCCGCCGTATTCTCCAGACCTTGCACTCTCTGAATATCAAGTTTTAAGTTTTTAAGAAGTTTGCTTATGATTTGTTCAGTCTAATAATAAATTAATTTAATTATAACAGTTATAATTTAGGAAAACACATTTTTAAAGCGCTGTTTAATATTTGACGTTTGCCAAATATCAATCAATTTTTTGTTTAAAAAAAATGTGGGTTTTCAGTCACTCATACACAAAATGTCGTCATTGTATGTTTTAGAAAAACGTCACATGATAATGACCGAGGAATATGGAAAAAAACATTTACGTAATAAATGAATATATAGTTAGGGTTTTAAAATAAGTTCAAGGCGTGTTTTCGTTTAAGAATATTTTTATTTTGTATTTTAGGCAGTGTCCGCAAATAAATTAATGACGACAATTTAAAATCACGTTTTTAGCTATGTCATTAAATCTATTTTCGTTTTAGTTTTTCTTCCAAATAATATTATTAAAATATTTGGCAGACATGGAATTAGAAAAAACAATGGTGGCGAATTAAATTCTAAATCGAGACGCTCAAACAAACGTAAAACCATAATTGCAATATAAAAATTTACGGACATAGTAAGTCACTGAAATGTATTAAATTAGACATCTGCCAGACCCCTAACCCAAGTAGCATTATAGTGACAAAAACTGATATCGCAACTTCGATTGGGTGGCTATTACGTAAAAATCACTAAATCTACACAGTAAGGGTAAAAACATAGTGAAGTATCCCATCAAGCCTCGCGTCAAGCATCGACTCAAGCCAAGCATCAGAGGGCACATAGTGAGGCATCTATAAAAGCAGTTGTAAGAATCATGAATCCACAGTCGTATATAGTGAGCTGTTGGAAATAGGAAATAGTTTATATATTATAATGATATTATATGGGTTGGGATTGATGACATTTGGATTAGTAGGTTTGTTTGTTTGAAGGGAAAAATTATGCGTAGTGGACATTTGATTGATATTGTGATAGATAAAAAATAATGTCAGAATTTTGAAAATAAATAAAGCTAAAGTTAACATTTACATTTATTTAAATCATTACAAATGGCGCCCAACGTGGGGCTCTAGAATAAGGAATAAGGAGGCTCTATAAAGTTAAAATTGAATAGTGGTTTAAAATTTAAAAGAAATAACATAGATTTGAGAGATGGTAAAAGAATAGGATTAACAAGACAGCAAGAAGTACAAATAGGACAAGGAGATGAAGAAGCAAGTTACAAGGAATAAGATATAGATAATACAATAATAAAAGAACCTGAAGAAGAACGAGAACAAGAAAAAATAAATTACGACCAAATGGATGTTTTAATAAAGATGATGACTGATATGGGAAAGCAAATGAATAAAAATACAGAAGATTTGGGAAGAAAGATGGAAGACAAAATGGGAAAGATAGAAGACAAATTGGGAAATATGATGAAAGAAGAAGAAATGAAATGTATAGAAAATAAAATAGAAGAAATAACACAAGACTTAAAAATGTAAACAGATAAAAAATAGAAGAAACAAGGAAAGATATTAGAAGAGAAATGATTGAAAGAATAACGGAGGTAGAAGAGCAGAGCTGGGGAGGATTCGAATCCTTTTTGAGGATCCGAGGCCGGTGATTCGAATCCTTTAAAAAAAAAGGATTCGTGATCCGGATTCGCCGAAGAAATCCTAAAGGATTCGTATTCGAATCACCAATATTAGGTTCGGATCCTTTTACAGACCATACTACGATAATCGGATGAATTTTCATAGTAGTGGAGGCAAGGAGTTGGAATTTGAGGTGATTTTCCCTTTTTTTCCGGACTGGGCCAATTTAGTCTTCCCCCCCCCCATTTTCGAGGTCGCTGAAACCGAATCTGAGGTAAAAAAAAGTTTTTACCTTCGGCGTCCCCTTCAAAACCAAAAACCACCCCCTGGAGGGGTTAATCGCGTTTTACTAGGTTTCCCTGTAGAAAAACACACTTTCCCCCATTTTAGAGGATTCTGAGGACGGTAGTGATGTTGGATATCGCTTCCGACTACCACCAGCCCCTCGGCCGGCCAATACTCTTCCCCGAAAGGTGTCAATTTTCATGAAACCACCCCTAATAGGGGTTTCTCAGCTTATCGAGTTTTCTACCGTTTTTTGAGAGTAATAGTCTCTTCCTTGAGAAAATATAAAGTTCCTCGAGAGAGATGACGCCTAACCTCCCAACCCTACCGCAGGGGGTTGAAAAAATATATTTTTTTAATAAAATAAATTAATTGTTTGAAGAAAATAAATATATAGATGGGTATGTAGGGGTGGTTTTTGGCCGTTTTGAAGGGAACGCCGAGGGTAAAACTTTTTTACCCTTAGATTCGGTTTCAGCAACCTCGAAAACAGGGGGGAAATACTAAATTGGCCCTGTCCGGAAAAAAACGGTGTCACTTTCGGGGAAGAGTATTGGCCGGTGGAGGGGTTGGTGGTGGTCAGAAGCGATATCCAACATCACCAATATGCTTAGCTTCCTCGAAAATGGAAGAAAAGTGTGTTTTTCTACAGGGAAACCTTGTAAATAGCGCGTTTAACCCCTCCGGGGGGTGGTTTTTGGCCGTTTTGAAGGGGACGCCGAGGGTAAAAACTTTTTTAACCTCAGATTCGGTTTCAGCGACCTCGAAAATGTGGGGGGGGGGACTAAATTGGCCCAGTCCGGAAAAAAAAGGTGTCACTTCGACTCCTTGCTATAGTCGGATTCTCTGTATTCGAATGAAACTAATAATCGGATGATCATTTGAATATTTATTTGGCCGGTTTCTGTGGACCTATGCCACGGTTACCCAATAATTTTAAAGTCAGCACAATTTTTAAAGGAAATATTTTTTTATTTCTACTAACCCATTAGTGAGTTGAACTGATTAATTATGTATAAAGGAGAAAACTCGCGTCATCTCCAGTTTTCTTGTTTATAGCGAAAAAAATGTTTCACGTTTTTGGGGGTGGTTTTTGGCTGTTTGGGGGTTAGAGTCGACTCGTGGAGAAGATCCAACATCATGGACGATGACTCGGGTTTTCTCGTTTATAGCGAAACACAAGTTCTTCATCCTTTCGGGGGTGATTTTGGCCGTTTGAGGGATGGGGTCAACTCTAAAAGAATTGTTACGTTAATTTTGCCGGTGATGATTAGGAATCATACAATCTTACATAATACATGATTACATGGTATTACACTGACATGATCCGTGATTCGTGATCCAAAAAATGGATTCGAATCACTTGATTCGAATCCTTTTTTTAATCTCGTGATTCGGATTCGTGATTCGAATCCTTTTTTTTAATCTCGTGATTCGGATCCTTTTTTTTGAGGATTCGTCCCAGCTCTGTAGAAGAGTTACAGAAGCATAAATTTTATAATGTCGTGGTCGGAAAATTTATGATAAATTATAAGTAAATTAGTCAAAAGTAAGACGAATGAATAAAAGTTCCGGCAGAAGGGGTTGGGGTAGGTAAATATAAGTTTTGAGATTTGGAAATTTTCCGACTATCCACTTATTAAATTCTTTAATACACCTTTCGTTATAACCGGTGCCGGTGCCTAAATTTTGCAAATATTTATGCCAATATTCGCGAATATACTTTATAAAAAGCGATCGAAACCTAAATTAAAATAGACAAACGACGGTCGGTGTTATTTGATTTAATTTTTGATGTGTTATTTCAATATTGAATAATCAAAGTCTAGCCAATAATCAGACAAACTTGGCAGTATTTCAGAAACAACAATAACGTCTTTTAAGAAAAATTCGCATTCAAAATTAAAACGTAAAAATGTGAGAGTAAATTTCCACAGATGACACATTTGGTAAAAATATGTTTTGTCTGGTTGTCTTTTTTGATTTTGGAATTTTTCTAACCTTCAATTTTGGTATATTATCGGCTGCAATTACTCCAATTACTCCAAAGCAATGAGAGTTATTCTTAGATGCAACAGATATACTACGATAATCTCTATGTTAGAAACTCTAAATGTCTTGAATGTCCGTCAACTCATTGCCGAGTCATATCTTGTGTTAATATATAAGATTGTTAATAAGCAAGCTCTTGTATATTTAATAGATTATCTTGTTAAAAGATCAGAGTTGGTAGATTACCTATAATTTGAGATCTACAGATCATTACAGATTCAATACTAGTGCAAAGAAAATAATTTTTCTAAATACATCTTACTATTTAGATATTCTTCAAACTAAAAGATGCTATGACATAGTCACAAATAATACCTCCCCTCACATTTAACAACCATCTTGTCTGATTATGAGTCTCTATGAGCAAAGTGCAGCTTTTTGTTACTTTAGAAATGAACACACAAATGAAAATAAATAAAAATCGTTTGAAGGATTGGCTGAGTAATTTAGTAATACTCATTAATTGGGCAAAAACTATAAGGCGCCACCAAGATGCCTACACTTGATTCCAATAGACGTTTCGTGACTATTTACATCCTTCACGCACCAATGAATCACACACATCGTCTGACAATATTCTAATATCAAAAAAATGCGATAACTTAAAAAAACACGTATAATTTTTTTATAAGATCTAGCCATATGCCAGAAGCGATCTAAATATGTTTACCTCTTGACCAACGCAACTGCAAATTTAGAAAATTTATTGACAAACTATTTTCATTGGATGGTGTAAGTGTATGAGTCACTAAAAAAGTATATATAATCTGTTTTTTTATAGAAGCACATAGTAAATTTGGAATCAAGCAGATTCTGTGATTAAAATTAAACAAAACCAACTGTATATTATGCAAACGTGATGCTACCTAACAGGAAAACTGAGTCCAGAAGGGAAAAAATAAAACAACATATCTACTTACTTTGATTTGTCTCAAAGGCTCAATTAGAGAGCGTCCCACTTAAAGGTTATTCGCGAAGAAGAAAAAACCAAGATCACTTGTACGTTTATGTCAGTCAAGTAATTGAAATTGCTTAGCAAAACGTAATGAATATCACGAATTCACGGGTCATTTACTCGAAACTTTGAAAAATCCTGAAGGTCGAAGTGTTCGTGTGTAATTATTTTAAAATTAATAGTTACAAAACGTCTTAATGATCATATAACCTTAGAAAATAGTGTTTTTAGTCTATATCATATTTTTCCACTATTTATGGGTATAATTGATTCCTATTTTCCGCCACTGACTCATTGCATTTTTTTTCAATAAACTTTTTGACGCGTGAAATTTTTTCTTAGACAAATCAAACCTTTTTAAAATTATTTTGTCAAAATTTATTTTATGACACGAAAAGTTTTGACAGATGACAAGTGACAGATGACAGCTGTCAAATGGGTTGGCACATATGGTCACGCCCACTTTTGACAGATGACAAGTGATAGGTGACAGCTATCAACAGGGTTTGTCACATTAGGTATTAAAAATTTGTCAAAAGGATTTTTTTCAAAAACATTTTGTCGATGCAAATTTTGCTTGTCAAAAATAATAACTTTAAAGTTTACCGAAAAAAAAAATTGGCGAAGAAAAAATTTCTCGCATCAAAAAAAAATTTAATCTATTTTAAAACTAAAAACCAACTTTTGTATCACTAATTTCCAAGAAAATCTATTAAAAAAGTCGTTCGATCCACCCTGTCTGGAAATCCGTGCCAAAACTAATAATTTCGTACTCGCACATTTTTTCGAGACGATATTTACGATAAATGTCCGGGACAAAAGTAAATCTGCCAAAAATTTAAGGACCCACTGAAGTTGTTGAAATATTTATATATTTTCTTACAGTCAAATTTTGAAAATTAAAGATGTTCGTTGAAATATATTTACCATCGTTGCAGGATAGATCAAATGGTAAGGAAATAAAAAAAAATTGGTAGAAGCTTTCGTTCTTGAGATATAGCATGACAAAATTGTAATTTAATCCCAAAAATATATAACTAATTAGCCAATTTCTATACTGCTAAAGTAAAAAATTATACAAATGAGCAGGGGCGTATCGAACCTCATAAATTTGGGGGAGCATGATGACTATACTCAGACAATTATTTCCCTTGCCTGTCAAATATCAATTTTTAACCAATCACGTACGTTCTTGGAAACTTGGTGGTAAATAGTCGGCTATTTGATCGTCGTTCTCAATATTCACCTGAAGGGCGGTATTCATACGTACGTACAGAACTTTTTTTGACTCGGGAAATAATCTTATTAAATATAATGCGACCTTGACAAATTAGCTACTATTTTTATTGCTACTAAATTTCTCGTATATTTTACAATTTGTCTCGACAATTTTGGCATTAATAATCAAAGAATAACTCCCTCGAGTTAAAGCTCTCGGGAGTTATTCAGATTATTAATGCCAAAATTAAGTATCGACGAATTGATCCTAAAATAAACTCGAAATTTAGATGCAATAAAAATAGTCGGCTATTTGTCAAGGTCTTGGGATATTACCGTCGAAAATGCCGACTCGGTACAAAAGTTTGGGGGGTGTCACACCCCCAACATCCCCGCCTCGGTAGGCCCCTGCAAATGAGGCAACCGATACCTATTAACTTAAATCCAAATTGTGTATCTTCGAGATTTAATTATTATTTCTTTTATTCCAGTTTCTAGTATTTCTAGTAGTATTTCACTAGATCAAAGTTTACTTTTTTTAAATTAAAATTTTCAACTGGATGTAATTTCCATTGGAAGATTCGAGATGGTAGATCGTTGTTTTTTTTAAGAAATAAGTACACGTCAATCCAATAAAAATTATACCGTCAATTGAGTTAATTTAAATTGTTTGCTACGAAATACTGTAATTCGAGATTAATTATTTGAATATAACATCACTTGCATGACGACTAATTGAACTTTTCCTCTGTTCTTGACCTTTACATCTAATGGCAGCAGCCACATTGTTTTATACGAGGAGCAAATTTTGTTTTTAGGGTTTTCTAACGTTCGAAAGAAATTACTGTTATAAACACTTGTCCCTCGCTACGCTACTGATAATACTGAATTAGCGTTATCAATATAAATAAGGGCGGAGTAAGACGAATTTTAGGATCTGCGCAACTTCTTCGTGATTTCAAAATAAAGCTTTTTGACATAACGGTCTTTGAGAAAAACAGCCTCAAAAAATGTTCCATATTAATTTAAAATACCTATTAAGGTAACGTTAAATTTGATCCAATGCCCCACACCCCCCTATAACCACCTGAAATATTTATTAACTACCTTTGCAGTTAATCATTATAAAATCTGCTATAAAAACAAACTTTTATCCAAAATAATTCGAAAATTAATTGCTGTATCAGCAAACAGTAATAAATCGAACGAAATTTTTAATGTAAAACAATCGAGTTTAAATATAACTTGGGTTGTGCTTGATTAATGATAAAACAGTAGAAAAGAACTTTAATAAAGTCAAAAACCGGTAAAAATTATTTTAAAAACGTTTTATTCCAATAGTGCCATCTATTACCCGATAGCGAAACTAAAACTAAACAATCATTGAGTATTCCATCCAAATTAGTTAACTGTAAAGCGATTCACTTGCCATCTATTACACTTGAACTGAACTTATATGTGAAGAGTTTGCACAGGTAGCCATTTTCAATCCAAACTTTATTAAAATGGAAAAAATAAAAATTTAAATTCAAGTACCATTACAAATTGACAAGAAGACTAAAAAAAAATTCGAATTATTATTACTATAACTCAAAAACAACAAATTTTAAATATTACATTTACTATCGCCATCTATCAACCGATACCTACTTTTCTACTAAACCGAATTTACAGAAGATATTTAAGTAGCCATTTTTAATCCAAATGAAATTCAACGTGATTAGTGTGTCGATTATATGATAGAGGGCAGGATCTTGTTGTAAATGACCGTCATTTTTGTCCAATATAAGTATATATTATAAATAAATAAAAATTTGAAAAATTTCTTACCGGTATCGTTGAGAAGGTTTTGAATCGAATCACTACTAGACCCTTCCTCCGTTTCTGTGGACATTGCTGAAAAAAAAATTACAAATCTTAATACTCCGTAAAACTCTTTGTTTAATTACGAAATGGAATTGATATGTTCTTATAAAACGAAACCAAAAGCGGTCATTATCGTTCATATTTGCAATTTAAACGGGCTAAATGAGTACGAAAATTTTTTTTTAAAAAACCGTATAATAATATCTTATCTTTTTCAAATTTATGGTGAGTAAAATATTTGCTTTGGCTGATTTCAATGTTAAATTTTATAGTTATTATATAATTGACGGTACAAAAAATTTTTTTAAGCTGTAAATAAAAAGTGCCAGACGATAATTATGAAGTAAATAGTTTTTATCTTATTGTGGATAAAATTATATGTAAGCGCTAGAATTTTTTTTCTTTATTCTCGTTTTCATTCCATAAAAATAAATTTTCTGTAAAATCAATCGAAATTTTAAAGGGTGAACTATTTAATGAAAATATTGGCATCCCTTTGCTACTTCCGGTTATACCGGAAGTTGGTGTTAACTTCGTTTTTTTTAATGGGATACCCTGTATATTTTGCAACTTTAGGAATAATTACGTTACTCTTCCGTATATCTTTGAGTTATACAATTTTTCTTATTAAAAATGCACTTTTCCCACCATTAAGAAAAAACTAAATTTCTTCTAAAGGTACTTCGATAAAAGCTTATATTTTTTACAAGGTGTAAACGACATAATGTTCTGTCGTTTGTCTTATGAAATTCTTATTTTTGTTATACAGGGTGCTGTCAAAATTAAAATAAAATTGTCACGTAAAAAATTCTCATATTTCATTTTATTTAAATGAAACACCCTGTATAAGATTTATTTTTTTAGAAGTATACATTGTCCGCTACCTAACTGTACTACGGTTCCCTATACATTTCTTACATAGATTCTCAGTTATTCGGTCTTATAGATTTTTTTCGCAATTAATTATTTTTTTGATTAGTAGTCTATGAAAACTATATTCTTTGACGAATAATTTAGTTAATTTTAACGCAATATTAATGACATGACTTTTTCTACAAATCAGTAAATGATATTTTTTATTTTGGAACTAAGCTGTTTAATTTAGTTCCCTCACATTTAAAAGAAATAAAGAAATGCGCTTCTTTTAAAAATCAGATTAAAATAATGATTTAACTTTAACTATGCCCAGTTTCAGGCCCGGATCCAGAGGGGGTGGCGATGTGGCGATCGCCACCCCCAAAGGGATTCAGAGCACAAAAATTTTTGAATATCTTTAAGTTCTAGATAAAAACCTGTTAGGTGGCTGGTCGATATTAATGTTAGTAGATCGATATTAAGGATTCATTAGTGTCAAGCGCTTAGACCGAATTTATGACTTTTCATGAAACACAGGCAGGTAGATAAAACTAGACAATGCGCCACCCCCAAAACGAGCCTCTGGATCCGGGCCTGCCCAGTTTACACTTCTTTTGTCTGATTCTGCCTACCTCTCGCCTATAATATACTCATAATATATTCATTTTATATTAATTTAATATATTTATATTTATACTTCAACATTTAATACCCACACAGCACAGGATATTCCCAGAATATCCTCACAAGATACCAATGTTCTTTTTGCAGAATATTCCTAAGCAAATATTCTGAGAACGATCATAGAATGTATTGGATATATTAAAATATTCTATGAATATTTATATATTATATTCCTAGTACATTAATATAGAATATTCTAAATACATTCTGTGTACATACTAATTATCTTTTATTAAAAATAATATTGATTTTTTTTTTCATTTTTCAACAATAAATAAGTGTAAAAACATAAGCGCGTTAATTTGAAACCTTAGGAAAAATCTATGAAAAATTTTGTAGTTGTAAAATCTAAGTCGTAATGTAAATCAAATGCGCAAGCTCAATACAGCGTTGCCATCTTGTAATATAAAGCTAACATGAACAAATTAATTCATATTTTTATTTATATACTCCTTATACTAAAAAAATTTAATTAGGTTTGTACATTAATTTTCACTGATAAGAGTTGCAATAAACATTTAATTAAAAGGTAAAACCAAAAATCAACTTATCATAAATACTATACGGCAACGTCGCTGTCGCTGTCACGTCACCCGTCACTCCCGTCAGTTTTGTGGTTAGGTGTTATGTTTACATATTAGTTTATTGCAGGGCTCTTAGTATAAGATATATACTAAGAACCCTGGTTTATTGAAAAAAAAAGCCATGGGAGGTAATAAAGTCATGACATATTTTTTTAGTTGTAAAATTGGAGCCCTACCCCTACATTGACAATCACTTTTTACAGAAACATGTTTTTTTGACAAATTATTATATTAATATATTTTTGACAGATTATATTGTGTATAGATCGTATAGATAATATTTAAATAATAAGTAACAACTTTAAAGATTAAATATAGTAGAGTTTTTATGTTAAAATGCCAAAAGGACAGTCAACAGAAGATTGAAGAAAACTCTAGCAACTGAAGATGCTCATATAGTGCTGTTAGATAGTGTTGATGGCAAGAATGTGGACGAGAATGTGGATCAGTGACTACCCTTCTACTATATATATTCTTCGTAACTTAATAGAGAATTCTTATGAAAAACCATTTTGTCTAATTTTGGCTTTAATTTCCTAGGAAAATCGAACCATTTTAGTTATAGCTATAACTAAAATGGTTCGATTTTATTACATATTATCACTTTAATAAAAAAAACATGCCATACTTTTTATTTTTAGATAGTGTAAAAAACAATTTGGGACATCCACAGAGTCAGACATGGAAGCTGCCGTCAAACTATATGGCTAGTGAAGAGCAACATGCATCAAAAATTTGAAGTTCTAAAACGTTTTTTATAAGAATAAAACATAAGAAAATATTTATATTTTTTTTTGGCCTATCCTCCTTTTACTTTACAAAATGCTATAAAAGTACCTAAAAGTATGGCATAGAATATTATAAAAACATTCTAATGGATGTCTCAGAACATTCTCAGCACATTCTAATGGATGTTCTCAGAACGTCCTCAGCACTTGATAAGACCTTGGCCTTTGCCACGTTCTAGGGATATGCGTATCAGAAATTAGTATATTCATAGAATATTCAAATATACTTTTTCAATATTCTACGCACATTCTAGGAAGGTGATTGTGCTGTGTGGGTATCTTAATAATCCTTTAAGTTGGCTTCTTTAATGAGGAGTTAGGCAAAACAGGCACTAGTCTAGGGCCCTCCTCAACTGAAGATGCTAACCCAGAGATTTGGGGGGGGGGGCAACGTCGTCGGCTGTTAGGGTTATATATATATATAAAAGTTTAATATTTTGGGTTTGTTGAGATAAATGGACCTAGAATCTACAAAAAAAATTAAAATTTGGATTACGCAGAATGAAATTTGTCTAAAAAACGATTGGCAATGTCAAAATTACCGAAAAAAATGTTTGGGCCATTTTTGAGGGAAAAAGTGAGTTTTTTCGAATAAAAATGGACCTAGAATCTACAAAAAAATTCAAAAAAATTAAAATTTGGTTTACGCAGAATGAATTTTGTGTAAGAAACGATTGGCAATGCCAAAATTACCGAAAAAAAATGTTTGTGCCATTTTTTAGGGAAAAATTGTGTTTTTTAGGATATAAATGGACCTAGAATCTACAAAAAAAATTCAAAAAATTAAAATTTGGTTTACGCAGAATGAATTTTGTGTAAGAAAAGATTGGCAATGCCAAAATTACCGAAAAAAAATGTTTGGGCCATTTTTTAGGGAAAAATTGTGTTTTTTAGGATATAAATGGACCTAGAATCTACAAAAAAAATTCAAAAAATTAAAATTTGGTTTACGCAGAATCAATTTTGTCTAAGAAACGATTGGCAATGCCAAAATTACCGAAAACAAATGTTTGGGCTATTTTTGGGGGAAAAAGTGAGTTTTTTAGGATATAAATGGACCTAGAATCTACAAAAAAATTAAAATTTGGTTTATGCAGACATGAGAAAAATCCTCTCATTGCCGGGCTATGGGGGGGGGGGCAATTGCCCCTACTTCCTCCCCTTATTGTCTGCTAACCACTGTAATTATTATATATGCAATCGTTGTATGGGTGATACAAAAATAAATATGATTTGAATTTGAAATTTGATTTGATTTAAAAAAAAATTAAAAGTATGACTATCACGTGAAGGGGAATCACGAAACTTATGCCATAGCCCGCCATGATGCTACCCGTGGGGCGACTTTTAATTATGATGTGTGATTCTGAATCCACTCGGCAAAAGCCCTACAAAATGGTATTTAAAATTGTCAAATTTTTGAAAATCGATAAAAAAAAATTACACAAATTCCGCATAATTTCACGCAAAATCGTTCGAATGTCAATCTCTCCATACTATTTTTCTTTACTAATTTTATCTACTATATTTTGACCCAGGGAAATCTCGGTGTAAAAATTATTAAAGAAAAAATTGTGAAAGTAGTTTTAGGCGATTTTTCTTAAATTAAATGTTATAAATAATGTTTTTTTTACAAATAAAGCATTATTATATCAATATTATAAAAATAGGTAATGATTTTTAATTTTTTTTTTTAAATTAAATTCGTGATTGAAGATAAACAAAATAATTGGTTTTGGTAACCTGTAATAATGTAATTAAGCGCTTAAAAAATAAAACTATTTAGAAACAAACTCTGTAAAAACTTACTGCTTGCGATCCAGTCCATTTCGAAAAAAAAAAAATTAAACCACAATTTTTTTACACACAAATTATTGTCCAACCGTTCTCGCACCGTCACAACTAACCTCGCAAATGAATATACTTATCTGCATATCTTAGGTACGATAATAATTTTCACAAATATTTTGAACAACTAACAGCAAACCTTACAAAAATTCTCTTTCATTATAATATTATTTGTTTTTAATTGGTAACTCAACCAGCTAGTCAGTCAGAAAACAAAGCCATTCTGTTGATTTATCTTTTTGCCGAAATTTTTATCGAAAACCAGGTGACTTATTATTAAACGTATACTAAATATTTAACACTATAAGAAAAGGTAATTATAAGATGTTTGCGAAATATGGCGAGATAATAAAGGTGTCACTTTTATCGTTCGGATACACATCATTCTCTGATGAGATTTATTTGCTTTTTGTTTATTAGGTACTGATAATCAGACTGATGTGTTAGATTGTTTAAAAATATCAAAAAAATATGTTTTAAAACTTTTAAAAGAAAGAAACGAATTTAATACTAAGACTGAGTAGGTAGGCTACCCGGGGTCTATAGTTTAGAGAAGAAAAGAGTGCAGTAGTTTAATTTGTAGAAGTAGCACAGGTTTAAGAGGTAGAAATTTTATTTTTACCTCATCCTTCAATGCTTATTTGTAGTTAAAATGAAAATTTTAATACATATGACAGATAAGTCAGACTTTATTTATTCATAGCCGTATCGTATGTATTTTGATTCGGAATTTTGTATTAATACATATTTCAAAATGGCTTCATTCTAAAAATATTATCAGTCCCCCTAAATCCTTGAAGGCAGAATTACTCGTAATAGCAAAGCAACATAAAAACAAATTCATAAAATATATGTATTAGAGATGAGATGACCCGAGAAAAAATAACTGAAATTCTCAGATTGCCTCCTTACCATGCAGAGTTAAATCCCATTTAACTGATCTGGTCACAATTAAAAGGTTATGTTTCTCAAAACAATACAACATTTAAATTACCTGATGTGCGAAATTTGTTTTTGAAGGCAGTTTCAGATGTAAATGGAGAACATTTGAGAAAATTGGAAAATTCTTTCTGGAAGGTGAATATAGCAATGGAAAACTTAATAGACCCTATAATAATAAACCTCAGAAAATACATTGGTAATGATACCCAGTAGTTATAGTGAAGGCAGTGACTTTTAAAGATAGTTCTTGAATTTTTTATTTTTTAATCTTTGATTTTAGGTACTGAAGTGTTTTAATGCCAAGAGATTAAAAAAGTTTAATCCCCTTAACAACATATAATCCTTCGTGTTATTTATTGGTTTATTTTTATTTTGCAAAGTACGTCTATGGAATGTGACGTTATATCCCCACTTTTACTGTACTCCTCTTTTATTCTGAGTATAAATCATTTAAAACTACCAGGGTTCTAACTCAATGAAAACTAGCCGGGTTCTAACTCAATGAAAACTAGGTGGGTTGTAACGCAAGGTTCACAGAGGCAAGGTGGCACGAGGGGGCGGCACAGGGGGAGCGTACCAAAAGGGCCTTAGCCTATATCTCGGTTATTATTGGTCCGATATGAACGGTGAAAACGACATTGTTGTATACGAGGCTTACAGATTAAATACGTAAACAAAAATCATGCGCAGTATCGACACCAAAAGGGCCTTAGCTAATAACTTGGGTAATATTGGGTCGATTTGTAGGGGAAAACGGCATAGTAATGTACGAGGTGTTGTATACGTGAACAAATGAAGCATAGAAATGAATTTTGACAACTTTACGTATTTTAACTTTTTTTCGGAGACCGACTAGAAAATATACACTTTTTGGACAATTTTTCGTCCAGAAAATTTTGCCGTTCAAGACCGGAAAATGGATGTTAGGGACCGGCAAAAGCTTTTTCCGGTACCTGTTTTTTCTAGGGCCACACTATGGGCTGGCCCAATAGGTTCTCTGGCCTATCATGGGCACGTAGTGTGGCCGCTTCAGCAATGACGAATATATATATATTGCATATTTGTCGAGCAGGTCGGCAAATATTGACCAGCTTCCTTGTCAAGTGTTACTGGCCAAGGCTGGCCCATAGTGTGGCCCTAGCTTAATACAGTATACCTTGATCTCGTTTCTATGGTAACACGGTGGCGGATACAGAAAAAAACTCAAGGAGGGGGCGATAAAGATATCTTGAGCTACCTTTACTTTTATCGTAATAAAAATAATCAAGTCACATGCAAAGTTTAAGAAAGACAATACGCCAAGGGGCCTCGCGCCCCCCATATGTATCCGCCACTGTGGTAACAACGTTGCGATTTATTGTCAAGTGACAGTTCGTTGAGTTTTAATTTGTTGATTATGTCAAACAGAAAATGAAATCTAGTTTTTAGTATTTGTTAATCACTTTATTATATAAAATAAAATAAATAATTAAGTTTACATCAAAGTGTCGGTATTAAATGATATTGTACGTCACGCGACCGAAAATTAGTGTTTAGCAGGTCTCTCCAAGCTTCCAATCTGCTTGACTCGACCTGTAAAACACTACTTACCGGTCTTGTAACGTAAATTACTATTGTTTACTACCACTATCGCCAAGAGTGATTATGGTTACCCAGACTTTTCCAACTTTTGGCGATATCCGTATAAAAACTTAAGATCAATATTTACTATTTTTGTCACGCCTTCGGAAAAATCAATTCGGCAATGGGTGGCGTGTTATCTCAGCATTCATTTGTCCAAAATGAATATAACCTCATTTAATTCAAGCAGAAACCTTGTTTCCGACAACAATAAATAGACTCTAAATTTGGACATCAAAACAGGAAAATGGTCTTCGATTAATATTATTTTGAAGGATTCTTGTCGGCATCCGTCCAAAGTTATTTAATGTAATTTTAGTTGTGTAAAAAAATACATAATAAAGTATGGAAATGAAGCGGTACTAATATATTTATAAATTTATTTGCAGTTAAGAATAATCACAAAAATATGGTTTTCAAAAAATAATTTAACGTGAAAAAAAAATCGAATAACTGACAATGTATTCTTTTAAAAAAATAAATCTTATACAGGGTGTTTCATTAAAAAAAATGAAATATGCGAATTTTTTGCGAATTTTATTTTAATTTTGACAGCACTCTGAATAATAAAAATAAGAATTTCATAAGATAAACGACAGAACGTTATATTAAACCCCTACATTCCAATTTTCAATTTTCATATACCTTTACTTCTCGAGAGATTTCTAACTGACGGTCTATTTGCCGCACCCTGTGCGGTTCTCAAACTTTTAAAATTTTGTACCACATAAATATGAAACAAAAATAGATTAAAAAAGCTAGGGCCGTAAAAGTCAAAGAATTGAAAAATATATATGTTTCTTAATAATAAAGATTAAACCAAAATGTTAAAAGTGGCGCAATTTTACATTTATTTATTTTTTTCTGTAAAAATTATACCACTAAAATATTGTAATGTACCACCAGTGGTACATGAACAACAGTTTGAGAACCGCTGGTATATATTATTAAAAACAATCAATTTATAATTAAGGTTTTATATTATTTTTCGGTTTTTGTTATGATTTGTCTGATAAATTTTATTTTTAAATTCATAAACATCTTACAAATTATTCATTTACGACCGCAATTCTGATTCGAAACAAAAACAAAATTATTCCGTTAAACGAAAAATATTTGAATTAAAAAACATAAGGAATTGACAAATAGCAATTAAATTGTTTGTTTTATTTTACAGTTATCTAGATGTTTTTTTTTTAATTTTTATGACCTATTCAGGTGGAAGTAATAAGCGCTTTTCCTGATTATTCTATACTCCTCGGGGGGTCAGCGGATATTTCCGATAGATTTCTAGGTTTCCTATGTAATATGATGCAAATTGCAATTTTTCAAACTGGCTAATTAAAAACCAATCAAGATATTTGTTGGAAAACGTCCAATGTATAATACTGGAGTGAAATTAGAATTTTATATGGATGTAAGAGCTAAGTCAAATTTTTTTAATTTTTTCGATTTTATACATAAAGAGAAGCTTGTAAAACATTTTTCAATAAATTTGGACTGGAGCTTCGCGAGATATGTGCCAAAAACGGCATTTTTGGTATTTTTCGAGTGGATTGCTTCACTATTTTTTAAATATCTCCGGCTCTAAGAGTCGTGGAAAAATAAAAAAAAAATTAAAATGACCTTGATGAAGTACAGTATCGATCCGTATAGTAGGATTTTTTTAAAAATGTATCCTAACCTCAAAAAACGAATTCTTTTTTTACTGAATTGGCAATAAATAACCAAAGAATTATCGAATTTTCTTAAAAATTGGAGAAAATATGTATTTTTATGTCGGGAAGACATGGTAAAAATTAAAAAAAAAAAAGTATTTATCCAGCCAACATCCAGCATTTTTCGAAAAAAATTGAATTGGCCGCCATTTTTGGAAAAACAATAGTAGAGAAAAAATTTTTATCTTAAATAGAAGGATTTTGTGTGTACTTTTGTCTAAGAAAATCCAACATTTTATTTCTTTATTTAAAGTGCCCAATTTAGGGAATAATAAAAAAAAAATCGATTTTCATTTTTTATATTGATTTATATTGATTCGGTCCCTCACAAAAATCTTACGTTAGAACCTGAAATATTTTTATTATTTTTTGGACTGAAATACAGTTTTCTAAGAGGATCAAGCATAAATATCCCGATAAAAAATTGGAAAAAAATGAAAATCGAATGTTTAGTTTTTTATTATTACCTAAATTGGGCACTTTAAATAAAGAAATAAATTTTCTTAGACAAAAGTACACACAAAATCCTTCTTTTTAAGATAAAATTTTTCTCTACTATTGTTTTTCCAAAAATGACAGCCAATTCAATTTTTTTCGAAAAATGCAGATTGTGGCAGGACAAATATTCTTTTTTTAAAAATTTTACCATGTCTTTCCGACATAAAAATACATATTTTTTCCAATTTTTAAGAAAATTCGATGATTCTTTGGTTATTTATTGCCAATTCAGTAAAAAAAAGAATGTGCGCGAATTCGTTTTTTGAGGTTAGGATACATTTTTTAAAAAATCCTACTATACGGATCGATACTGTACTTCATCAAGGTCATTTTAATTTTTTTTCTATTTTTCCACGACTCTTAGAGCCGGAAATATTTAAAAAATAGTGAACCAATCCACTCGAAAAATGCCAAAAACGGCATTTTTGGTATTATATCTCGCGAAGCTCCAGCCCAAATTTATTGAAAATTTTTTTACAAGCTTCTCTTTATGTATAAAATAGAAAAAATTAAAAAAAAATTGACTTAGCTCTTAAATCCATATAAAATTCTAATTTCACATTACTATTATACATTGGACGTTTCCCAACAAATATCTTGATTGGTTTTTAATTAGCCAGGTTTAAAAATTGCAATTTGCATCATATTTCATAGGAAACGTATAAATCTCTCGGAAATATCCGCTGACTCCCCGAGGTGTATAGAATAATCAGGAAAAGCGATTATTACTTCCACCTGAATAGGTCATAAAAATGAAAAAAAAAAATCTAGATAACTGAAAAATAAAACAAACAATTTAATTAATATTTAAAAAATAGTGAAGCAATCCACTCGAAAAATACCAAAAATGCCGTTTTTGGCACATATCTCGCGAAGCTCCAGCCCAAATTTATTGAAAAATTTTTTACAAGCTTCTCTTTATGTATAAAATCGAAAAAATTAAAAAAATGTACTTAGCTCTTACATCCATTTTCAGAATATTTTCGTCTAATTTCACTCCACTAAGTATAAATAATAAAAGTAATCCTGTACACTAAATAAATATTTCTATACATCTGCTACAAATTTTAAATTTTTTACGCAATTTAATTTTATCAATTTTTGTTGTTATTATTTGCGCGGAGGCGCTAATTAAAAAATGGAGGTTATTTGATATTTTGCATTTTAGCGAACTTGTTACTGTTATGTTTTTAAATTATCGATATTCTAAATGTATGTATTATGTAAACGAATTGATTGGCAGATTGAAGGAGCCTACGTCAGATGTGTATTTAAAATTACAAACTATCTGTCAACATGTTGTGGAGGTTAGAAAATATTTAATGATAGCTATTTATATTACAAGTACATAAACAAGGGCTTTATTGAACGAATCGTTTTATAACCGAGCGAGCTTGCGAGAGAGGCTATAAAATGATGAGACGAACTTTTCAAACTGACAATTTGCATAGTAGACCAGTGCAGATAATTTTTGAAACCAAATAAAATAATAGTAGGATGAAACTCATTGGAAAAGGAAGAGAATATGACAAAAATGATAGGAAAAATAATTTACAGGCACTCTGGGGACGGGAAGTGGAAGGGGGGAGTTTTTAAGGGTAGAAAACTGTTTATCTCGATTTCCGGCAAAACTACTATGGAAAAAAGTTAAATGGCAAAGTTGTAGGTAATAAAAAGATCTACAACTTTTGTATTTACACTTTTTTCACATAACCTTGAAATTTATGTGAAAATTTTTTTTGGATAAGATAAAAATAAAAAAAACAAAATCTTGGTTATTTCAATTTTTCACATAAATTTTGAGGTTATGTAAAAAAAGTTATTACCTACAACTTTGCTATTTTACTTTCTTCCATAGGACTTGTAGTTTTTCCGGAAATCGAGATAAACAGTTTTCTACCCTTAAAAACTCCCCCCTTCCACTTCCCGACCCCAGAGCGCCTGTAAATTATTTTTCCTTTCATGTTTGGTATATTCTCTTCCTTTTCCAATGGCTTTCATCCTACTATTATTTTATTTCACTTTTTACCATTTTCAAAGCTATCTGCACTGGTCTATAGTAAAGCTCAAGGTTTACGAGGAACAATTTCACTCATATGTAAAAAATGTCATATACAAATTCAAAAATCGTAGTTTGCCATCAGATATTTCGTCGGTATGCAATAGTGGCACAACTCAAAAATTGGTTATTTTCGGAAATCCTGATAAAGGTATCACTGACATTAATTTTTACTTATTTTTTTTATTACAACTTTAGGTAATTAATAATACTATCATTGTGGATACAATGCCTAGTGGTTTTTTCAAGCACTTTGATGGTTTTTTAAGCACTTTGATGATGTTAAATCAATTTTGTCTATTTTTGAGTTATACTACTATTGCATACAGCCGACGATTTAGCCTATGAGGAAGGAAGAGAAAATGTAACTGGATAAAAAATCGATAATACCACGTTACCCGGGAAGCGATGTGTGTTTGTTATTTATTTATATGTCATGTCAGTTTAAATTCGTGGAATTGTCTTAACAAATACCAGCTCGAACTCAGATTTTGGGCAGGTTATTTTTTCTAAGTTTGAGTTCTCGTATTTACTTTCATAAATGCAATTTAATTCGATCTGTTTGACAAAATAACTCGATATTTTTAACAGATCTCGTTGAATTTCCAATGAAAGTAAATACTACATCAAACTCAAATCTGAGCTCTAGTGATATTACCCCCAATAATTCATTTCTGAATTTTATTTAAAAGATCGACAAGGACAACTCATAGAATATCAGTCATATACAAATTTGCTGACGAGTGGTAGGTATCTTATTAGAAATAATCATAATTCATATCACACCTTTCTTTGGAAACTGTTTTATTAGATCCGCTAAATCCGCGAGAATGACGATTGTATAAAATTATATGTTTCAGGTTAATAAAACGATAAAATAAATTGCTCGAATTTGAAATGAAATTAGATAGTAATAAAAGCAAAATATATAGCCCGGGAGGCACTGGATTTTTTTTCGAATTTATTTTTCCAAATAAACTGTTTTCTTAATGACAAAAACAAAAGTCCACTTATTTTCTCTTGAAATTTACCAATCATAAACTGTAACTAAAAATAAGTCTGGCCAATGAGGACAATGAGTAAAAAAATAATAGTCCCCTTTTAAAAACGTGCTCAAAAATTGAAAAAACTCAAAAAATGATTTTTGCAATAACGAATCTGTACAATGCAGTCCGACATCCGCATCTATTGCTTTCAGACCCTTGTTATGATACTTTTACACTATATTTAAAACTAATTAAGAAGTAAAAGTATAGATATCAATATTAAAGTCTCATTAACTTAGAATAAAGTAACCAGCTTATTGGTAATTATCTGAAGTAGGTAATAATAAACGAATCATTATGTTATTAAGGTTATGTTAAAAGGTGACCCTTCAAAAATTGAAGATTTTTTCATAATCTACAACTTTCATACTGAATATTTTTCAAAACTATTTAAAAAATAATTATTTTTTATATTTATCTGCATTTTCATTATTACAATTGAATATCTACAATACTGAACAAAAATCAAATTTCAAATAAAACTTTTGTATTTTTTTCTGTAGAATTCAATGGAGCAATCAGTTTTTAATTTTATTAAAAATTTAAATAAATTATCAACAATTACTGCACGAAGGTGGAATTTTTTCAACCATAATAATTCCAAAAAAGGACCATGGGAGTGACAAACCTGCACAAGGAACAAGGACATTAAAAATGTCCTACACTGCACCAGCGTCTGGACTTCAACAACTACTCCTTGGCCTATATGGCCTACCAGGTATTGAATTACGAAAGTCCAGACGTGGTTTTGTGCCCGACCAAGTCCTTTGGTCCTTTGGTCCTTTTTTTGGTATTTTTATGGTTCAAAAAATTCCACCTCCGTGTATTTTTGATGTACTAAACATACAAGTAAACAAGACGGAAACAGCAATTTCATATAAAGTAGACCGCTGGCGTCTCGACTACCGCCCGATCGTCCTTGTTCTTGGGAGCTTGTGTGATTTTATTTCACATCCTTTGTGCAACAATTACTGAAAAATTCGTTATTGCAAAAATTATTTATTGAGTTTTTTCAATTTTTGAGCATGTTTTTAAATGGGGACTATTTTTTTATTGTATCAAAAAGTTCACGTAAAAACAAAAAAAATGAGCACCAAATGAACCATGTACGATGATATTTTGCCAATCAACTTTATTTTTGAAAAAAAAAAATGTTTTTAACTTAAAAACTTTAATATCTTGAAAACCGTTAGATTTTTTAATATGAAAATTTTTTTGTTTATCTGAGTCCTAAAAAGGTATACTTCCACAAAATTTCATCAACATTAAATTATTTTTGCGAAAATTAAAAATAAAAAACAAAAAAAAAATTTAATAATTTTTTGCATTTTCCGCGACAATTTTGAGGTTATGGTAAAAAATGACTCACATAGAAGTTGTACATTTTTTCTAGATCTGCAACTTTGCCATTAGTTATTTTTTGATAAGACGTCAAGTTTCGCGGAAAATCGCAAAATACCATTTTGCCTCCCTTTTATCCCTCCTTAAATTAACCCTTTAGCACCCCTCTTCTTGGACGAAGTTTTTTTGCGGTCATTGTAAGCCCCTTTATCACTTCCAATCATAAAAACCCTGCAGAAAATTATTGTACGTTTTTGCAATTAAATTACCTATCTCGCCTGCACTAATTAGCCAGATTGTATTTTAAGCTGTTATCATAATATAGGCCATCATCTGCTAAATTTTCATGACTGCAAATATGAGGGAAATTTTTTTGATGAAAATTTTTTAATTTTTCATGTTTTTTTACTTAACTTCAGTATACCTCTTTTTACTAGAACTACTTTTATCACTGAAAAAAATGGCCGTTTCGTATATTCTGACGCATGTTCCGCCTACATGCTGCATTTTAGAGAAAAACTGTGGGAAACATTTAAAAACCTCAAAATTCGACAGTATATCATAACATTCGCAATTTAGACCAGTGCCGATAATTTTTGAAACCAAATAAAATAATAGTAGGATGAAACTCATCGGAAAAGGAAGAGAATATGACAAAAATGATAGGAAAAATAATTTACGGGCGATCTGGGGTTGGGAAGTGGAAGGGGGAAGTTTTTAGGGGTAGAAAACTGTTTATCTCGATTTCCGGCAAAACTACAAGTCCTATGGAAAAAAGTTAAATAGTAAAGTTGTAGGTAATAAAAAGATCTATAATTTTTGTATTTGCACTTTTTTTACATAACCTCAAAATTTATGTGAAAAATTGAAATAACCAAGATTTTGTTTTTTATTTTTATCTTATCTAAAAAAAATTTTTTTCACGAAATTTGGTGAAAACTTACCTTTTTATGTCCCAAACACACTGTAATTTTTTTGTTTTAAAATATTTATTTTTTTAACTTATTTTGACTTAATATCGAAAAAGCAGTCTAATTTTCAATCGAAAATTCTCACGTCAAAATATCTGCTTTTTTAAAAAACTCGGTGGGCTTTTTGTTCGCTGAAATCTCTACTTTTTGATGGTGTAAAAAAATATACATTACTATGGTAAATGTTCTCAAAAAATGCACAGAAAACTCCGAATTTCTTTTTTTTTAAATCATCATGTACAATTTTGAGCTATTTATTTAAATTTATACTTTAATTACTCTTTGTTTATCATTGTAACACGGAATCTTACGTTTTTCGAGTAATTAAAGTATACATTTTAATAAATAGCTCAAAATTGTACATGATGATTTAAAAAAAAATAAATTCGGAGTTTTCTTCGGTTCTTATGTGAATTTTTTGAGAACATTTACCATAGTAATATATATTTTTTTACACCATCAAAAAGTAGAGATTTCAACGAACAAAAAGCCCACCGACTTTTTTAAAAAAGCAGATATTTTGACGTAAGAATTTTCGATTGAAAACTAGATTGCTTTTTCGATATTAAGTCAAAATAAGGTTAAAAAAATAAATATTTTAAAACAAAAAAATTACAGTGTGTTTGGGACATACAAAGGTAAGTTTTCACCAAATTTGGTGAAAAAAAATTTTTTTTTGTAGAAGATAAAAAAAAACCAAAAACTTGGTTATTTGAATTTTTCACATAAATTTTGAGGTTATGTGAAAAAAGTGTAAATACAAAAGTTGTAGATATTTTTATTACCTACAACTTTGCTATTTAACTTTTTTCCATAGGTTTTGTAGTTTTGCCGGAAATCGAGATAAATAGTTTTCTACCCTTAAAAACTCCCTCCTTTCACTTCCCGACCCCAGATCGCCCGTAAATTATTTTTCCTTTCATGTTTGTTATATTCTCTTTCTTTCCAATGGGTTTCATCCTACTATTATTTTATTTCATTTTTTACCATTTTCAAAGGCATCTATCTGCACTGGTCTAATTCCACAGCAACGGACATCGTTGTAGCCGCTTCCACTTTCTTCAGAGAACTTTTAGAGGTGTCTACCCTAAATAGAGTCTTAGATAGCATATTTCGCAACTAGATTTTCTCTCGTTCGAACGAATAAACCATTTATTTACAATGGTCTTGATTTTTACAATTTTATCATCAAAGTACCAGGTAGTTTGTGATTCTATTAATAGCGAAAAATGTACACATAACCTGCGGAAGCAATTAATTCCAGTAATGGTAGACATTTTGTCAAGGTCAAGCGTCTACGTATCATTAACCATATTCTATACATATATATCTATATGCTATTAAAAAAATAGACTCTGTCGTTTATTAACGTCAATACATTGATAACGCACGTGCTTTTTTAGAAATTTGAAATTTGTATTTTTTGAAATATGGAAGTACCTCAAGGTTCCATTTTATGACCAATGAATGATAAATAGTTTGGGCGTTTGCGCACATTTTCTAGTCATACTTTTTGGAATTTTGTTACCCCGTATGAGCCTCATTTGAGTGACAGAAAATAAAAATGACTTGATATATGATTTACATTTGTTGAGGAAAACAACAAGTAATTTTCTCGTACAAAAACGCTATTATCAGATAATGGACAGTAATTGTTAAGTTTAACCTTAATTTGTTTATAATATTATCTGATATACTTATACCAAGTAGAGAGTTTGTTTTTCTTTTTTCTTTTTTTGTTTGTTTCTTTATTGACCCTTTGTTGTCATACATAAAGAAGAATAAGGCACGTCAAAGTAAAAAAAATAAAAAAAAAAGAAAAAAAATAAAAAAAATATATACAGATATATCAGATAATGGACAGTAATTGTTAAGTTTAACCTTAATTTGTTTATAATATTATCTGATATACTTATACCAAGTAGAGAGTTTGTTTTTCTTTTTTCTTTTTTTTGTTTGTTTTTTTATTGACCTTTTGTTGTCATACATAAAGAAGAATAAGGCACGTCAAAGTAAAAAAAATAAAAAAAAAGAAAAAAAATAAAAAAAATATATACAGGGTTGGCCAAACTTCTGGCCTCGGAGGATTACGTCGTTGTGGTAAGAGATAAAATTTTCAAATTTTGTGTGAGCTAGTACAGTTACTGGGTGCACAAATAGTTTCGAATATACAGGGTGTTCCAAAAACTCGTGGCAGCACAAACTTACATTTTTTTAAATGGAACATACTATATTTTACTCAAGAATCGAAAATATCTCATCGAGAGCGTTAAAAAAATATAGCATGTTAATACATTATACGGGTGTTTCAAAAAGATATGGCCAATTATTATAAAAAATGACCCCATCCTTAACACTCTGTAAAATAGTCAATCAAAATAAATCAACAGGTCTTTGTGTTCAAATGTCATTCTCATATCGTTGGCTGTGCTCACTATTAATTACTTTGTTTATCTGTGGCTTCTTTAATACAGGGCGAAACAGAACTCAAATCAAGCAATATCTCAAAATTTTCAAATAGATCACCCTATAAGTCTTTTTACAATTTGTTAGTACAATTAATAAACTTTCAAACGATATAGTATAGTTAGGGTATAAGTTAATGGAAAACTGTAAATATTTTATGATAACGGAAAAATCATGTATTTTACGTACATTTTAGGTTTGCGCATTCTCCTAAGACGTAAATCATATTAATCATGTCTTCCTGTGGTAAATTCATTATAGTTATTTATTATTTAAACCTAAAAGCAAAATCGAAGAATATAGCTAAAATTTCTTTAACATTTATTAGTAGATACTATTTTGACACTAGCCTACTTGGTAAACGAAATATAATCAAGCCATATATTCGTTTACCAAGTAGGCTAGATTATATTTCGTTTACCAAGTAGACTAGTGTCAAAATAGTATCTACTAATAAATGTTAAAGACATTTTAGCTATATTCTTCGTTTTTGCTCTTAGGTTTAAATAATAAATAACTATAATGAATTTACCACAGGAAGACATGATTTACGTTTTAGGAGAATGCTCAAAAAATTGTTTACTCGCTTCAAGAGTATATCGTGAAAGATATCCCAATCGAAGACATCCAAATAAAAAAGCTTTCTTAAAACTTAAGGAAAGATTCGACACATCAGGTGATGTTTCCTATCAACCTCATACTCAAACGTATTTTCAATGAGGACAACGAATTTTTAGTAATGACACATTTGGTTGAGAATCCTAATACAAGTACTAGAAAACTTAGTACTGAATTGGACATTAGTAGAGGAACAATAAGAAGAATAATAAAAAAGAATAAATTTCACCCGTACAAGATACAGATGCACCAAGAGCTTTTAGAGAGAGATTTTCCAATAAGAATCAATATTTGCGAGTGATTCAGTGGATTAATTAATGGATATCCAGATTTTTTAAAAACAATTTTATTTTGTGACGAGGCCACTTTTCACAAAAATGGTTTCGTCAACCGCCATAATTTTCATTTTTATTCGCGGATACTAATCCACATTTGTTTCGTTCAACGTCCCAAACTAAATGGTCCATAAACGTATGGGGAGGAATCGTAGGAGATAAAGTTATAGGACCATACTTTTTTGAAGGAAGTCTCACTGGAAGAAGGTATTATAATTTTCTTAAAAACGATTTGGGTGAATTATTGGAGGAAGTTGATTTAAACACAAGAGTTAATTTGTGGTTCCAACAAGATGGAGCATATGTTCATTACGTTCGGTGTGTACGTCGGTGGTTAAACAGACATTTTACCGATAGGTGGATAGGACGTGGTGGACCAATTTTGTGGCCTCCTCGATCTCCAGATCTGACACCGATGGATTTCTTTTTATGGGGATACATCACGGAAGTTGTCTTTCAAACTGAACCTACTACCACCTGTTGGTTGGGCTACCTATCAGGCGCGTCTCCAGGTGGCGGATAGGAGGACGGTCAGGACTCACGTCTTGATTAGTGGTAGTCATAAGTAGAGTGAGGGGGCCTAAAAACCCCCAAAATCTTTTGCGAAAACTGCCACCGTGGACCAGCCCCCCAAAGTGAAGGTGTGAGGTGCCGTGCCGATGTACTGAATGGTCACAGGGAGTGTGACCGCGAACGGCCCCCTGGGGGCACCAGGCGACACCCCCTTGTAACCAGCCTTCCCCTGGTATGCGGGGCTCTGCCAGGGGTGACACAACCTTCCCTAGCTACTCGTGGGATCCAAAATGGAAAAAGAAAAGGAAAAAGAAAAAGGACCAAAAAAACCGGAGGTTGTGCGATCACGCACACCTCCACAAAAACACCGTAGAGGTAAAAGGATCTGCGGTGCCTAGGCCAAGAGAAGGAGGAAAGCGAAGGAGCAGGAGGGTGTCAAAGACACCACCGGCACCACTCGCCCCTCCCAATCTAAACCTGGCACCGCCAGACAAAAAATCTTGGGCAGCGATGCGAGTTCTTCCTCCACAAGAGGCCAGGAACGCGTCGCCACCCAAGACAAGAAGCGCATGCGCTCGGACACCTCTGGTTAAGGGACACCTGCCAGAGGAAAAAAACCGAGGCATGAAGCTAAGAGTTACAGCGAAGCGGCTACCAACCATCTAAGGGTAGCCGTTGTCGACATGGCCGACCCCTACGGTAAGACAACCGTAGAAAGGGAAGGCCATAAGGGTTTTGTCCAGTGCCTCCATCAGCCAAGACAAGCCACCGACGTTTCGGTCATGGTCGCACTCTGGTGAAATCATCAGAGTAACCTGCGATAATGACGTTGCAGTGGCTAAGGAACACGGCCAAAAGCCTAAAGCCGTGGAAGGAAGCGCTGCTCGACGTGGTACACGTCGACAACCTTCCTAAGCTGACAAAAGCCACCCTCTGGGTCCCGAGCGATGCACACGCTGACCTCGGTGACAAAGAGGATGTGCTGCGTCGGCTTACCCGGCAAAATCCGGAGCTGCGTGTGGATGGATGGTGCTCCTTCCACTACGAGGCAAAGGATGACCCGAAAGGACATCTTTTCGTTTTCGGAATACGAGACGAAGAGATGGAAGTCCTTAATACAAAATCAATGAGGTTGAGCTACGCGTTCACCTCATTGGTTTTAAAGACGAAGAAAATGGAAGCAGAAGCTGGTGAGAGGCTAGATGAGGATTCCGATAGGAATCCTACTCCTCAACAAGAGGCCCCCGCAGAGGTTGTCGAGCCATCTCCAGAGATGGCGACCGACACCCTCTCGGAGGAGAGAACCAGGGACCGCACAAGTAGCGAGGCCAATCCATCTCCAGTCATGGAGGAGGCGATGGCCGAATAAAGAAATAAACAATACTGACTTACCAACGATGCAAGCAGAGATAGCTGTGGACAAGGTAAATATAATCCAGTGTAACCTGCAACACAAAAGGGTGGCTACGGCAACACTATGCTGCGCTACCTTGATGAGTTGCAGGACACACTAGCACTTATTCAGGAACCCTGGATAAGACAAACGAAAATCATGGGTTTTAGTAATCTAAAAGGTTTAATTTTCAGCTTTCCAAGCAACCATCAACCTAGGACCGCTATATATATTCCTAGCAAATTCAAGGCCTACCCAATGACGCATTTCTCAACCTCCGACCTCACGGTGGTTAAGGTGGAATATGTGCAAAAAGGTCAAAAGCAAGTGTTAATTCTAGCATCCCTTCTGACGCAGTCAAACCACCACCTAACAAAGAACTGGAGGACCTTGTGGAACACTGCCTCACTCAAAAGCTTGAACTGGTGATAGGCTACGACTCCAACGCACACCATGTAAGCTGGGGCAGCAAAGACATTAACACTAGAGGTAAGTCACTTTATGACTATATAATAAACAAGAATCTTTGCATTCTAAATAGAGGTATTGAACCAACTTTTATAAACTCTCGTAGCCAAACGCGAATAGATATAACCCTATCTACCATAAAAACATCAACAATAATATCCGGCTGGCATGTATCTGACGACGTCTCAATGTCAGATCATCGCTGGATAAAATATGAATTAAATTTATCGCTCACAACCTCTATACTATCTCGCGACCCCAGGAAAACGGATCGGACAAAATATGTCCACCTTTTGGAAGGGGCTCTGCAAGCAGTAGAGGCTGTGTTGCCTAATAATATGAGCAAATTGGAAAATTACTCTGTAACTATCCATAATGCTATAAATCACGCCTATAAGAAGTCCTGCCCCCTCAAGCGGGTCGAACTCAACGGTAGAACCACCTCCTGGTGGTGCCAAGAGTTGGATCAGCTCAGGAAGATGGCAAGGACATCTTTTAATAAGGCAAAAAATACCAAACTTGAAGAGGACTGGGACATATACAGGTCTCACCTCAGAGAGTACAAAAAAGTCGTTAGACAAAAACAAAGAGAAGCTTGGGAGAACTACTGTGAGGAAATCGAAGATTTTCCTCTAGCAGATAGACTCCAAAAAGCTCTCTCTAAAGACCCTTATCGCCATATCGGTACACTAACCAAAGAGGATGGCACTAGAACTGCCAACCTTAAGGAAAGTCTTGAACTACTAATGTCAACACACTTCCCTGACTCCAGAACCACTAATCTGGCAATCTGGGAGGAAGAGAAGCAACAAAACCTCACAGAAGATGACTGGAGAATAGCAGACCAGATCGTCGATGAGGACAAATTAAGGTGGGCCATCTCGAGCTTCTCCCCTTTTAAATCACCAGGAACTGACGGCATTTATCCAGCCCTACTTCAGTGGGGCCTGGATGCATTAATGCCGCACCTGGTAGGAATCCTCAGATCCTCCCTGGCATTGAGGTATATTCCAAAAAGCTGGAGAGAAGTCAAGGTTGTCTTTATACCAAAACCAGGAAGATTGGATTACTCCATTCCAAAAGCATATCGACCGATTAGCCTCACATCGTTTTCAATGAAAACTTTAGAGAGGCTATGTGAAAGATATATAAGAGATGTAGCGATAATACAAAACCCACTACATCCGAATCAACATGCGTACACCCCAGGAAAGTCTACTGATTCAGCCCTCAACCTTGTGGCCGGTTACATCGAAAGATCGCTGGACTCTAAAGAGTCCACATTGGGTGTATTCATAGACATTGAAGGTGCGTTCGACAAAACCACTTTTCCCAAAATAGCAAATGCCTTAGCTAATAAAAATATCCCCAACACAATAAATGGATGGATATATAACATGCTCTCAAAGAGAGCAATAAAAATCAGTGTAGATGATGTTACCATAAGAGGCATGGTTGTAAAAGGTTGTCCACAGGGAGGGGTGCTCTCACCACTACTGTGGAACATGGTCCTAGACATCTTAGTCAATCGCCTCAACGATGACAGTTTCTACACTATAGCTTATGCAGACGACCTAGTGATTCTGCAAACAGGAAGATTTGATGGAATACTCTATGCTAGAATGCAAGAGGCCCTTAATATCATAGAACAGTGGTGCAAAGATCACTCACTGTCAATAAACCCGAAAAAGACAGAGATGGTTCTTTTCGCGAATAAAAGGAAGCTTGCAAACATCGAGGCCCCAAAGCTCCTAAATACTAAATTGAACTTTTCTGCAGAGGTGAAATATTTGGGAGTCACCTTTGACAGCAAGTTAACATGGAACTCTTACCTAGAAAACAGAGTCAAAAGAGCATACATATCTTATCAACAGTGCCGCAGAACCATTGGCCGCACCTGGGGAATGTCACCTAAGGTTACGGCCTGGATCTACACTGCAATCATAAGACCTATGCTAACGTACGGTGCGATTGCCTGGGGAGTCAAAACTAACCAGCGGACAGTCGTACGCAAATTGGATCAAATCCAAAGAATAGCATGCCTCAACATAACGGGGGGCATGAGAACCACACCAACTAGAGCAATGGAGGTGATCCTTGGTCTCACCCCCCTTGATATATTTATTAAGGAAGCTGTGGTGATGACCATGACACGGCTACGCTCTACAGGTATACAACCTGACATAGGATCTGGTCAGTCGAGGTGTAACTTGTGGCACGAGGTCCTTAGAGAGGTCCCACTGCTACAAGCCAACACTGATGAGGCTACATTGGCAGCAGGTGCCTTGTGCATCTACACCGATGGGTCTAAAACAAATGAGGGGTCAGGCTGTGGAATTTATTCCAGATCCCTAAATCTCAATATAAAATGGGCAATGGGTTCTAATGCCAGTGTAGCTCAAACAGAGCTCACTGCTATCTCAATCGCCGCAAAAGAGACTACCAGTAGGAACATTACTGGTAATAATATTTACATCCTCACGGACAGCAGACAGGCACTAATACCTCTGGATAGACCACGGATTACATCAGGTCTAGTACTAGAATGTCACCAGGCCCTGATCGAAGCTTGCAACAACAACGTGGTCACGTTAGCTTGGATCAAAGGTCATGGAAAATCAAAAGACAACCGTGCAGCTGACTCTCTAGCTAAGAAAGCAGCCTCCCAAAAACTTTTGGGACCTGGCACTTTCATAAGCTTATCGGCATCAGCTGTGGCTGACCTACTGAAGAAACACTCCCTTGACAAGTTTAAGGGTAGATGGGACGACGAAACAGGTTGCAAGCTAGCCAAGGAACTATTACAGTATCCGAACAGAGAAACAGCCAAAAAATACATGACTATGAACAGACAGAACCTGCGCACAGCCACAGGTATCCTGACTGGCCACTCTCATCTACGAAAACACCTCTACAGGATGGGGTTATCTGACACTCCACTGTGTAGAGGATGTGAACAGGAAGACGAGACTGTCGAACACATTCTTTGCGAATGCCCGACACTCTCACAAATGAGACATTTTCTTTTCGGCGAGCGGTGGCTAACACATGCCAACATGAGGGAGCTACCTTCAGGCGACGTCATCGCCTACTTTAAACAAGTAGGCTGGCTGACAGCTAGAAGGAAGGCTCAACCTCAGAAGGACGCACAATGGGCCAAATGTGGCCTACGTGCTGTGGGGTGACCCACCCTTCTAGATTTACAGATACAGAGAGAGAACCTACTACCAAAGAAGCCATGAAAGAAAAAATTCGAAACGCATTTTCCACAATAACTCCAGCTTTGTTACAAAGAGTAAGATCCTCGTTTATCAAAAGAACAGAGAAATGTATGGAACAAAATGGTCGCCATTTTGAACATTTAGTATAAACTATACCTACTTTTTATAAAATTTCATTGTTTATTTATGTAAATGTAAATTTCACGTAAATGTAAATTTCACGTAAATGTAAGTTTTTTAATAGTTTTGGTTCCATAATTGTTAGTTTTTTTTAAATAGAAAAATTTGAAAATAATATACAAGCTTTCATTTTATTAAATAACTAAAATAATAAATATTTAATACCACTTAATTTGTGTACGTAAAATACATGATTTATCCGTTATCATAAAATATTTACAGTTTTCCATTCACTTATACCCTAACTATACTATATCGTTTGAAAGCTTATTAATAGTACCAACGAATTGTAAAAAGACTTATAGGGTGATCCATTTGAAAATTTTAAGATATTGCTTGATTTGAGTTCTGTTTCACCCTGTATTAAAGAAGCCACAGATAAACAAAGTAATTAATAGTGAGCACCGCCAACGATATGAGAATGGCATTTGAACACAAAGACCTGTTGATTTATTTTGATTGACTAATTTACAGAGTGTTAAGGATGGGGTCATTTTTTATAATAATTGGCCATATCTTTTTGAAACACCCGTATAATATATTAACATGCTATATTTTTTTAACGCTCTCGATGAGATCTTTTCGATTCTTGAATAAAATATAGTATGTTCCATTTAAAAAATTGTAAGTTTGTGCTGCCACGAGTTTTTGGAACACCCTGTATAATCGACACTATTTTCAAAATGTGCACCCAGTAACTGTACTAGTTCAGACAAAATTTGAAAATTTTATCTCTTACCACAACGACGTAATCCTCCGAGGCCAGAAGTTTGGCCCACCCTGTATAAAAAAGTTATAGTGCGGACTTCAGTTAGTAGACTGCCTGGCCCATGCAATTAAAAATATCTTTAAGAAAATATTAAGACAAATACATGCCGTGATAAAAAAATTAATTGAAAATACACCGAATTTAAAGATGAAGAAATTTGGCTGAATTTTTGCTAGAAAAATGTCAAGGAAATCTAAAGATGAGAACATTTTCTTGATGACTTTAAGAATCGGCCGCATTTTCCAACTATTTTCGGAAAAAAGGAGACCGAAAGAGAAAGCTTGCGGAAAATAATAATTTTAGGTAAATTTTGGGCTTTGGAAAATTAAGATTTACAAAAAAAATTGACGAAGATAAAATTTAGCAAGAAAAGTATAATTAAGGTAAAAAAACTGTTTCGATAAATATAAATAAATAGTTTATTCGCCAACAAATAATACAATAAGAATAAATTTAACAAATTTGCAAATAAACACAAAAACCACTGAGACAACGAGATTGTCTGTATTGTATGTGGTATAACGCATTTTAGGTATATATTTATAAGAACATATTTTATATATATATAAAAAAAACAATAAATATTTAAGTAAACCAGTAAGGAATTTTAATTTATTCCTAAGACCGGTTTCTGTCTTTCGACTTCATCAGTTAGGCTTTTCGAATCCAATAAATAAAATTCCAAACTCGTACAAGTCAATAGCTATATCCGCTATAAGATAACATTTTTAGATGTGCTACCATCTATGGTAAGAAGAGAGTATTGACATTAAATTTTGACTGAATCTAGTCAAGATGTCACTCTCTTCTTTTTTATCCCTTTCAGAGATTAATACAAAGTGAGTAAATATTTACATTAAGATGTCAATCAGGTTGTATTTTGAAGTTTTACTTTTTTTTGATATTAACATACTTCTTAAAAATGAATTTTATATAAGGTGTATTTTATTTTAGTTGTCAAAGATCGAGTGTATTTCGTTTATGTTTGTATTGTTCATAAAAATTTTTAATTTTCGTTTAAATTTAGTGTGGCAGACTGCTTAAAGTCTGGTAGAGAATTAAAAACTTTTTGACCAAAATATTCATAGTTTTGGCCCACAGATTTCTTTTTGTAAGGTGTCATAAATTGTTTTTTATTTCTGGTGTTATATGTGTGTTTTAATGTTTCTAATTCTAATTTATTAAGATACTGTTTGATTGCTATTTGATTATTTCTTTTTTGACATATTCGAATAAAAATATATTTTTTTTTGGGAGGACCATTGAAATTGAAATATTGCTGTAATAGAAAGAGGAGGGAATTTTAATTTCATTACATGGATTGCTTCGGTGATGTTGGCAACACCGAAAACCCACACAATTGTGTTACCAACTTTCGTAGCTGCATAGATAAGAGCGTGAAAGAGAATGAGGTCGTTCGTTAAAGTCGGAAGAAAACGAAAAATAGAAATCAGATCAAGTGCATTACAATCAAGGTTACTGAAATCACTCTCAATGTTTGCATTACAACGCATCTATCTATCCAAATAAATTATCTTTTAAACGTAAAGCATCAACGTTAAATACTTGGGAAGGTGAAATACGAGGTACTTATAAAAGATGCAGACATTGAAATAAATACAAAGGTTTTCGTGTGAACGGCAAAATTTGGTTCAGCTGTCAAATTTTTTAACAACCTTATCTGCAATTGAGCCTACTAAACGACGCGAATTATACTTATATTTATTTATGTTATTTTCGGGAATTTTTCTCATTATCACGACAATTGTTTAGAATTTATTTGCGACAAACTTCAAAATGTTTTCTTTTTTTCAATGAACATTTTTTAACCAATAAGAAGCTTTCGTTTCATCTCGTTACTATAGCAACCACAAGACTTGGCGATAGCATTTTCCTCCTGGGTACCACAGCGATAGTATTTCTGTCAAGTGTCAAATTATGTAAATGTAAAATAATACAGATTGGTTGATAGCTAATAGATAGATTATTTTAGACCAACAAATGTTTATTTCTTACTACTAAAATCCTAGGAACATATTCTTTTGGTATATATGAAGGTATTTCACGAAAATGTCATGTTATAATTTTTTATATTACTTTGGTGTGAAATTTTCTTACCGAATCTCCCACGATCTTGAATTACTATCTGGAAATATCTCCTCAGGCATGAATTTTTTTAAAAAAGTTCATGCTTTCGGAAATATTTCCGATAGTAATTCAAGTTCTAGGGAGATTACTAGTGAAAGTTTTTCGAGATTTTTTTTTGACATTTCATGGCAATTTTTCAATAGTTATTTCTTCAATTTTCTAATTATTTCTTACATTTTCGATATTTTTTTTCTTCTTTGGCATTTTTCAATGAACTTCAAATTTTCTTTTCAGCAAAATCACTTTTTGACAATTTTTTTTGACAAAATGTTTGGAAAATTGTTCTTCGACTGATTTTATGCCATGACAAATTCCGTGTAGTCTGGTTATCTAACAAATGTAAAATTTACAGTTGGAGTTTTTTGGTACATTCTCAAAATTAATAGAATTCATAAATTAATTCACCATCTTTTTAGAATTCTCGTAACTAATAATTACCGATCACACGTGTTTTATCAATATATAATTAATAATAACAAATTATTATTCATGTGAAAACTATAATTAATCATATTGCAAGCAACGGACAAGTTTACCCACAATTCATGTTTCTATCAATTCTATTAGCATAATTAAAAAATATTAATGTTATGCAGATATTTGAATTTTAAGGAATTTAAATTATTTTGCATAATATGTTAGGGATCGGTTTTAACTCAAGGTAACTTTAGATCAGACACTTACGGATAATTTTAATCATTTTTCTATATTTGAGATTCTTGGGAAATTTTAAAAAATTTCCCAAGACTGTATCATTGAACTTTCAGTTATAAAACAGCAAAAATGGTCAGCCAAAACACCCACAAAGAAGTTTTTCAACAGTTAACCCCTATCGAGGGTACTGCCTTAAATGTGAGCGCGCCGTCTGCACTCGTGACGACTGACTGCTATCCGCAGTCGTATTTTCGGGAATTTATATAAATTTAAATAAATATAAACTGATTTTTTTTTAAATGTGTGCGTTAAGAGGTTAAGTAAAAAAATGTCACGGTGACGCATCTCATAAATATATTATTTATTGTTATATTTATCATTTACTAAGACTCGGACAAATACAAAACTCCTACACATGACCTTAAAAATAGGTAAATAAACAAAGAACAATGCAAATTTTTTAAAACGAGAGCAACGAACTAAATTACTATCCTTTAAAAAAACTTTTGCAGACAACAAAGAGGATAATTTATTTTTTTCTAAATAAATAAACAAGGTTGTTAGTTGTTACTATGAAAATTATAGCGTTTTATATATTAAAAATACTTACAATCCGTTTGGTCATAATTTGCGGGAAATAGCTGCTTACCTGGAAGAAAACAAGATTAAATGTTAATTAATGTCATTATAAATCATAGCGCTAAAATTTTAACGATCAAACTCCATTGCGCGTTACACAGCTCGTCTTTACTTGCTTGTTGCTCACAACATTTTAACAGCCGGCTTAAGTATTGAATAAGTTCAATTTTCTTTTTAAAAAAGTAAACTAAACGTCATATAAAAAAAAGTTTAAGTAAAAAAGTTTCCTTGCTCTATTTGCAATCTTGAATTCAAGTGCAATAATTGGTGCAACTTGAAACAAATTGAAATTCAAGTAACTTAAAAGGTGCTTTCAAGTTTCAAGTAGAAGTAGAACTTTTGCTTTCAAGTTGGGGACTTGAATCACAGTTGAATAGTGTGAACTGATATTCAAGTGCACTTGAAGTCACTGGAAGTAGTGAAAGTGGCTCTGCACTGCGACAAATTAGTCAACCACCCACGGAGGGTTCTAATTGTGAGGTATGGTAAACTTGAAACAAATCATTCAAGTAAAAATTTCAACTTGAAATGACTTGAATGAAATATTGAAATAGTATGAACGTTCACTTGAATTCAGGTTACTCCTTTCAAGTTACTTGTAAAGTCTGAACGAGCCTTTCAACTGTGATTTAACTCAAGTCCCCAACTTGAAAGCAAAAGTTAACTTGGTCTCTACTTCTACTTGAAACTTGAAAACACCTTTCAAGTTACTTAAATTCAAGTGAAATGATGTTCACACCTTTCAATTTGTTTTAATTTGCACCAATTATTGCACTTGAATTCAAGTAACTTGTAAAGTCTGAACGAGCCTTTCCTCGAACGATACTGATAACAATTGAAACAAAATCTTCTATATCGTAACCAATACGGTGGTTTGTCTGTCTCTTTTTGAACTTTTCTGTTTTCACCAACCAAGATATTTGTTAAAAGGTATACAGGGTGACACAGCAACCATGTAACAGGCTACAGTATCTGTGTTTCTCGAGATAAAATTATAAAATTTTAGGGCATTAAATGGGACCTTAGTGGCCTCATTTTAGTCAGTTTGTTTCACTTTTACCACTTCCGGTTTTACCGGAAGTGATACCAACTTTTGAATTTTAAACGGGACACCCTGTAGATTATTACATTTTTGGAATCTACATTAAATTATTTAATGTAATTCAAAAAATTTATAAATTTAATACAACATAACTGAATTGTACGATTTTTTATTTTTTTTTAATTTAACCCATTTCCCTTTCTGTTCTCATACCTTATTTAAATTGCAATCCTTATTTTTTTCTTCCTAAAACAATAAACGCATTCTATTCTAATTAAGTGCATAATTTTAAATTACATTTTTTGTACATTTCTTAGTTAATGTTCTCAAATGAGAAAACTATCATACTTTAAAGCAATACATTAAATAATTTTTTAATATTATCAAGGCGGCGGTGACTATGACATTATTTTGACTTATTTAGGTGACGGTGAATTTACATACATTTACATTCGAAAAATCCAAATTGGCTCAAATAACATACCAAAGAAATAAACAATAAATAATATTTATTCTTCATTTGACAATTTTAATAAAAAAAATACTAATCCTTAAAAACAAAAAAATATTTACAAACTAAATCAAATTTTCAAAATGTCCATTATTATCGACACACAGTCTTGCTCTACTAACAGTTGTCTCATAGGCTCGATTTATTTGATCTGCTGTTATGCTGTTAATAGCATCTCGAACAGAAATTTCCAATTGTTCTCTTGTAGTGTATGTTCTTTTATAAACAATATTTTTTAAATGTCCCCAAATAAAATTCATGTCCATTGGCGTAAGATCGGGTGATCTTGCTGGCCATCTGATAGGACCATTATTTCCGATCCATCTATTTCCAAATCGAAAATGTAAATAATTTTGAACCAGACCAAAATTATGTTATCTTGTTTAAAAGGTAACTCTTTCATTTAGTAATTCTTCTAGAAAAATCGTTTTCATACAACTCTTGATGAATTTGATACTTGAAAGATTTATTTATATTTATATATTTTTTAAATTCTTCTAACAGATTCCCTGCTTACATCAAACTGTCTTTCTATTTATCTCAAGTTAGTACATTTGTCTCAACTTCTTCACTTATTATAGATTCGTCATTTTCAGCAATCGGTTCCCTTCTTAACTGAGTTTCAAGTCTCCAGAAATAATTGTTACTTGGATGATTCCTGTTGGGAAATCTATTTCTATACAACTCAGCAGCAGCCCTTGAATTTTTTCGACATTCACCAAATATTAGTAACATGTCTATTTGTTCATTACGAGTATACATTTTTATCAAAAACGATTTTAGATCATTTACTTTATTTTGCACTTTAAATCACCAACTCTATAATAGCTAACTGTCAAATTCACCGTCACCTAAATAAGTCAAAATAATGTCATAGTCACCGCCGCCTTGATAATATTAAAAAATTATTTAATGTATTGCTTTAAAGTATGATAGTTTTCTCATTTGAGAACATTAACTAAGAAATGTACAAAAAATGTAATTTAAAATTATGCACTTAATTAGAATAGAATGCGTTTATTGTTTTAGGAAGAAAAAAAACAAGGGTTGCAATTTAAATAAGGTATGAAAACAGAGGGGGGAATGGGTTAAATTAAAAAAAAAGTAAAAAATCGTACAATTCAGTTATGTTATATTAAATTTATAATTTTTTTGAATTACATTAAATAATTTAATGTAATATTTAAGTTAGTGCCGTTTTTTCCCGTTGTTTATTTCTTTGGTATGTTATTTAAGCCAATTTTGATTTTTCGTATTTTTGTGTGTAGCTCCTTAACTATTCACTTGAGATACCAAGTATGATACATCGATGAAATCAGGTTGTCATGTAGATTCCAAAAATGTAATAATCTACAGGGTGTCCCGTTTAAAATTCAAAAGTTGGTATTACTTCCGGTAAAACCGGAAGTGGTAAAAGTGAAACAAACTGACTAAAATGAGGCCAATAAGGGCCCATTTAATGCCCTAAAATTTTATAATTTTATCTTGAGAAACACAGATACTGTAGCCTGTTACATGGTTGCTGTGTCACCCTGTATAATCCTCTTAAACTATACATAGAATTATTATGATTTGTAAGCATAACCAAAAACGCCATCAGAAAGAACAACGGAGCCTGTTGTTGATACATAATTTATTATTTGTTTAGTCTGTCTAAGAACATTTAGAAGTGAATACAGTTTTTGTAATTAATTTGACACTTAAAATCAACAGCCCCTGAATAAATAACCCCCAATTTATTTTCCTATCTTATATAAAATAAATTCATTTTCTATTTTCAATTAAAATATAAATATTGTCACCTTAATGAATGGATAAACTGACCCCAGACAAGCTAATTATTAATTATAAAATGTTTAAAGAGAAAAATGGATTTCATTATCAATCAAGGTCTACTGCGATTGTTTACATCTGTATTTATTCAAATATTTGCATTGTAATGAATAAATAGCTCTAGTACGGAAAAGAAATGACTGATAATCGTTTGGGGAGGAAGGCCGGTAATTATAATTTTAAAAACTTTAATGCGGATATATCGGAAATTATACATAAATAATTACGGCTTAGAAATAATATATGAATAGTCTATGGTAAACAATGTATTCATTAAAACAAGTGCAACCGTGAAACTAGTGTAAAATTGGTAATTCATTTACAACAAAAAATGTTCGTACGTTGAATAATCTCAATGTAACGAATTAAATTTGTTTGGTGTTCTAACCCTTATATTTTTATATGATTTTTCTATTATTAATTTGACGGAAACTATACGTATAACTCGACTACAAAAAGTTCGGTGAACTTACTAGAAGATTAATGAACTAAAATTTGGTACAAAAAAAAAAGTTATTCGAGATGATGTCTCGAGCATGACTCGACGCATAGACCAGGGCCAAACCGATTTTAAATACCCGAATTCTAAGCCTTTAATTTTAGTCTGATTTTTGTGAAACAAAACTTATGGTGGAGACCCCTTGATTTTTTTGTAAACCTTTATTTTGTTAATTTTAAATAGAAAATCACAAAAAGAAGGGTCCGCGCCATTCTATATTAAATCTATCAAAAATTTGTTCCCATTTGTTTTAATAAATATCAAGTAGTTTTTAAATAATATGCTTTCCCACCCTTTTCTTAAATATCTTTGCATAATGCTGCCTCATCGTTTCAGAAATTTAAAGCTGTCGGGAAAGATTCCATCGCCAAGCGTTCCCAGTGGCGCGCATATAAATACAATTTTATATTGGAAAATCCACAAGTGACATTTCCTTTTTAAAGAACTCTTAAAGTCGAGGTTTCAACGAAGAAAATGAGCACTGATAAAGTTAAAAAATTGAAAATGTGTAAACCAACTTTTTCGATAGAAAATTAGGCTTTTTTAATTTAAATTCGTATAAAATAAAAAATCGGATGTGGCCATGCACATGACTTTACCATACTTTAACGGCCCTACGGGCTCATAATCCAATTACTCGTACATATTTAAGGCAGGCCATGCCTCACAAGAGCGTACAAATGTCTCCATAAAACAAAACACTTCTACTGCGCTTGCGCTATTATGCAACTATGTTATTCCATATTTTATTTTTAACTCGCTTATAATACAAAATTTGAAAAAAGGTTTTAAACAAAATTTATAGTAAATTTAATTTAAAATAAATTTTTTCTCTCAATATTTTTACATAAAGAAACGATAATAATTGCGAAAATCTGAAAATTCTCAAGAGTAAACCCCCACTTTCGGTTGTCCGATTTTGCCCAAAATCTAATCAGCTCATTAGCATGTTGTAAAAATGCTAAATATAAAATTACTACATACTCCATACATACATTTTCTGGAAATGGTCTTAAATGACTTAGGGGGTCTCAAAACATGTAAATCCACTGAAAGCTGAACTTTTTTTTTGCGATTACAATACTTTACCTATGGTAAAGTAAAAACATTTTAGGAATTAATAAAAAGAATTTGAAATTCATTGTATCAGCAGAAGTGTGGAAGATAATTGAAAAGAGAAAAGTAGGGAGAGAAATAATATAAAAAAAACAAAATGTGTAGAGGCAACAACTCATGAAGAATCAGATTAATTTTCAACTCTAATAGGAGTGAAACGCGATGGAAAAGTAGAGAACAAAATGAAGAACCAGATGCATCAACGAAAGATACAAGAGGAAGAAAAAGAATAATAATCAAAAGAGTTTTTGCGAGAGAATCAAAGATAAGAATAAAAGAGGAAGGATGAAATAAGAGAAGAATTAAAAAAGGAATTATAGAAAAGACAGACTAAAGAACGAAAAGCATAGAGAGAAACTGATACAAAAAAGAATTAAAAATATATGGTAAAAATAGAACGATACCACGATACCACCGAATTTTAATAGTAATAACTTTAGTGTTGTCAATTCAATAGTTTTATTGTGTGGTATGTAAATTTTTTTTTAACTCCTATTTTAATAATAGATTTACCTGCTAAATGGTTGTAGAATAATTTTAACAAACTGTTTATTGTATTTTTTATTTTATATACTGTGTAATTTATATCTTATACAGGGTGACCCAGGGGTGTGTGCATGCTCCATAACTTTTTTTCTACCCAATCTATCGATTTGATGTTTTTTTTTTAAACGATAGGACCGACAATGAGGCACATTTTAAAAATATTTCTATTTATATACAGGATGTCCCAAATAAGATACACAACTAAGTTCTGTTTTTTTAAATGGCAACCCCCCATTTTTGTTAAATATTCGCCATTAAATTGTCGATATAACGCACCTAGGTTTCTTCGACTTATTTGCAATAGTTTTTGACTTATGTCAATTTATGTGTCAAAATAGCGTCGTGCAGAGTTCCACAAAAAATTGAAAACTTCAGAACTGTTCAAGATAACTTAATCAACTTTTTTCCAGTCGATTCCTTAAGCTTTGGCGCATCTTTCGAGAAGTAGCCGAACTCGGACTCGATGATCTATCGCCTACTACAATTTTTTTAAAATGACAAATTACAAATAGCAATAACTCGACTTTTTCAAATGCATCACCCTATATTTTATTAAATCATTGCATGGCATTTTTTAAGAGCTTTTTGCTGATATAGGGTTTGTGGGGTTTATTTTGTAAAACAAAATAAGAAATGTTTGACGGTTTATTCGAGAAAAAAAGGAATCGAGTAGGCCGCTGTCAGTAAAATTTGACAGATTTATATAATTTGGAAAAGAAAATGTTTTAACAAAATGAAATTGTAATAGAAACAGAAATACATTACAAAGTAAACAATTTTAATAATACATTTTGCAAGAACATAACAGTATGATTAATAGGAAACATTATAAACATTTTTTATTTATAACAAATGCTTGTACTTAGGTCACCGTCACCATCATGTTCTACACAAAAATCATTACTTCATGTTCTTGTAAATAGTATTACGAAAATTGTGTACTTACGAAATGAAATTGCAAGATAAACAGAAATACATAACAAAGTAAACAATTTTAGTAATACTATTTACAAGAACATGAAATAATGAGTTTTGTGTGGAACATGATGGTGTTTGCAATGTTTCCTATTAATCATTCTTTCATGTTCTTGCAAATTGTATTACTAAAATTATTTACTTTGTAATGTATTTCTGTTTCTATTACGATTTCATTTTATTGAAACATTTTCTTTTCAAAATTGTATGAATCTGTCAAATTTTACGACAGCGGCCTACTCGATTCCTTTTTTTCTCGAATAAACCGTCAAACATTTCTTATTTTGCATAAATCTCGCAAGTTTTACAAAATAAACACCACAAACCCGATATCAGCAAAAAGCTCTTAAAAAATGTCATGCACTGATTTAATAAAATATAGGGTGATGCATTTGAAAAAGTCGAGTTATTGCTATTTGTAATTTGTCATTTTCAAAAAATCGTAGTAGGCGATAGAACATCGACTCCAAGTTCGTCTACATCTCGAAAGATGCGCTAAAGCTTAAGGAATCGACTGGAAAAAAGTTGATTCAGTTAAAAATGGGGGGTTGCCATTTAAAAAAACAGAACTTAGTTGTGTCTTATTTGGGACATCCTGTATTTTAGAATGTGCCTCATTGTCGGTCGGTCGATAGCAAAGAGTAGAAAAAAAGTTATGGAGCATGCACACACCCCTGGGTCACCCTGTATACTGTGTAATTTATATCTTATATGTATATTAGGGGTTCCTATTTAATAAATAATTCTGCAATATTTCCTGCTGAAAATAAGAATTACCGATGGTATAGTAGAATCCACTTGTTTATGGGAATGAAAAAACGTTATAAAAACACAAAGGATACCGCCAACAGAAGAAATGCTGATGGATCTGGACGTTTTTGAGTAGTTTAATGTCGAAAACTCCGTACACTGCCCATATACATAAAATAAAATAATATTTTGGCTATTAGGACCACTGTACAAAGATTCAATATCCAACTTAGCTGGATATCGTCATTGGAGTGAATGGCGTAAAATTAATAATAATAATAATATACGCCCTGCAATTTACTCCTTTACGAGTGAACCCCAGAAGCTCTGCAGCTTGTGCGGGGGAGGGACGGCTATTATTATTATTTGCCGTGGCGCTCTGGGGCGACTTAATGATGATTGATGGCGAATTTGCTTTACAGTTGTGGGAAAACCCAGAAAAACCACACAACACCATCATCGACAACGATGGACTCCCCCAGGATTTTAAATCTTTGCAGCGTAAACTAACATCAAAGTAATTAATGTTAAATACGCTACAAATCATGCCCAGAAGTAGGCAATGAAAATTTTTATTTAAAAATATCATTGTCTAGACCGGGGCACGAACCAGAGCACGGACAGACCTATTAATGGTACATATTGAAATGTAACCACCTTTGCCAACTGAGCCACCGTTGCCGATTAATTATTTATTATGAATTTAATATGAATTTATATTTTAATTATAGAGGTTGATAGCTTCATTTTCTGATCTCTTGTGAGATTCGCAAACGTTACTAATTAAAATTTGGTCTCAAATTTTAGTTCTAAAATTAAAAACACGGTGAATAAAGTCATAAATCATTATAAATTAATTAAGCTTACCTACCCTATCTCAATCCTCACCATCGGATTCACTGTCATCAACATTGATAATAAATTGGGTCGGACTCGTTATATAACAATTTTCTTCTTTGATGACATGTTTGATTTTTTTGTGCCAATCATCAGCTGAAATTTTGTTAATTTCTTCTTTTACCAAATTTGCAACCAACCCGTCAAATTTGGGAAACACGTTATGACGCCTTATTCTTTTTTAAGTTGTCCCCAAATTAATTCTGTGGGGTTAAATACACAAAAATAGGGCGGAAGGCGCAATACCATTTCATCAATAAAGAATTTTTTTTCAAATGATTGTGTGCCTAATACTTGAAGCAATTGTTTTTTGTATAATTTTCTTCGAAATAAAGTTCATGATTTCTTAAAAATTCCTGAATCTCATACTTATTTGAGTTGGCATTGGGAACTTTTTCTATTAAGCGGGAATGATATCAAGCATTATCCGTCACTATGATGCTATTCTCTTCAATATTGTTTAACAGCTGATTTTCAAACCAATCTTCAAACCTTTCTCCAGACATATTTTTGTGGTAATCTAAATTACAATCTTCCAAATTTTTTCCAGAGAGTTTTAAGCAATTTTGTACCCACCCTGAGTCCGATCCACAGTGAAGAATTGTAAGTCGAGTTCCCTTGTTACTCTTACATCGGAGCTACAGGAATCTTTGGGACTACAACCTGATACTACATAATCCATTGGAATATCATTTAATGATTGTTCCGATTCTTTAGATCCACTTAAAGAAACTGTATTTTCCCAAGGACGAAACATATTGAAATTGACACCGAATAAATAAATAAGAAGTACACTGTAACAATGTTTCAAAATAAAAAAAGTATGTATATACACGGAAGCCAAGAATAATATTAATTGAAATAAACTAACGCCACGAATCACCTACCACCTACTATTCACTAAATCAAAAATCAAGTGCGAACACAAGCACAGTGTATCACTGTATGAATATTTTCCTAGCCCCCACTACTGAAGACAATATTTGTCTAACTTCTACTTCCTACTTTAATTGCAGAACAAAATGATCCCGCTTTATACAAGTCGCTAATACCGACAAAGCCACTTGTCGGCACATCTACATGCCGCTAATACCGACAAAGCCACTTGTCGGCACATCTACATGCCGCTAATACCGACAAAGATACTTGTCGGTACATCTACATGCCGCTAATACCGACAAAGCCACTTGTCGGCACATCTACAAGCCGCCAAAGTAACCTGTCTGCACATCTGAGAATTTTGTTTCTGCAATTGAAAATGTAAAAACTATAACCATTGTCGCCTCTTATGAGTGTAACCTCACACCCCACAATTTAGTTAGAGTTAGAGATCAAAAAATGAAGATATCAACCTCTATTCAAATCTAATATGCGTTACAGAAATTAAAATGTAAATTCATAATAAATAATTATACGCCATTCTCCCCTATAACGATATCCAGCTAAGTTGGTTACTGAATCTTTGCACAGTGGTCCTAATAGCCAAAATATTATTTTATTTTTGGCGGTAAACCTTTGCTGTTTTTTCATTCTCATAAAGGATTGAGTTCGACTATAATGGTAGTTTTTCACCCATTCAGGATTTGAATTGGTAACTTTTGGAGAGCCGTACGATTGAGCCAGCGCGCTTACATATATTATTGTACGCAAAATTATTTTTTTGTACATGGTTGCACAATACAAAATAATTGCTAACACAAATCAGGTATGTTCTATCTATAGATGGTTGAATGGCTGTTTATTCAAATCACGTATAATCATTAATTTATATACTTTATTAGGAAACGTGATCAGAGAATTTTTTTTTTTTTTTTATATGCTATAAAAAACGTTGAGTGTGAATTTTTTTATTACCAGCTGTTACGGATTTAGTACAAAATACAAAAATGGGAAAATAAAGTGTAGATAACAATGGAGTATTTTTTAAGTTTGTCACTATTTAAAAGCTTGTGAACGAAAAATATTATTTTTTAAATACCCTTTTAGGGGTACACCTATTAGGATCTAAAAAAACTCGAAAAAATCTCAGCTAGTTAGATTTTAATTCGCTAAAACGCAATTTAACTCATCACAAATTGGTAAATCTATCAAATATATATAAATGGAAGGCCTGAAAAGGTCTATCGAACATCGAAGTTACTTATTTGACAAAAAAATCTAGTTTTTTTTTTTTTTCATTAATACCCCCCATAAATCAAGTTGATTTATTTAGATCGTTCTACGGATATACACATTAATTTAGCATTAATCTAGATTGAGTAAAAGAAAAATCATTCAAATAAACATTTATGTTGCGTTTAAGAAGAAAGGATATAAAAAGTAACTGTACAAAATTCGAAAATAGCTAAAGGTATTTATTGGTTTTTTTATTATCTCGTTTAATAGTCGTTTAGTAATCGTACAATGCTTCGAGTTAAAAACTGCTTTAATGGTTCTACGATTTAAAGCTATTTATTCCTTATAATATTGATCTAAGTAATAATTCTAAAACAGTTTTAGTAACAGATATTTATTTCAAAAGATTTATTTTCCTAGTTTGACCTTTACTTCCCAAGATTGATGCTTACATAATAATATTGACGTTTATTTTAAACAACAGATGAATATTTCAAATATCAGACGTTTTTTTAAAACAACAGACGTTTACATCAAAAATTAGACGTTTATTTTAAACAACAGATGAATATTTCAAACAACAGATGAATATTTCAAACAACAGACGTTTATGTCAAACAACAGATAAATATTTCAAACAACAGACGTTTATCTCAAATATCAGACATTTATTTCAATCAACAGATGAACATTTCAAATAGCAGACGTTTATTTCAAACAACAGACGTTTATCTCAAATATCAGACATTTATTTCAATCAATAGATGAATATTTCAAATAGCAGACGTTTATTTCAATCAACAGACGTTTACCTCAAATATTACATGTTTATTTCAAACAACAGACGTTTATCTCAAATATCAGACATTTATTTCAATCAACAGATGAACATTTCAAATAGCAGCCGTTTTTTCAAACAACAGACGTTTATCTCAACTATCAGACATTTATTTCAATCAACAAATGAATATTTCAAATAGCAGATTTATTTCAAACAACAGACGTTTACCTCAAATATTATACGTTTATTTCAATCAACAAATGAATATTTCAAACAACAGAAGTCTCAAATATCAGACATTTATTTAAAACAACAGATGAATATTTCAAATAGCAGACGTTTTTTTCAAACAACAGACGTTTATCTCAAATATCAGACATTTATTTCAATCAACAGATGAATATTTCAAATAGCAGACGTTTTTTTCAAACAACAGACGTTTATCTCAAATATCAGACATTTATTTCAATCAACAGATGAATATTTCAAATAGCAGACGTTTATTTGAAACAACAGAAGTTGACCTCAAATATTACACGTTTACTTCAATCAATAGATGAATATTTCAAACAACAGAAGTCTCAAATATCAGACATTTATTTAAAACAACAGATGAATATTTCAAATAGCAGACGTTTTTTTCAAAGAACAGGCGTGTACCTCAAATATCAGACGTTTATTTTAATCAAGGAACGTTTATTTCAAACATCAGACGTTTATTTCAATCAATAGACGTTTATTTCAAACAACATACGTTAAAGTTAAAAAATTAGGAAACGGCTATGTTTGAAATAAAAATACATTTAAGCAAATAATAATAATAATAATTATTATTGACTACTATTGTTACTATAGGCAATAAAATATTAAATAAAAGGTCCTTCCTGTAACGATCACAGACAAAGCCAGGCAGAGATGATAGAAATCAGAAGAAATCAGAAACGTGACTTATTCACTACGCGTAAAAGAAAAAAGAATTCTTCATTACGTAACCTATAAGAACTAGCATATTTACCAGTTGGTTGAATGTAATTCAAGAATTTGAAGCACATGAATAACCGTGACCTTGACAATGAAATGAAAAATCATGATTGTGCTGGCTGAGATATTCTTTGTGGTATAGCAACTTTGGTGTTGACTGATGTCTTATTTTAATAATTATTTGTTCTATTGTATTTTTGTTTTTTTAATTCGGTAGATAAATATTATAGAAATTTATGAAGCAAGCTTTGAAATGGAAACTTTATTTTGTGTGGGAACAAAAGGAGTTATCAATCACTTTTAACTAAGTATGTTATACAGCCAAATATCCCACTATTTCTTATTTACTAATACCCACAAAAATCTAAATTTTGATTTTGTCACTTCTACAGTTTAAAACTAGGAAAGAAACTATAACTTGGTGATCAAGATAACATTTCTACGTCCCTTCTTTACGTTCTCTTCAAATATTAAAGAACCAGATCATTTTGTCGGCTCCTCCTGCCAAAACCAATACAGATATTAACAATCGGTCTTCAACAAAACATTTCTACATCCCTTCTTAACATCCCTAAAAGAGAAGCATCTAAAGGTGTTAGTTTTAGAGTAGTGACGAAACAAAGACGGAAATGTTAGAAAACACCCACTACTATTAACAAATAATGGACCAGTTGTCTTTAAAAACATAGTAATCAGTGATTTGTCTTATCTATCAAACTTATATACTGACATTTTATTGAAGTGATAAAAATAATGCCAAAAAATGATGAATGTGATATCCGTTAAAAGATCGCTAGTTTCGTTTACCCGTACCATTTTCCTCATTATCGGAAACTGCATAATAAAAATAACATCAAGACGATTTGTCTCCAAATTGTTACTCAAGCTCCCCAACATTTTTTTCCCGAGATACAGAGTACTGGTCAGTAATGTAATAGTAGAAAATAACCGTAAAATGAGAGAATCGCTGGGATGTTTTCTGGATAAAAGCAGCACAACAACCGATACTTCCAGCGAAGAAAGCTCAGAAGAGATAAATGAAGAATATCTAAACGAAGAATGCTATCAATGCTGCAAGTATTGCCATACCCAATACTTCATCAGAAGAAAGTTACCGAATTATTCCATTCCATCACAGGTTGAAAACGAACTTTTTACAACCTCTACTAGCACACCATGTGAGCAAATCGAACTCCTAACTCCACCTCTAAGAAAAATTACTGCAAGCCAATTGAATTCGGTTAAATTAAGAAAGAGCTGTGATTATTTGGGAAGATCTGTGACTCCTGAAATTAATGATTTGCTTACTGTATTGAGAAGAAGATTTGCCGTAATGCAATCGTCTCTAATCAGTGAGAATGAAGTTAGTTTTAACGATGATGACAATGATGATTCTTGTTCTTTCTTAGTTAGTAGTACAGATTGCATTGAAATTGCCTGTTCTTGAGTAGAAGAGTTTTTTTTTTTAAATAAAGGTTAATTTTAATAGTTTGTATATTTTGGACAAAATTGACATAATTTAGAAAAACGCTAACACCATGCGGAAAAAGCGAGACCGCTCGTATATGTTTTAATGCTCGTGCAAAATGAATAAACAAGTTTTGAAAAAGTAAGTTATGGGACAATAGCGGAACCAGTTTGACAAGTTCATCAATTTTCTATTAGTGATATGAACACTTAATTGCCCATTTCCAATTAAATAACGAAAATTTTTCCAAGGTACTGTTGATATAAAATTGAATTTAATATTTCGTTTAAGTTTAGGTGATTGTATTATAACCCAGTTGCCAGAGAAGGATGCTGACCAAAAGCATCATACACTTCAGAGCAGCAAAGATTGTTTTATCGTTTTCTACACCCTTTTAACTACGTAAGTGCCAAGTTTCATCGATATCACATTTTGTGCGAGGTCAAAGTCTGAGGTTATTAGGGATCTCGGAGGAAATGAAGGGGAGGATATTTTCGAAAATATAACTCGCCGAGTCAGTCGAGCAATATCATATTAAAATTTCATTGAATGTTTGCAACCAGGTTAATGAGACAAAAATATTTTCTAAATTTTAAAATTATTTCCTAGACAAAATATGAATATTTTTAGACTAATATTTAGAGAAGAATCTCCACAAAGAATTACCAAATTCTAGCAGATATTCGAACTAGTACGTTAGAATTCTATAGTCCAAGTTGCGATCTGTTCTTAGATGTACCAAATTCCAATGATTCCACACTTGATAATTGATATACAAACACCTGCTCAGAATAATGATCGAACTTTGAACTGTGAGTCATTTTGCATATTTTTTGCAAATTCAAACAAGATATTTACAAGTTTTACAAACAGAATAATGAAAACTTAATCTAAATATATTTTATTTTTAAACAAAAACAAAACATTTCTGCATCCCTTCTTGACATCTCTTCCAAGAACAAGATATAATTAATTTTAAAATTCTTCAGGCTGAAGGACCTCGGTCGATGGCCTATTGGCCTATTGGATTCGTAATAAAATTATCTACTTTTACACATTTAATTTTTTAAGAAAAAGATTACACTAAGAAAAATAATAGTGTTGATGAACATCCCTCCCCGTTATGACTAAAAAATATTTGACAGACAAGTACTGATAAACTTTTGCTATTTCCAAATTTATTTAACAATGTTCACTTCGCTCATAAACTGACGAACTCATAAAATGCAATGTTAGTTGTTTGCTTGGTGTACTCTTAGGTTTACCGTATAGTATTCCTTAGGGTAAAAACAAAGTAAAGCATCGCATCAAGCTTCGCCTCAAGCATCGACTCAAGCCAGGCATCAGAGGATACATAGTGGGGCATCTATAAAAGCAGTTGTAAGAATCGTGAATAAAGATATAAAATTTCCTCAAAACTACAGACCGATTGGTATCCATGAGCAAAATTGCAAAAAGGGTAATCTTGAGAAGACTTACAGATGAAACACAACGACTAGAAATCATCCCTGACGAACAATTCGGTTTCCGAGTTGAACACTCAACCGAAACACAAGCCCTTAGACCGGTGGAACTTATAACCCAAGGGTTCAACCAAAATCAATCAACAGGAGTTGTATTTCTTGACGTAAGCAAGGCATTCGACAGAGTTTGGCATGAGGGATTAATATATAAGATGTGCGATATGGGATATTCCAGAGAAATAGTAAGATTGCTGCTATCGTACCTTGGTGGAAGGAGCTTCCGTATCAAGATGGGACACGTCCTCTCGACATATGGAGAACTGGAAGCAGGGGTACCACAGGGAGCGGTATTATCACCTCTACTGTATACTATATACACAGCTGATATACCTAAATCTAGAAATACAGTGATAAGCCCAGGATGATAACTCGTTATCTCCAAGAGGCACTGAGCAATCTGGAGGAATGGTGTGTGAAGTGGAAGATCGCGATCAATTCAGAGAAAAACCAGGCTGTGCTGTTCAAGAAAAGGAGACACGCACCAGACAGACAACTGCAAATGTACGGACAAGACATAGTACGGAGCTCTACGGCGAAATATCTAGGGGTTAAACTGGACCAAGGGCTAACCAATGAACACGCACAGCATGCGGTAAACAAAGCCAAATGGGCAAGAGCGAAGATGCAAGGACTAATAGGTCGGCGTAGTAAACTAGATGTAAGAACAAAAATTAGATTAATTAATGCAGTTATTCTACCAGTACTCACCTACGCGTCGGTGGCGTGAGGACAAGTCTGTGATTCCACTAGGAAGAAGATTCAAGCCCAACATAATATCTGCTTGAGGCAGGCTGCCAACGTACCTTGGTACGTTGCCAACAGATGGTTATTTAGAGATCTAGAAACCAAGAGGGTTCTAGACATCATGAACGACAGAGCAGAGCAGATATTTGAAAACTTGAGGAACCATCCCAACCAACAGCTAAGAGAACTGATAGATTACCTAGCAGATGACCACGGAAAGCATAAGAGACCGAGGAGGCAACTCCTCAACACTAACTACGATTGATTGCCAAAGTCTTCACAAGTTGATCCAATTTTTGAGAAATTGAGGAACTCACATGCGAACGACGAGAGAGTCCCGAAGATACGAATCGATGTACAACTCCGGACTACCCTAACCAACGGCGGCTATTACAGGAGTAACAGCAAGGAAGAGAAGCGGCGGTAAAAAAAAACGGCCACGGCCACCAAAAAAACGGGGGGGGGGGGGCAAGGAGAGAAAGGGAAATGATAAGGGGGGCACACAGAAGGGCAAGGAGATAAGGGGGGAGGGGAAAACACGAAGGGAGGGATTCAGGGGGGAAGAGGGGAGAACAAAAAAAACCAAACCAACCGCCACACAGGACCAGACTAACTGACAAAGGCACACCAAGACACGAAACTGAGATATAGGGAGAAAAGCGCTTCTCGCTACCCCTAAAAACGTGATTGATAGCAAATATAACTGCCTTCAGCGGGATAAATGTAAGAAGACCCGGAACTGAAAGATTCCGGGGGGTATGTGGAGTGTTTGGGCATAGCCTTCTCTCAAAAGGAAAAATCACGATTTTTCCCCTTGAGGGACGACCGCGCTCAAGCCGGGCTTCTTAATGGTGTGCTGGCTGAATCGTAGTGAGGTGTTGGAAATAGAAAATAGTTGTTTATATATATATATATATATATATATATATATATATATATAATATGTTTATATATATATATATATATAATATGTTTTCTGATAGTGATTACGATATGCGATGCTTTACTATGTTTTTACCCAAAAGCTAATTAAAAATGTAGGGAAAATAACTGTGGGAGACGCACAATAGTAAACTATCATTCAGAAATCGAATAATGACCTCTTGTTATAAAACAATTTCATTCGGAAGAACCGCTTTTTGTTTTGGTACTTACGTCATTAAATTTTACAGTAGAAATCCAGTTTTGGTATATGCCCTCCGCGACGAGGACCAGTACAAGTATTGATATTCGATACGTGGAGGAATTTGGGAATCAGGTGATTTTAAAAATTGCAAAGAACAAAAACTACTCGCGTTATTAAACCAGCCGATGGGGCATCAAATAAAATGCAAATAAAAGTGCAAAAAATATTTTTGCACAGTTCTAATGTTTTTAAAAAACTCTATTTAGCTCGAAATTACAAAAAAAACCAGTTGAGAATGCTCTTCTAGCATTGCCATAGACCGAACAAATTGTAATGACAGTATTAATCAAATTTTAGATTGGCAGTTCTCATTCTAATCAACACAGCCACAGTCTACTCGCTTTTACCAAAATTGTCATTCACTATGTGTCTACTTTAAATTCAATGTCATTTTAAACTTCAAAATTTTCATATTTTGGATCCCATTTTAAAGGAGTTCCCGAAGTAGTACGGAGCGGCACATCAAACCCTAAGCTTACTTTTTGATGCTCTGTCAAAATCTGAAGTCAGAATTTTAAAATTCATAAACACAAAGAACACACACAGATCGAATTCAGATACCGAACAATTTGTTCGGTGATCAAACCCCAATAATAGACGAGGTTCTGTAAAATAGCCTACAAGATCACCAAATATAACACATTGATTTTTCTACGAAGATTGCGAAACTAATAATATTAAAAATCATTGTGACTGGTTAGTTTTAAAATTAAAACTTTGTAGGTAAAGATAAATAAAAAAGATGTTTATTGTTTTTTAATTATTTCTCACTAAACTTACAGCAATTTACATTATGAGACGTATGTGGTTTGTTAATGTTTTTATTATTCAAAACCCGCTTAAAATGTAGTACGTTAAAAATTGATAGGTACTGATGACGCTATCAAAATATATGTTTGATGTCACGTTTTCGAGAACTTCGAAAAGAATTGAAATGCGACGAAATTTTAACGCGACGGGCAATCATCCATGACTTAAAAAAATAAACAACCCTTGGATCTACTATAAAACAATAATATGGAAAACTTTTTTATTATTAATTTTAGAAAAAAAATATTCTTCATAAAAAGTTCTGCATAATCTAAAACCTAAAGTCGTATACGAGATTCGTCAAAAATAGAAATTTTAATTTTAACCCCATAAAAAATAGTCAAGAGGGGTTAAGTCAGGAGATCTGGCAGATCAACGCCAATGGATGTAATTGATCTGAATGTAACTTTCAATTCTTATCAACTTTTTTTAATAACAATTTTCGATAATATCAAAAATACTTTCCCCTTAGCAAAATTTATATTTTTTGATGAACCTCGTATACGATTGAAAATATTTTATATCTGATGATTGCATTTGAGGTTTTAGATCAGCAGGACTTTTTATGAAGAATAACTTACGTAACTCTATGGGTACTACTACTAGCTATTAAGACAACTAGGATTTTAAAACTATAAAGCACTTGGTCTTCAAGATTTTTTTCTAATACTAATAGAACCTTATCATAAATGAATTTTGAAAGTTTAGTCATTTTCAATTTTGTTTGAGTTATATAGGTCTATGAAAAAAATTGTGGGTGTTATGGTAACGAGTCAACAAAGTAGTGGAAAAGAAATTTTTCCGTCAACATGTCGCATGAAAGCATTCCTAATGAAATATTACAAAAAGTCAACGAACTGCGGGCAAATTTATTACCTGCAAAATCAAAACAGGCATATGAGAAGGTGTACGAGGCTTTCACAAAAATCGGCAAAAAGAGTAAATGAAGTGACGGAAGACGTTACCTTAGCGTATCTTGATACAAGGGTAAGTCCTTGTAAAATGTCCCTTGTTTTAACAAAATTATTGATGTTCTCAGACTAAATTAAATGTAATTCATTTCGGAAGCTCATAGTGGTTTGCTAGTTCAATTTCTCTTTTTTTCTTCTGGAATAAAACCATTTATTTTCTTGAAAAAAGTTTTAATTGACGTTTCAACTTTCTTTATCGGAAGCCGTTATCAAAATGACATAATAAATTTACCATAGAAACGTCACAAAAATATGATTGAAACAGATTTTGACATCTTCAATCTCAAAATCTTTTTCTAAGTGTACTATGCTCATGTCATATTTTTGCAAGATTATCAAGTGTTCTGTTTCTATAGTAAATTTATTTATTTTGTTATGTCATTTTGATAACGGCTTCCGATAAAGAAAGTCGAAACGTCAATTAAAACTTTTTTCAAGAAAATAAGTGGTTTTATTCCAGAAGAAAAAAGAAATTAAATTAAATGTATTTTACAGTCCCAAAAATTGTGTCCGGCTTCTTTGTGGCCAGAGTAATCAATGCTGAAGGCTACTCTAAAGGCCAAGGAGAAGATTGATATTGAAAAATTTGGTTCTGTTGTTCCCTTGATAAAAATGTTCTAAGAAGTCGAAAGTGCTCTCTCGGCAAGAAATCCAAACATTTTTGGAGGAAGCGTTATGATACAGCATATTTGTTTATGAAGGTAATCATTTCTTTTCGGTAGGATACCATATTTATTTTATAATTATTTTATACCTTAGGTCATTCATTCCAACGCAGTTCGGCAACTTTATTTGCTAACGCAGGTACTAAATTTTGCATGAATAAATTTTAAATTTTAAATTCATCTTCTGTAGGTGGAGATATTACTTCATTGAAAAGGCAAGATTGCCCGAAAGGTATTTTTGAATGGCAGAGACGATGTTAATATGGACATCAGCAATCGGAATTGGAGCGACAATGCTAATGTGGAAGTTAGCGAACCACAATCCACTACCCAAAAGTGGAAATTGTAGCAACGATGCTGATCTGGGGCCAAGAATAATAATATTAATCCATTCTTCGGAAGTGGTAATTTAATAGTATATTGTGCAACGAGTGCGCAAAGCTGTCGATTGCCCACGAGAGGGAAGTTGAGCGCACGAACGAAGTGAGTGCGCTCATTAGCTCGAGTGAGCAATCGACAATGCCGCACGAGTTGCAGATACTATTTTTTTTTTACGAATGCGGGGATAAAATGAAGCAGGTGCCGACGACAAAAAAATCAAAAATTAATCAAATAAAAGTAAAATATTTAGAATCAAAATAAATTTTTATTTTTAACGATAACTAGGAAACTAAAAAAGGCAATTAATTATTTTTTTTTTCACCTATGATTATCGAAACATTTGAACAATTGGTGAAATTGAAATTTATATTTTTGGAGATTCTAGAGGAAATCGTATTCAAGTCAATCTTTTCTTTGTCTTCGACACTGACTGTGATGGGTACTTCAGCCGTTGTTTCAATATTTGGGTTGATTTGGTGTACATTTTCACGTGAAGTACTCGTAGATGGTCTGTTCAAAATAGCGGTCGCAATTTTTTTTTTTGCCGATCGATTCTTCAACGTAACCTTCAGCGACAGTGTTAAATTTCAGGTGGTAGGGATTCATCGTCATAACGCTCATCAGTCTCCGGTATCATCATAGAGTTGATACTTATTATTATTACTCGTGGGATTGTCGCACTCGGCTTCCGCCTCGTGAGACAATATTTCCCACTCGTGTAAAAAGTGTCACTTTCCGCACTCGTTATGTAATATACTATTTCCGCATGAGTAAAAAAAATAGCTATAAAGTACGTTACCATTGACGACGTATTTTATAAGGAATGATGGATTTTATTGACAACCTAAAGTGATAGTTCTAATGGACCACAGTAACAGTATAAAGTGTCAAATATTAGAAAAAACTATAAAAGTGGTTCTATTATCTTCTATCCACATTTTTTTTAAGGGAAACAATGTTAGACGCACTGTATATAAAAAGGGGTTATTTTAATACAATTTCTATTTACTACAAAATAAACAACGTTCTATGAGTACTATTAATAATTGAGAGGCTATTAAAAAAGGCAAGGTTACCAAATATGCGGAACGATATTTCCTGGTAATTTTTTTTTGTACATATTTTTAACGACAAATCACAGAATAATTATGTAGCCAATTAAGTATTAGGAATAATTTATTTAATTTTATTTATAACAGTTTTATAGTTGCGAGAATACAGATATAAATCAATTAAGAAACATTTTAAAGAAGTACAAAGGGCAGCGTACGAATCCCGCTTTTTACATTGGTCACCTTTTGAAGGGATTCCCGAATCGATCCAATTTCCTACTTCCTCATAAGACCAGGAATTACTGGTCAGCCAGAGAGCAACGTATGGAGGATACAGCAGATGGGATAGGATGTTTCCAAGTACGTTTTGACCACTTTCGCAACTTGCTTTGCTGGAAAATCACTTTATCGATGAAGAATAATATAAACATTATCATTTCGCATATATGGAACACCCTATAAATCTACCCTGTATACCGCAAATTATTCTAAATGTCGCGGTTTAGTGGATAGTCGCTCAAGCAGTAATTCTAGTTCTAGGCCAAAATTAAATCGACTGTATCGATATGGTCAAGATTAAGCGTGAAAATGTTAAATTAATTTTGGAATTGTTGTAATTAAAAAGGATGTAATCTAACGACAATTAAAATGACATAGCCGGTAGAAATCCTCGACTGTAGTTGAGGGTTACGTCAAGAACTTCATTGGAAATAAAAATTCTAATTGAGGGATTAGATGGAGACGTGGTTTTTTAAAAGCGAAACAAACTTCCTGTTTCGCTCTTTTTTTATTTTCTAATGTTGTAAAACCAATTTTATGGGTCCAGCTGTATATTGAGAAATTCTGAGTAGATCGCAGATATTTAAAAATCGTATAACCCTCGTAAATTGTTTCTAATTGTGGGTCAGTACCTACGGCAAGTTCGATTATTATTCTTGCCACACGTTCATATAAAACTCTGTGCATTTCCCATGCACTGACTATTATATATTCTAATCATTAAGGTTATTATATGGGTTCGAATCAAAAAAGGCCCTCGACGAATACCTTGGAGAGCTTTAAATTTATTTTGACAATACAGAATTACCATTCAGTCTGTGATATATATTATGGTATATTTGAAAAACGAAGCCTTGACTGTTCTGATTAAGAGGATCGTCCCTATAACTGTTATTTCGCAAAATGTGAATTATAAATAATTACGAAAAACAATAAACTTATATATTCTGTAAGCACACAGAGAAGTCAGAACAATCAAGGTATATAAAATCGATGAAAAGTGGCAACCCTTCAATATAATATGATTAAATACTTCTGCAATTTTGATTTTGTTGTTAAAGTGGCGATATTTTCTCGTAAACAAGATCAACTTCCAACGAAGATTTGAGATTCCATTTCTACTTAAAAGGCAGAATAATGCCGAAACCGGTACACAATCAGAATCAAATGGCTCTATTGTCCCGACGTGGTCGAATGCCTGCCGGGGCGGGTATTCCGAAGAGTAGTTGCTAATTCGAAGATATTTTTTGGGGGAAATCTGTAATTTTGGCGCCCCCGGTTTACTTCTTTTTGTACTTCGTTGTCTTCGTACCATGTCTTGCTACTTGGGACCTAATAGAGTTCATCTACGCAACCAAATTATTTTCGTCGTATCTTGGATGATCAAATCCTCTTAATAAAATATAAAAGTTCAAGGTGCAATTTACAAATAACTTATGAAAATTTATTTTACCATGGTAAACTGTACTTTTTTGCACAAAACGGAGAATTTATTACTAAAGAACCCAGCCGTTTATAAAAACATCGATTTAACCTTAAATTTTCGTTTAAAACAATCGATCGATATATCTCTTTTGACAGATTTTTAATTAAGAAATACGTATAGGCTGGGTAACGGGGAATTCTGATGAATATGTTGAATAAAGAACGTAATTTTTCCATATTTTTACATACGAATAATATATTTCTTTCATACCATCTTAAAGTCGAGATTTTAACGAAGAAAATGAGCACTGATGTATTTAAAAAATTGAAAATTTGTAAACCAACTTTTTCAATTGAAAATTAGACTTTTTTTATTTAAATATATTCATATAAAATCGAAAAATAAATATATTGATTTGAAAAAAATTACAGCTTATTTAAAACAACGTTTTCACCAAGTTTCATAAAAAAAAAATCATTTTTGCTGGATATAAAAATTAAAACGAAAAAAACCGTTTTAGCGTTTTTCTTGATAATTTTGAGGTCATGTTGAAAAATTATTAATACAAAAGTCGTAGATTTTTCAATTATCTATATCATTTACATTAAACTTTTTTCGATAGGATGTATATTTCAGCCACAAATCGTAAAAACCCAATATCCAACCTATATTTACCTACCCCCACCACGCTTCCAACTTTTACTCAGTCGTCTTGATTTTTCTTAATTTCCATCCACATATTGCTAAGCATTATCAAAAATGATTGGTCCTGGTCTATGGGATTTAAGGGTGGAATAAAAACATTAAAAAATACACAGGGTGTTGCATTTAAAAAAAAATTACAACAGTACAAATAAAACAGGAATCGGCTAGTCCTTAAACCCCTACATCCCAAATTTTGCAAAAAAAATTAGACGTTTCCTTTTACTCTGTATGTATAGTACTTACAGAATAATAAACAAACTCAGTAAAAAACATAACTTTCTAAAAATGTCTATAACAAAAAACAAAAGCAGATTCTTTGATTTTTTAGCGAAACGATTAGTTTTATGAGAAAAATAGCTTAGACATAAATTTTAGATCATTTAATTATTTACAAAAATTGTCGTTACAGTTTTTTCTCTAAGATTCACCATTTCTAAGAAAAAGCGATTCTAAAATGAGGTAGTGTACTCGGCGCGTTTTTTTAATGTGATTTCCACGGTAGCCATTTTGACAGGACATCTTTAATTCCGTTAATTTATTTTGAATTTGTTAAACACGCAATCTTTATTGTTTGTTGCTAATATCTAACAATGTATTACAAAATGTGATATTAGGATGAAGACTTTGAAACTGTTATAATTATTATTTACCAGTTATTGATTGCTCGTTTGAGATATAAAAGTAAGGCAATTATAAGAACATTAGAAACCACTTGAGAATGCTCTTCTATCATTGCCATATACCGAACAAATTGTAATGAAAGTATTAATAAAATTTTAGATTGACAGTTCTTATTCTAATCAACACATCCACAGTCTACTCACTTTTACCAAAATCGTTATTCAGTCATTTTCATATTTTGGAGCCCATTTTGAAGGTGTTCCCGAAGAGGTACGGAGGGGCACATCAAACCCTAAGCTTACTTTTTGATGCTCTATCAAAATCTGAAGTCAGAATTTTAAAATTCATAAACACAAAGAATCAGCACACACAAAATGGAATGAAAAAAACAATTTCATAACTTTATTTAGGTAAGTTCGCCCCTGCTTTCTTCTACTCAGTACATTTATTCATGAGTTTACTCAGACTACCTAGAAAGTCATAAAACACTCATTTTGCCAGTTGCAACGGATCTCCGTGTCGACTATAAACACATTTATTTCTCTTGAACAATACTTCAAATTTCTTTTTTATCTTTAATTATGTGGTTATTTGTTATTTATGCAGATGTGCCCGTACACCAAGGCCGCGAGCACTCCCTGACTTCGTAGTCACTTGTAATTTACACAATTATATGTTTTAGATTTTTGTAAACGAAAAAATTGGAATATAAAGGTTGTTCGACTTCGACGATCCAACTTAAAGGCATTTTCGCCTAAACCGGAATTCAGCCACTTTCATTTACTTAACATTGTGCTAACTGTAATCGTACTAAACCCACCTACCCTCTCTCGACCCGTCAATGTATTGTACCGCTGAGATAAAAAAATGATTGATGAGTCGAAATTTCTTAGCCAATCGAATGCCTCTCAACGGTGCAGGATTGGTTCTAATTGGTTAATTCTGCATACTCACATACATTAATCCGGCGACAGTATATTCCACACTAAGACTACCTGCTCCCTAAATCCGACAGGTAAATTGCACACTCTCTAAATTTGGATGCCTTAATCCTGTAGGTAATTTCCACACCAGACACCAGGCAATAATTCCCAACTGTCTTTGATTATATAAATTTATTTATTTATTTTAGACTCATTGGCACTTTGAATTTTTATGTAAACATTTCTTTTCCACGATTTTAATTTGGGAAAACCCACCTGCTACCTCTCAGAGCTCGGTGTGCATTTTACCTATGGGATTAGAGTCCCTTCAATTTACCATACTCATTAATGTACTATTGGTGTGCAATTTACTTGTGCCCCATTAATCAAGTCCGCGTGGACTGAATGTTGAATGAGGGTGTGAGAATAAATTTTCTCCACGGCCACTACTGAATGTAGTTATTCTGAAACCACTTATAATAACAGAAAAGAAACATTCTCGCTCTTGAGATTGAAAGAAAATTGTGAAACTTTTGTCTCTTATGTATTTTATATGTATTACATTCTATGTCTAGAGCTAGAATCTGTATTCCGTGATTGTTTACAATAATAAGGTTTGCCATGAATGTCAAATTAACTGTCAGTATTAGTTGACGTGGTCTTAATATTGGTTTGTAAAAACTTTTAATTTATTAAAAAGGAGAAGAAAATCAAACGATTCAGATGTAGAATTTGAAAATACTCCTCCAGAAATAAAAAAATTGCCGATAATATAACTCAAAATTTGCTACCGCAAAAATCCAAGCTTGAATATAAAAATACTACCTACATAATGTTGAGAGATTGAGGTTTCATTTTACTATATTTAATTTCTACTTTCTGTGTCCGTGGAGAAAGTACAGTCTGTTACTCTGTTGGAATGAAAATCCGACATTCGTGGTTCCTCCACTCGTGTCGAATTCTCATTCCAACCTTGTTACAGAATATACTATATATAGGTAGAGCTCATTATATTTTAAAGCAGAAAAAATTCTGTTCTGCAATTGAAAATATAGTTAAACTATACGTTTTTTCAAAAAATATGTGCGTTAAGGGTTTATAAAATATTTTTCTTAAAATAGCAATTAGGTCCGGAATTTACTAATTGAATGCTAGAAAGTTGATCGATTTATTTTATAAATATGTATTGTATAATTTATATAGAACGTTGGGTTTTTACATTGACCGTTACTGCTTATAAAAACAGTGTTGACTGCTTATTTATTGTCTTTTTTAATAATAGATTTATGATAAATTAGTTTATTTTGTTAATCATTTCATTTTTACCTTTTTTTCGCATTTCCTAACAGTTTTTTTGAATTCAGTCTGCCATATTTTGGAATCTGCTCAATTTTAAAACACAAAAAAATTAAATTTTAATTTACATATTCTTAAAATTCCTCAATTCTTTAAATTTCCCGTTCCAGACATATATTACATTCATAGGGCATTCTGCGAGTCGGAAAAATATACAAATATTTTAAGCAGCAACCAAACCACCTCCCCCCCCCCGTTTTCGAGGATGCTGAACACTATGGCGGTGGTTAAAATTCTTTTGGAGTTGATCCAACCTCCCAAACGGCCAAAAACCACCCCCAAAATGGGGGGAATCGCGTATTCGGCACCTTCCACCGGCAAAATATATCTTCCCCCCCCGGTTTTCGAGGATGCTGAACTCGACGGCGGTATTTAAAATTATTTTCGACTTAATCCCACTCCCCAAACGGCCAAAAATCACCCTCTACAGGGTGAAAAACTATCGCGGGTTTTCATGTTTGGTCAAAAAAATTTTCATCCTGTAGAGGGTGGTTTTTTGGGCCGTTTGGGGGATGTGGCCAAGTCGGTGTACAGATGTAACATCACCATTGTGTCCGCATCCTCAAGAACGGCAGATGACGCGGTTTTCTTGTTTACAAAAGAAAATTCATGCTGTAGAGGGTGGTTTTTGGCCGTTTGGGGGGTGGGATTAAGTCGAAAATAATTTTAAATACCGCCGTCGTGTTCAGCATCCTCGAAAGATATATTTTGCCGGTGGAAGACGCGGAATCCACGATTCCCCAATTTTGAGGGTGGTTTTTGGCCGTTTGAGGGATGGGGAGAGGTGGTTTGGTTGCTGCTTAAAATATTTGTGTTTTTCGAGGTTTTTTCAGACTCACAGAATGCACTATCATAGTTTTTTGCTCTAACGTATTAAATTTCACCCTATATATACATTAGAGACATATGTCTCTAATGGTACTTGCATAATTTTAAGATTAGGTCTGTCCATCTTTCTGATCGTTAATTTAAAAATTTTAAACGATTCTGTTGCCGTTTATTTTGAAAAATATTTACTATTTTGATTTCTTATTGTGTAGGCCAATTTTTCTTGATATAATGGCTTAATTAGACAATTTGTTTCAACGAATTTAGCGATAGGACCTCTTGTGTAAACGTATAAGTAGAAACTAAATTTACATTAATTCATTTTCGACTTCGTTTCAGCTTCGTATCAACGGCGTCGTGCAGCTGGTAATTTTAAAATCTAAATATTATGTATAACATTTTTACCCGCAGTGATATGACATATTGAATATGTATTTATTTAAAAAAATATTATAAGTGTGGTCGTCCATTAGATTGATAATGTGGGAATCGATGGAAAAGATTGACCAACAAATCCTCCTGATTATAATCCAATTGAACATGCATGAGGTGCATTGGGAAGACCTTTTGATGAACATCAAAAATAATTCTTGAATTACAAATGACGAATAAGTGCGATTCCATAAGAACTGACTAAGTCCGTACAATGTTTTGAGTTTTATTTACACTGTGCTACAAAAATCAATATAATTCTAATTCATATCTCTTAGAATGTTAATGGGCATGGTAAAAAATTAATTTAAATTATTATTCGGTGATTTATGCTGTATTTGGTTTATTTACATTACAAAATAATTTCCATATTTAAATATGAATATTATCGGACGAATACCGAAAACCGGTGGCCAAATATCGGTTGGGATCAGCAGGATACTTTTCTGCGATTTACATGCAAACTGCGTAAAAAAAAACAAAATAATACTGTTACTCTTTAGCCCAGTTGCCAAAGAAGGATATTGACCAAAAGCACAAAATGTGATATCGATGAAACTTGGCACTTAAGTACTTGAAAGGGTGTAGAAAACGATAAAAAAAACTTTGCTGCTCTAAAATGTATGATAGCTTCACAATTTCGAAAATTAAATCGAAAATTTGGTTTCTTCATTATATCTCGAAAAAAAAAATCGAAAAACTAATAGCACCACGTGAAAGAGCGGAAAATGGTACTAAAAATTATATTTTAAGTTATTTAAAAAAAAATTGTATTACTATAAAAAATTATTAAAAATAGGAAAGCAAATTCGAAAACACTACGCGCGCCGAGCCGTTAAATTCAAATTCAGGCGAGGCGTTCGGAAAAAACTAAAGTATCTTTGCCTAAAATGTAAGCAAAGAAAAAAAAGCATTTTAAAGAGGAGACTCTAAAACTTTCTCAGGAAGCCATTAGTTTTTATTTTTTTTTGTTTTCTCATAGAAATTTTGACCGGAAAGCTTTAGAGCAGCAAAGATTTTTTTATTGTTTTCTACACGCATTCAAGTCTTAAGCGCCAAGTTTTATCGATATCACATTTTGTGCGAGGTCAAACTCTCTGACAACTAGGCTACTTCTTCTTTGGACTGTATTGAATAGACACAGTACATCAAAAAACTTTTATTAACTTATTTTTATTCTATTATCTAGGCACTACATGTGATATAACTTTTATTAAAACTTTTATACTTACAAAATGGTAAGTCACTACCCCAGAATCTAGTGGTATACCCTGTATATCGGACAATTGTTTTCCCAAAAACACAATTTTGACGATTTGATTTGTTTGTTGTATGAAAAAGATGCGGAAACGATTTTTTTTGGAACCACAATTATAAGATCCTGATTTAGGTGATGATTACATTTTTTTATAATGAAATAAAAAATGGGTTATACTCGTTATAAATATTTCGTATTATTTTTTATGGTTATCCATATAATATATATTTTTTTCCAACACAAATATTTTAATAAAACGCAGATAATTGTTCTATTAAATTTATCATTTTAATATTTAATTCTTCGAAGCCCACATCCTATGAAAATAATTAATAAAATCTTGTTTACTCGAATGACTGCTATAAAAAAAAATAAAATAATTCATGCACGGGGAATTTTTAACAATTATTTTTAATAATTAAATAAATATCGCGTATTATGTGGATGTTACTGATACAGACCGAAAAATAAAGAGTATAATGAAACTTGGTGAAAATGTTCTTTTCTGTGTTTTAAATAAGCTGTAATTTTTATTTATTAAACAGAGATTTGTGACAATTTGAATGAATTCATTGAAGGGTCCATAGCAAACATGTTACAGACATTAAACTGGTTGTCTGCCTAGAAGGGCATTAAAAGCGCAAACTTGGTATTAATATACAGGGTGTTTCCAAATGACACAACGTCTGAGTGTAGATACCTCTCGTAAAATTGGACAAAATGATATAAGGAATGATGGGTCCAACTCGATTACTTTTCAAAATGCAGGGCGTTAAAGTTAAAAAAAAATAAATGTTTTTATTTAAAAACTTTAAAACGGATTAATATATTAATTTGAAATTTTGCAGGTCATTTTTAAATATAAAAGGACATATTTTAGTAAACAAACATGTTTCATATCTAGATCCAGTGGCGTGCAGTTAGAAGAGTATGTCCCCTTTTTCCAACCTATTTCTACGCCCATGGCATTTGAAGCTATTTTTTTTGTATTGCTTAACAGTTTTCACCTAAAAAACGAATAACCTTTACATACCGAAAATGTTGTGGTTTTTAAGATATTTAATGTTTTTATGAAGTCTGTAAGATCTTTTATTAATGAAATAACCAACAATACTTATTTCTTTAATAATTTTTTCTTAATTTTTTGTAACCACTCGACTTGTGTCTAGTGTCTGGTGTTTATATTTAAAAATGACCTGCAAAATTTCAAATTAATATATTAATCCGTTTTAAATAAAAACATTTATTTTTTTTTTAACTTTAACGCCCTGTATTTTGAAAAGTATCATTTTGTCCAATTTTACGAGAGTTATCTACAGCCAGACGTTGTAAGTGTCATTTGGAAACACCCTGTATATAATAGAGCATGAACAGATGCCAAAATATTTTAATGATTTTCTAATAAAAAGATCAAACTTTCATGAATATAATATTCGTTCAAGACAAAACTATAACGTACAGTCTGTTACAAAGGCAGCGTTACAGAAATCCTTATTTTTGAAGGGCACCTAGTAAGTAAGCAGAACTTACTTTTTGTTTTCTTTTTCTCTCTCCTTTCTCACGAGCCAAGCGCTAAATAAAGATTTTATTTATTTTTCTACGTCCATGCAAAAAACAAAACTTTATTGGACTATTTTTAGTGGAAAAAGTGGTTCTTTATTGCAATAGTGCAATAAAATTTTTATTACACTCATCTGCACTACAGGGTATTTTGACATGACATAGTCAATTTTCTGTGAGATTGCATTATCTTTTAAACAATTTCATATTATTTCTGTATCACTCTCAGCAGCTATGATTAAACAAACAATGTTTTCTTGAGATAATTCAGTCATGATCAAGACTGATCCGCTTTATTCTAGAGCATAGAGCAAGCAAAATTGTCAGCGCGTACGATTTGAATAATGCAAATGCAGTTCTAGAAACGTCAGTCAAACATTATTCTGACAATTACACAATTTGAAGTTTTAAAATGAATAATATTATCAGTAGTAATATCACAAGAGCTTCGAAAATAATCGATTATACTTCCGAGTCACGAAATATTGTATGCAACTCGTGCAAAAAGTGTTTATTGCACGCGACGTGGAATTTTCCAACGAGGCCGTGCAATAAACAATTGACGTCTTGTCAAACTCGGTCTAAATAAACACTTGCTTTTTGTACTTGTTGCATAAATAACTATTATTTATAGAAAAATGAACGAGCAAGAACAAAATATTTTTAATTACTAATCCTGAAGTCTCTTATTCAGTAACAGACTTTCCATGATTAATATGCCCTTTAGTCCCAAATTCAGAGACTTTTTTTTAGAAAATATGGTTTAAAAAATGACACAAAATTATAGGACGCTTATTTAAACTTAAAAAAAAGGTGACATGAAAAAACAAGGAAAGATAGTAAAAAGAAATGATTGCAAGAATAATAGAGGTAGAAGAATTAGAGAAGCAGAAAAATAAGAAAGTAAAGTATATCAAATAAAAGAGGATGGAATGAAGAATAAGAAAAATGTTAAAAATTTAGACAAATCCTTAAAAGAAGAAATTTTAAAGAATAAAAAACAGGAAGGAAGAAATTAATGAAATTTCACAAATAAAATTAGCATAAATGGAAAATAGAAATGAAAAAATAAAACTACAAGAAAAGGAAAGAGAAATGATGTTGAGAAATAAAATTAACAAAAATTATCACAGATGGAAAATTAAATTAAAAAAATATTTTTGTAGGGGTCATAGGAACTCGGATCAATGTTTGGAAATCATAGATGAAGTTCCAAATGTGGAAAACAAAATTGGTAATATGGAAGACAAAATAAATAACATTAAAGAAGATTTGGGAAATATTAAATATGAAATGATTAAAAACAAAGAAGAAATCAAAGAAGGTTTGGGGAATATCATGAAAAACGAAATGAAATAGAAAGAGACATTATGAAAAATATTAAAAATATCCAAATATTGGAAGAAAATTTAAATGAAGAAATAAAAATGAATTTTGAAATAGCAGAGGAAGAGAATTTAAGAATACGAAAGAAATCAAAGAAAAATACAAGATATTAGTGGGAAAAATAGAAATTAAAATTTGGTTTTCTTATTTCTTTTCAAGATGAAAATAAATTAAGAAAACAAATTTTGGGAATGTTGTTATGGTTAAAAAAATGACACAAAATTAAGAAAGATTATTTTAAAACAATTAAAAAAAAATATGTAAAGGGATCTTCATGTTTATTTATGAGATGTTTGTTTTGGAGATTAAAAAGATGTCAGATGTGACAAATTAGAAACAAAGGATATTAAAAAGTAAAAAAAAACTTATAATATCCATAATCATTTCAATATATACAACCGCTGACAACAAACAACGTTCAAAAATGTACACTCACCTTCATTATTTTTATGTAGTAAAAAGGTTGCACATTTAATCGTACACATCTTAGGTAATCGAAAACTAATTTCAACACACAATTGGGATAATCATCTCAACGAACCCATGGTAAGAAAATTATTCCAAAAAGCACACACAAAAAGCAAAATCTTAGACGGCACACACAATCACAGTTAGCAACAAAAAAAATCACATAAAAACACAAAACAAATAATTACGTTTTTTTAATTTTTTTTCGCGAATTCTATCCTCAAAAGTTTAGGGGCACGTGGTTGTCAAGAGAAAAACAAAAACAACCAGGTCGCTATGGAGACGGGAAGAGCGAAAATCGGAAGCGGCAACTAGGATCGGGGAATCGAATTCGTGGGCGCGAGAATTGGGTGACCACCTCCTCGCTATACGGATCAACGAATGCTGTGACTGCGAACAGGTGAAAAACAAAACGTAAGCGCAGCCGCTTGATCGGGTTACCTGTGCGTCCGCCGTGGATTCTCCTTTTAATGTCATGCAGTGAGGTCAATGTTTACTTATTATCGTTTGACATAGGCGGCTTTGGATTGAGGAAGACGAATCGAGTGGTGTTCGGTCGGGTCAGCGTGGCGCCACGGTCCCGCTGAAGACGATTTAGCGGTCAGGGTCGAAATACGGGGATGTCGCAGCTTGTAATATAGCGGTTTTTGTAGTTCAATCTTTGCTTTCGAAGTGAAATTGAAATAATTGTTACATTTCCGTTATTAAATTTTTTAAATTCATATTTTTTTAATCTTTTTAATAAAAAGTGTATAACTAATAAAGGCTAAACAAGAAAAGAAAATTTTCTTGGTCAGTAATTTTATTTCGTCACAAAAATTTTTCGTACACAAACAAAATTACACAAGTTCTATATACTTATTTAAAAGTGTTTTAATTTAATAAATTGAAATTTTAAATTAATATTTTTCTATATTACAACTAAAATATATGCATTTTGTATAACGATAACAAACATTTACATTTTTCATTTACGATGTTCTTCGCCAAAACGACATTTAACGGAAATTTAATAAATTTAACAAACCGAGTTTCAATATTAAGTCTAGCATACGAATATTTAACTCGGAAAAAGATGATTAAAACCAAAACTATTAAGTACACATATTTTTAATACATTTTGACAAGTGTCCATTTTAATAGTGTTACTCAACATTCCATTAAATATTTACCTAAATCCATGATTTCTGAAATTGAATTGGCAACGTTGTATTTTCAACTTTGAATTTATGAGATGGCTGTCATTTGACAAGCAAATTATTTACGTCCGTCAAATGAACATTTTTCCTTTTTTAATACTTTTCGGGCTTATTCTGGTTATAAATTGTTACTTGTTTGTAGAAAAGTTATGTATGCGTTTGTATTGGAAAAATATGTTAAAAAATCATTTCAACGCACTGAATTTGTTTGTCTTGGAAGTGAGTATATATTTTTTCAGAAAAAAAATGTGAAATAGTATATTACATAACAAGTGTAGAAAGTGACTTATTTCACACGAGTGAACGTTTAGCACGAGCCGCGTAGCGTGGGAACGGAACGAGTGTGAAAATCACTTTCTAACACGTTATGTACAATATTTTTCCTACGACTAATAATTAAAACAAATTCCAAAGATAAAAATTATTTAATAAGAAACAACAATTAAATGAACTTAATATGTTAGTACTTACTTTCAAACTTGGCGTCATTGATTTGACAGTTCCTGTCTTCTAGATAGAAATGCAAAATTCGAAACTGATATGAGATATTGTCAACTTTCTTTATGCGATATAAGCTACTTTCGCATATAGTCGTAGGAAAAATATTTTTCGCGCAAAAATTTCTATTGCTATATTGATTTTATCATGTTTTATAGCACCTGTGAAAATTTCATGAAAATCCCAGCCGGCCCCATATTCTTAACGTTTACCCAGAGATGTGCGTGTCAGAAGTTGTCAAAATTTGTAAGTTATTATGGAATCTTCGATTGCATTGTAAAAAGCGGCAAATTTAAAATTGAATTATTTCAGATTGAAACGCCAGAAATTAAATAAAGTCAAACCTTGAACTTGACGATTTTTCATCATCACTCCACTTACATTTTCGCCGGCCACTGTTAGACCAACATTATATGTATCACGACTACGTTACTGGACGTTGCTCTGGAACACCCCTCGCACAAAAATATAATATGATTTCCATCGATGATCGATGATTGACAATGAACTATTTTTGATAATGCCAAAAACTGACAAATTAAACTAATATTTATCAGTTTCTCTTCCAATGGAAAAACCACTTATTTTAAAGAAATAGGGGGCTTTAATTGACGTTTCGACTTTCTTGAATGAAAGTCGTTTTCAAAATGACCTAACAAAATATATAATAAAAAATTTACTATAGAAGCAGGTTATATTATCTCTGTGTTGTCTGCTGTTGCTAGGAAATAAATGTCTCGGAAGATCGAATTTTCACAGACATGAGACCTTCATTTTATGCCGTTTTAGATAGGAATTAGTCTTCCCTGAAAGTATCATTGAATTCTGACGAGTGGATCTTGAGATCATCCGGACACACATACATACAAACCTTGCTTGTTTAATAGTATTTGATAATAATCACCCCAAGCAATTTCTTCCGTGCATTTTCATAAATGAAAGAAAATAAAAAAATAATGTATGTAACTAATAATCCTATAACGCCTATCTCTAGGATGTTATAAAAAACTATTGCTGCAACCCGACGTTCCATTATTAGTCTGTGAGCAGATCAGTATGTGCGAGCGTGAGGTTAGATTTTGTAACTAGACAACTTAGTATATTGTTTTTCGTTTCATTTCAAAAATTACTTAACAGTGTTCTATAACCATCAACTCTGTCAATTTCATACATAACCTCGAAATCCTCGCCCCTTACGTCTTCGCCTTAGATCATATATGCTACGCTAGATACGGTATTTAGGTTATTTGTTGTGGTGTACAGAAGGGAGTTAGAGTACCATCCCACTGATTGGTCGATTTCAAATTTCGACGATACCCGCTCATATCGTAAATTTTGACAGATGTCAGATATTCTGTTTTTTGGGAATTATTGTGCCAATCTTGTGTATTTTTATAGTTTTTTGAAAGTTTTTGCTAGGTACAATTAGTTTAGAGAACAGTGTCGCATTTCTCAACAAAATGCCACAGGAAGTGAAAATAAGGACTAAACGTAAATTATGTATACTTTATTTATGTTTTATTAAAATAAACCATGTTCATCAGTAAATTTTTCATTTATTACTCAACCTAATCTATATGAAGGTTCATTTTTGATGTAGGTATCTTTTGTATTAATATACCTACCAACTTTTCATTTTGTTTTTTCTATATTAACGAGTTTATAATCAATGGGATTTTTAATTTGCTATAAAAAAATATTTACAGAAGCGCAAGATGATGGTATTCAACCTCTCAGATTATTCCCATTCCAAACAATTTTCGTATGCATGCTATTTTATTTATTTTCGATTCACATTAATTCCCATTTTACTGTAACCTACAGTCACTCAATCCTTAGAAAATGAAATATGTGTTGTATAAATATGACAATATATTACACTGTACCAAAATATTCCGAATGGTACGCCACTGTATCATGGTACGCTATTGCCCTTTCACCCCCTCTCGTCTTTACCCCTCTAGAGCCAAACAAACACTATAGGATGCCGTATCTAGCGATGCATATATGATCTAAGGTCTTCGCTGATCTAAAGAAATTGTTAGGCAGCATGAAATACATCTGTGTATTTGAGGTTGCATAGTTACCAATTCTCGGATAAGGACGACCTCTAGACGTAGCATTTTCAGTCGTGGATGGAAATTAGATTTCTATTGACATGAACACAACTTTATGCGATCTAGCGGTATTAATTTGAACTGCCCGAAACGCGTAATGTTTGTTTGTTTATCTGCAGTTTGACATTTGAGCATTTGAATTTGAGCGCGAACGAAACTAATATGAGTAATTTGTATAGAAACCTCTTTTCTATAAATTTTGCATACTAACTCACATTTTTTATTCGGGGCAACAGCTTAAGGCTTACAAAAGTTTGCAAGTAGTATGAGGCCAGGGCTGTTCATAGTGTTTTAGCCAAATTGTGAAAATTAAGTTTAATATACAGAAATAATACAAATAAAACAAATTGTAAATCTTAGATGATTATATATTCATAAAATAAAATAAATTATGAAAAAAAAATTAATTCAATTGTATTTGCGAGGGACACATATTTATAAATGCACTACACACTACTACAATTTTGTCCAATGCAGTATATAAACATCTCTTTTTTTAGACAACATACTCATTGGTATTGTTTCATGAAAAATCTATTTTTTTTAAAAGACCAATAATTCGTTCTACATGAATTCGTACAGTGGCAATATTATGTGTATTTTCCAAATCAATGGGATGTAGTTGATTTTTTCCCTTTGCACCTTCGCACCTAATATTTTTAGAGACTCTTGAATTAAAAAACCTCTGTCGGCTAAAACAATATCACCTGGTAAAATTAAATTTAAAAAAACCACAGTTTTCTGTCAAAAATTTGTCACTAGTGTTGTAACAGAGCAGGTTTACCGAAAGGGTACACAAGTAATAATAAAAAAATACATATAAAAGATCGCCAAAAATACCTGTTACAAAATGCCCAGAACAAACACGTCTATTATTCACTTGGCTTTCAGAAGATGTAACTCGTTTCAAAACTTTAATCCAAGCATTTCTTCATTCACCAGACAACGCATTTAAATGATCCCCTCCGTTTGTCAAAACAGCAGGAAACCGGAAAAATTATCTCTTTCAGAACGTATTGAGCATTTAATAACACTACAAAAATGTAGCATCAGTTACATATGAAACTAACGTTGTGTCATAAAGTTGTGTGCCTCTCAGCAAATATGGCCGACCTGTCACCTACCTCATCCTGGAATGACACAACAAGGCGAGAGCTCCCAGCAGCCGCTAAACACAACCCAACCTTTCGAAATATATTAAATCTGGTAAAATTTTAATTTTTCATTGCTTTAAAAGAGGACCGTCAGGGGGCAGCACCTCCCGGTACCCTCTGATATTTTGAAGCAATGTTCAATTTTAGAAAAAACTTACTTTTTTCAAAAATGGTAAATACAAAAGTTGTTCAGTGGCAAATGAAGAACGGCGGATGATAACTTATATACGCATCTGACTTTTTTATTTTTTTTTTCATGCTATTTCTTTCATGCTTATAAAAAAATGATCATCCGCCATTCTACGATGAATAATAAGCTCGGATACAAAAAAATATTTTTTTTTTGTTGAGTATTAAACCCGCAATTTGAACATTAGCATTTCCAATATGGCGGAGGGTATAGAACCCCCTTAATGGAAATTAACACGTAGGACACGAAATGAGTCTGTAATTCGAAAACTAATAAAATAAAAATTCTTATAATAAAAGATGTAAAAATCGATGTTTCATTATTAGGGGCAATAACCAGACGTTCATTTTTGATTCATTGCATTTTAATACGACTAAGAGTTATCGTGCAAAATCTCCCCCGTGTCCATTTTGATCAATACCTGCCTACATGCAAGTCATTAGTAATGCCAGACGTTACCGTAATAAATTAACGATTGGGTATTTTACTGAAATAACGTAACGCAAAATTTACTTTTGTTTATAATTACAGTGAATAACATTTTTGTGTTCTTCGTATTTTTATTAGGTGCTTATATATTATTTACGGGGTACATAAAATAAAAATATATTTTTTTGAATATGCATTATTGAGTATTATTTCGGTATGTAGGTACTTTACAAAATGTTTTTTGAGTTACTTGCAATTGTTATGTAAATGGTGGAGTTATCTGTTTGAGTAAATTAACAACAAGGTATATAACAAATATTTTTCAAGACCTATAATACATTTGACTATGCCACGAGTTATTCTCGGTTAAAGATATTCCTTCGTGGGATTATGTAATCCGCTTTGGATGCCGGCTAACCACAGTGAAGTGGGGTGTGGATTGATATATGTTGTTAATTAAAAAGAAAAATGGGCGCCAGGAGATTGTTTTACCCTCATCCAAAATACAGTCAATTTAGTCGCTCAACCTCCAGAATGGATCTAAATTGAGCCCACTAAAAAAAAAATAAACTACGTCGCAACAAAAATTGGCTTACCTTAGTTCGGGTCAAGACTATTTGTGACTATTAGTAAATGAAAGAAAAGTAACTAATTACTCAATAACTGTTTAATATTTCCACTTACACAAAATTGCACAGGTCAAAAAAAATAAAAAGAAAAAGGAATCCAAGGGATCCCACTAAAATTGCGCTATTTAAAAAAAAATGATTAAATTAATTAATTAATTAATTAAATGACGAACAATAGGGGTGTTACACCGTCCGCGAGAGCTCTCAAGGTCGTTGGAATTGGGCGTAAAAAAAATATTACTCGCCCCTATAAGTCGCTTACAAAATTCCAAAAATTTAGAGAAAATATATGAAAATATTAATTTAGAGACCTTTAAAAATTACTAATTAACAAATAATGTATATGAACAAATATAAAAAAAAATGAAAAACTTGCGGTTGTTCCTAAATTAAATAGCGGCAACTTGCAGCTATTAACTCGTCAGGTCAGGTCAGCTCAATACGAAAATCTGGTTAACACTCTGCCCAACACGAGAAGGTGGTCAACAAACTGCTCAACACGAGAAGGTGGTTAACACTCCGCCCAACACGAGAACCCTAAAATAATATACATTAAACCCCTAATCGAATACCCCTCGGCCCAGAAAGAAATTTACAAACTCTAACAGTTTATACAATAAAAACATTTAAATATCTCAACATACCCTTTTATACAGTGAAGGGGAATTCTCGGCAAATCAGGAACTTCCCTGACAGATGCTTCCGTGGAAGGTGAAAATCCTCGGAGAATCAAATCGTCTCCCGGGGAAGGTACTATCCCTATAATATTAATAGGCCTTACACACTTGCCAAATAACATAATACTCGACTTTCATGAAAAACGCCTTACCTGACAAAAATGGCGTCGTTACGAACGTGGCTTGGTTCGGTACAAAATATCAATTCCTTTCAAGAGATTCAGACCAGGGTAAACACACCAAATCAAATAGGCACCCTGCAAGTCTAACAATACGGGAATCGCTCGTCTATCCCAATCAATGGTACGAAATAATCTTCATAAAACACCGGGCGATTCCTCAAAATTTTGTCTAAACCACGTTACACTTATCACCCAACAAGAAAGAAAAGACCACCCGGCCGAAATTTCCTTCTCAATCCTTCTAGAACGAATCCCACCACGCAAGTCCAGAAAGAGATTCACCTATTAATAGCCACGGGCCACTAAATACGACTGCGACTTGACCAATCATATAACAGGTGACTGGCTAACACAGCCGTACAGTACCTCAAATTTAACAGACGAAATGACAGATGGAAACATGACATCGATAAAATTAGACGTAAACAATAAACTATTTTAATAGATATACTTTATACGAAACTAAATAACTCGTTCAAATGAATATAAAGTGAGTCAAAAAAAAACTTGAAGCTATCTTATGTGATATATGGTTCCTAAATAATATAATCCGATCCCGACAGTGGCTCACATCTACAAGGTATGGAAAACTAATTAATGTAGTAAGGTCTTAATACCGAATTTAAACGTTACAACTATTAGGTACACCTACATTAAATTGTTTAAATCGTTATTCATCATTGACTTCTTGGAAATCTTAGCTTAGCTTAGATTATAGAAAGTAATCTGACGGTTCAAAATCTATAAATGTGACTATAATTGTATTAAAAAAGTAAATGGGATAAATCCTTAGATTATAGAAATCTATAATCTAAGGGTAAATCATTATTTTATCATCTTCTTGGAGATTACTAATGCCATGGAAAACCAAAATGATAACAAGGGGGTGGGATTATAAGATGGTTACCTACCTAGGATTTGGTATGAAGATAAGATAGGCAGATGCAGTTAGTATCTTGATCAGTTCCCAATATTACCTACCCTGTTTGATTAACCTTCTATATTATCTGTTATAGTAAGACGTAGTAATTTTTGGTTAATAGTGACTGTAGTATTGAAAAATGCAGTGTGGTTTAAGTTCAAAGTTTACACCTGTGAAAAGTATAAAAAAGTGTGCGTTGTCAGTTAACGAGAAAATATTTGTAAGCAGTGTTTATAATTGCCTAAGAATGGAAAATCCTTCGTTTTCTGTTGACGATACTGTTGAAAAAACAAGTAATATGATGGGTGTAAGCAAATCAACGATATATAAAGTTATAATTGAATTAAAAAGTGGAGTTGTTAAACCCCCAAAGAAAAATGCAGGAGGTAAGAAAAAAGTGGAATTTACTGAACAAATTAAAAGCGGAATAAGAAGAAAAGTTCACAAATTTTATTTTAAAAAAGAGATACCTACACTTGCCAAGGTTTTGGACGCTATCAATAGTGATCCGTATTTTCCTAAAATGGGAAAAACAAAATTACGGGAAACTCTAATAGATTTGAAGTTCAAGTGGGATAAACAGGACAGGAAAGCAGCACTTATTGATTCTGAGGAAACTGTTTGTTGGAGACGGAGATACCTCAGAACCATTTTTAAATTACGAGCAAAAGGCAAAAAAATATTTTATTTGGACGAAATGGGTGAATGAAGGTTACACAGTTAGCAAAATGTGGCAGGACACAAACATTCAATCTTCACGACAGGCTTTTTTGGAAGGATTATCTACAGGATTGAAGGTTCCTTCCGGTAAAGGACGATGTCTAATTATAACCATATTGGAAGTGATGACGGGTTTTCAAAACGTGGTTCTTTAATATTTCAATCTAAAAAAACCGGATACTACCATGAAGATATGAACGCTGATGTTTTTGAAGAATTTTTTTTAGCAGATAATTGAACGCGTGCCAAATACTTCATGGAAGAAAGATTAAGTGGCATTAAGTGGCTAACAGAACTACTAGAAATTGTGAAATTAAATAAGCCTCCAGTATGTTATGTAGTGGATGAACTTGCAAAAACACATGGTATTGATGTTGTGCGTCTTCTTCCCTATCACTGCAAACTAAATCCTATTGAACTGATATGGACACAGAAAATTCTGATTACGGTATGCCTTACTATGAATACACTGGGTTCTGATAACTTTAATGTATCTCATGAAACTTCAATTTCCAATCTGCCCAAACTATTGCAACCCTCAAAAATTTACAAAAATTTTAGTTTCGCAATTACTTTTTCGAATATCTCGTATATGAAATAAACCACAATTATATGAGGGCGGAATGAAAATTTCTTAGCCTAACTCAGAAAAAGTTACCATATTTTAAAACTCGAAATTAATCTGTACAGAAATTTCAATTATTTGGTCGTAATTTCCAATGGCAATTAAAATTATAATTAATCATTGATGTTCAATGGTAATCCAGAAAATTTCAATTTTTTTATGTTCACTCACTGATTTGGAACCGAATCGTATCGAAATAATAAACATTCAAGTACGAAGTTTGGTCGTAGTGACATTGAGTTTCTCTGATTATAGATTCAATAATTAAATGAAATATAACGTTTTTGTCACGTCCTCAATAGTGCCATTATTTATAATGGACGACGTTATCTTGAAAACGATTGATTTTATTGTTGCGTGAAATAAAAATCAAATTTGGTTTTCTCAGAAAGATTATGTCCATAAAGCTGGCAGAGCAAAGTCAGCAGAACAAAACAAAAGTGCACTCATAATTACGTGTTAATTAAGTGCTAATTTAGTGCCCTAATTAAAAATTTTGAGCTCCTTTTTTCTTATGAAAAACGCATGTTCTGCTAGCTACATATGAACCTAGCAGAACAACTATTTAAATGTTGTTAAAAATTAATGAAATATAATGTAAATAAGTTAAATAATTATGTGCTAATTTAGTGCCCTAATAAAAAATTTTGTTCTCCTTTTTTCTTATAAAAAACGCATGTTCTGCTAGCTACATATGAACCTAGCAGAGCAGACTATTTAAATGTTGTTAAAAATTAATGAAACGTGATGTAAATAAGTTAAATAATTATGTGCTAATTTAGTGCCCTAATTAAAAATTTATTGCTCATTTTTTTCTTAAGAAAAACGCATGTGCAGAGCAGACTATTTAGATATTGTTAAAAATTAATGAAACAGAATGTAAATAAGTTAAATAATTATGAGCTAATTTAGTGCTCTAATTAAAAATGTATTGCTCCTTTTTTTCTTAAGAAAAACGCATGTTCTGCTAGCTACATATAAACCTAGCAGAGCAACTATTTAAATGTTGTTAAAAACTAATGAAACAATGTAAATAAGTTAAATAATTATGTACTAATTTAGTGCCCTAATTAGAATATAATTGCTGCGTTTTTTCTGAAAATATAATATATGTTCTGAGAGCTCAGGGAGATTCCGCAGAGCCGACTAAGTACCAAAAATAAATATTTAAAAAGAAGGGTAGGGTCTAATAATGTCTCTTGTGCACCATGACCTTAAGGTAAGTAACTGATATATAATTCAAATTTGCACCACATGGGTTTTTTTTAAAGAAGGAGCAAAAAATATTTCATTAGGACATTAAATTGGCATTTAAGTTTTTATCATCATGTTTCATTAACTTTTAACAACATTTAAATAGTCTGCTTTGCTAGGTTCATCTGTAGATAGCAGAACATGCGTTTTTCTTAAGAAAAAGTGGAGCAAAAAATTTTTAATTAGGGCACTAAATTTGCACATAATTATTTAACTTATTTACATCATATTTCATTTTTTTTAAAACAACATTTAAATAGTCTGCTCTGCTAGGTTCATATGTAGCTAGCAGAACATGCGATTTTCTTAAGAAAAAAGGAGCACAAAATTTTTAATTAGGGCACTAAATTAGTACTTAATTATGAATGTACTTTTGTTCATGGATTGGTTTAGCCTTAAAATGTTTTTATAACCATAAAAGTGGTTCAATTATCCATTTTCCACATTTTTTTTTTAACTGAAACAATGTTAGAAACATATCAAAAACTTTTTTTAAAACTAATTTCAATTAATTCCTGAAAAAAACTCATTTTTGTAATATTCCTAGAAAATTACTTATCAAAACTTAAAAAAACACGAAGTAAAAATAACGAATGGATAAAAATTTTAAATGGCAATTTTGAAGTAATCATTTTAAGTGCAATAACTTATTTTTATCTGAAAAATAGCAAAATTTGACGTTGTTATCTAAAAAATGTTAAATAAGTACCTTGAAAAATTATTATTTACTTTTTTTTACGGAATAATGAGAAAATGGATAACTTATTCTACTTATTATTTACTTGTCTAAAGTATGTTTTTATTTTTTTACGTATTTTATTTATTTATTATTAGATACTTTTCAAATAAATCTATAAGTTGTACATAATGAGAGAAGTAAAAACCTATATCGTGAACAATTTACCAATATCGTCACAAACTTTTCTCATATGAATAATAATCACATAGATCAATTCACTATTATGTTCAATAAGTGCAAGATATATCTAAAACAACATCCTGAAGTTTGCATTATCAATAGTGATAAAGGTAATAATGTAACTGTTGCAATGTACAAAGACGAATACATTAATAAAAGCCAAATACTTCTAAATGATACAAAATATGGGTTCTAATATCTCTCCAATAATATCAAGTTACGGTTTAGATGAACTCCTAGAATATTGCACAAATAAAATCACATTCGAAATTCCTTTCCTCAAGAGATATGTAGATTATCTTATCCTCTCTGTACCAGGAAACTGTATTGATGAAACTTTAAATATTTTTAACAGTTTCGATCCAAATATTCAGTTTACTGTTGAAAAAGAAACTGATAATTCAGTTCCATTCCTGGATTTAAAACTAATAAGAACGAACAATAATAAAATCATTACTAGACGGTACAGAAAACCAATTAATAGTAATCGGTTCCTAAATTTTCATTCAAACCATCCCATGAAAATCAAAATAAATTTAATTAATAACCTCAAAAACAGAGTGGTTAGGGTCACTCATCACTCATCACTCATATCCCAAACCTTTAGTGAATAAAATTCTATTTAGTACCTCTATTTCTGTTCCAAATTCAAACCATCCACCAACAACTGACCAAATTTCAATTTTTAAATCTTTACCACATATAGATGGTTTGACATCAAAACTCATACATTTGTTCAAAAATGAAGACAATATTAAAATAGCTAAAACCAATTTGAAAACTATTTCACAAATACATTCTAAATTGAAAACACCTATACCAGTCAAAAATAAATCAAATATAATCAGTAGTAATACCCCTAGGGCCTTGATAATACCGAGATAATTTTGTCATAGAGAATGCTGAAAGCGTGTTGCTTGATAATGGCCCGAGGCCGAAGGCCGAGGGCTATTATCCTTAAGCAACACGCTTGAAGGATTCTCTATGACAAAATTTTGAGGATTTATCAAGGCCCGAGGGGTATTCGATAAGATAATTTTTTACTTTGTAGATTTAAACATTTTTAAACTAGTTGTCAGTTTGACGTTTAATTAATTTTTAATCAAAAACTTGACTTGCTGAAAACACCAAACTGAAAACACCACATGTAGGGTGTTATCGCTGTAATCCATAGCTGATTGGATGAAATTTGACACATGACTCTAAATTAAGTAATTTGATTGGTTACAATAGTTAGTAAAAAATTATCTATGAAATCCCATGCAGCAGCTGTGATGAAGTATACATTGGTCAAACAAGTAGAATTCTTAAAGATAGAATAACTTCTCATAAAAGTGACTGCAGAAGGAATGTGAGATCTTGTCGCCTTGCTGAACATGTAATAGATAAAGATCATGTGATTGACTATAATAATGCCAAAATTCTCGATCATGAACGAAATCTCAATAAGTGTCTCTTTCTTAAAATGGTTCATGTAAATAACAATGAAAAATCAATGAATAAAAGAACATATATCAATGACCTCAGTATAATATACACATATCTATTAAAAAAACAAAAAGAAAATTTCTCAACTCGTCCTCCTTGAATTGATTTTTTATATATTTATACATACATTTTATAATCTCACTCTGTATGTTTCAATTGTATACTGATTTTTTAGAAATTGTCATTTTAAATTTTAACACTACATAATTACTATTGAACAGTCACGAAAATATTAACTTACATAATAAGAGATATAGAACAACGCCCACACAGCACAGGATATTCCCAGAATATCCTCACAAGATACCAATGTTCTTTTTGCAGAATATTCCTAAGCAAATATTCTGAGAACGATCATAGAATGTATTGGATATATTAAAATATTCTATGAATATTTATATATTATATTCCTAGTACATTAATATAGAATATTCTAAATACATTCTATGTACATACTAATTATCTTTTATTAAAAATAAAATTGATGGATTTTTTTATGTTGGTCATTTTCATATTTTCAACAATAAGCAATTGTAAAAAAATAAGCGCGTTAATTTGAAACCTTAGAAAAAATCTATTTTGTAAAATCTTAATGTAAATCAAATGCGCAAGCTCAATACAGCATTACCATCTTGTAATAGAAAGCTAACATGAACAAATTAATTCATATTTTTATTTACATACTCCTATACTAAAAAAATTTAATTAATTTTGTACATTAATTTTCACTGACAAGAGTTGCAATAAACATTTAATTAAAAGTTAAAACCAAAAATCAACTTATCATAAATACTATACGGCAACGTCGCTGTCACGTCACCCGTCACTCCCGTCAGTTTTGTGGTTAGGTTTACCTATTAGTTTATTGCAGGGCTCTTAGTATAAGATATATACTAAGGACCCTGGTTTATTGAAGAAAAGAAGTGATGGAAGGTAATGAAGGTAAGTCATGACATATTTTTTTAGTTGTAAAATTGGAGCCCTACCCCTACATTGACAATCACTTTTTACATAAACATACTTTTTTGACAAATTATTATATTGGCGGGATTCTTTATAAAAATACATTTTTGACAGATTATATTGTGTATAGATAATATTAAATAATAAGTAACAACTTTAAAGAGTAAATAGAGTAGATTTTTTATGTTAAAATACCAAAAGAAGGTTGAAGAAGACTCTAGCAACTGAAGATGCTCATATAGTGTTTAGTGTTGTCGACGAGAATGTGGATCAGTGACTACCCTTCTACTATATATATATATATATATATATATATATATATATATATATATATATATATATATATATATATATATTTCTTCGTAACTTAATACAGAATTCTTATGAAAAGCCATTTTGTCTAATTTTGGCGTTAATTTCCTATAACTAAAATGGTTCAATTTTATTACATATTGTCACTTTAATAAAAAAAATATTAATACTCTGGGAGTCTCATATACTGTCACAATCTGATGACATTATGCCATGCCATACTTTTTATTTTTAGATAGTGTAAGAAAACAATTTGGGACATCCACAAAGTCAGACATGGAAGCTGCCATCAAACTATATGGCTAGTGAAGAGCAACATGCATCAAAAATTTGAAGTTCTAAAACGTTTTTTATAACTTAAGTTTTAAGAATAAAACATAAGAAAATATTTATAATTTTTTTTTGGTCTATCCTCCTTTTATTTTACACAATGCTATAAAAGTACCTAAAAGTATGGCATAGAATATTATAAAAACATTCTAATGGATGTCTCAGAACATTCTCAGCACATTCTAATGGATGTTCTCAGAACATCCTCAGCACTTGACAATACCCTGGCCTTTGCCACATTCTAGGGATATGCATATCAGATATGCATTCAAATATACTTTTTCAATATTCTACGCACATTCTAGGAAGGTGATTGTGCTGTGTGGGCGACAGAGGTTTGCCGGACCCTGTATATTAAAATCAATTATAGACACATTTTGCAAGTACAATGTCTAAAAATATTTGCATGCAACCAAAAGATATTGACGACTTAGTAACGAACATATTTCTTAATTACTCAAACATGACAAATTGAAAAAATGGAACTAATTAATTAGCCAGAACTTTTAATTTAACACTCCCTGGTCGATATAATAGATTCGGTGTTCGTGATCTCATGTTCGTTTCCACCTACTTGGTGGTAACAATTTTTAATAATTAATTAACACAATGAATTTGGACATAATGATAGGGAACGAGTTGCATTATGGATGTGGTTAAAAATATGTTGGAGAATAATAAGTTTGTTACGTCATTGGAAAACATTCAAAATGTAATTCGCAAACATGCTACCATCTATCGATTTTTTTTTAAATTTAAATTCGTATAAAGTCTAAATATCATTGGATGTTAAAAATAATGCAAAAAATGTTTTTTGGAAGTCATAATATTTAAGAAAATTCATATTATATATTTGTCTTTTTTGATCCTTCAAACTTTCCAACCTTTAAAAATTCATATCGATTCTTCGAAATCTGGTGCAACAAAAAATTACTCGCCTCCGGTAAATATTTCACTCCAAATATTTCTGGGCGTAATAACATTTAATGGCCCATGGAAAATGACGATATACGCCCAATAATTACAGGTCCGAATGCCAAATTTTATGGCGGCTCCTCAAAAGAGTTTCGCCGTTTAAAATATTTTGAATAAATTTTACCGATAAATTGTTCTCACCATTGTAGATGTTGTTGATAAAACTGTTCACATCCGGATGAACGGTTTAACGACTTATATGTAATGAACTAAACCGAAGGGCGGCAAATCTGGGACAACAGATTATCTAATACTCAAAGCTTACCTAACAGTCGAAGATTTCTTAATACTCAAATATTACCTAATACTCAAAGATTACATAATACTCAAATAGTACCTAATACTCCAAGATTGCCTAATACTCGGAGATTACCTAATACTTAAAGATTTCTTAATACTCAAAGATTACATAATACTTGAATAGTACCTAATACTCAAAGATTTACTAATACTAAAAGGTTACTTAACATTCAAAGATTGCCTAATACTCAAAGATTTCTTAATACTCAAATATTACCTAATACTCAAAGATTACATAATACTCAAATGGTACCTAATACTCCAAGATTACCCAATACTCAGAGATTACCTAATACTCAAAAATTTTCTAATACTAAAAGGTTACTTAACATTCAAAGATTACCTAATACTCAAAGATTTCTTAATACTCAAATATTACCTAATACTCCAAGATTACATAATACTCAAATAGTACCTAATACTCCAAGATTACCCAATACTCAGAGATTACCTAATACTCAAAGATTTCATAATACTCAAATATTACCTAATACTCAAAGATTTCCTAATACTAAAAGGTTACTTATCATTCAAAGATTACCTAATACTCAAAGATTTCTTAACACTCAAATATTACTTAACACTCAAAGATTACATAATACTCAAATAGTACCTAATACTCCAAGATTACCTAATACTCAGAGATTACCTATTACTCCAAGATTACCTAATACTCAGAGATTACCTATTACTCAAAGATTTCCTAATACTAAAAGGTTACATAACATTCAAAGATTACCTAATACTCAAAGATTTCTTAATACTTAAATATTACCTAATACTCCAAGATTACATAATACTCAAATAGTACCTAATACTCCAAGGTTAACCAATACTCTGAGATTACCTTATACTCACAGATTTCCTAATACTAAAAGGTTACTTAACATTCAAAGATTACCTAATACTCAAAGGTTACCCCTAATACTCCTAGATTACCTCAAATTTCAGTGTATTAACCGGGATTAGATCGGATTGCTATGGATTACATACGAATTAAAACTGTTTTTGAATTTACTTAATTTGCTTTTTGTAATATTATTTTCTGACTTTTAGTTTTTTTTCAGGTAGTTTTTTAGATTGGACAACAAACACAGACACATAGTTATGGTAAAACAACGTTGCTGGATCGTTGATAAAAGTAATACAATTTAATGTTTCGTTCTGTATCCTCCCCAATCACATAATTGTTACCGGAGCCTTATAATACCAGAAAAATAGATGAGAAGAAATAATTATTTGTAATAAAGATAAATCGCAATGTTTTTGAATGAAACAGTCTAGTTTACTTACAGATTTTCTTATAATAATGATTTTCTTCAAGTTCATACCTGAAACAAAATAGTATATTAAAACAGGTTATAAAAATTAAATCGTTTTATTTTGTTAGAAAAAAATACAATGTCATCCTGTAGACGAAAAAATATATATAATAAACGGTACGCAATATATTACATATATAATGACATGTTCGTTATATATTTATCTTGAAGGTCACATTGCTAGATTAGAAAATTGATAGTGGTTAACGATATGAGCAACAATAATAGTGTTTGTGACTTTATAGGGTCCACTATGAGGTCTCCTTATTGACAAATTGTTTTATTTTAAATAACTATCGTAATGATTGATGCTGTTGTTTTAGTTGATAAAGATCTATCTCTATATTTTTCATATACTTAGACCGTTATTACCTTCTAGGTACTATAAAAGGTTATCTCAGAAGTATGTTTATACCGGCGGGTCCAAAATGCGGACCAAAAAGGGTGGACTACCCCACTGGTCCTATAATCTTAGATGAAATTTGCGCACCAGACCCTTTTTTTACTTGGTCCGTATTTTGCATCAGCCTGTCTCAAAGGACACTTTAGAAAACTTGGATTAGTACGAGAAGATGAGTATAGATTCTGTTAGAAGGAGGACGAAACATCCACCTACATTCTTGCGGAATGTGTGGCCTTGTAGAATCCAAGAGATCAGTACGTGGGAGAACGACATATAGAGATGGACGATCTGGGACCTACTTCGAATCCAGGATTTTCTTTAGGAAATCTATTATTAGAGGGGTTGTTGAGAACTATCCTCATCGCCTTATAGCAATAGGTCTTTAAAGTCGCAGTGAAGTTAACACATCAAGGTCATAGAATAAATCCTGATGGATGTGCAATAGGGCAATTGTGAGAATCTGGATGAAAATTCTGATGACAGAAATGAACACGGACGAAAAAGGCCTGCATGAAACTTCGATTTTTGCACAATCTTCTACGTTTTCTGAAGTACTGTGGAACATTTTGTACGTCAGATATGAATTCAGGAACTGAAAATACGAAAATATATATTGCGCAAAAATAGAACCTTTCAGAAATCACAAGTTTTGCTCAGCTTAAATCTGTTTCCCCTAGGCTAGTGGAATTCTGAGGTACTCTAGGAAAATTCTACAGTGAGATTAGAACTAAGCTACTCGAGATACGTGAAAACATCGTTTTGCGAAGATCGAAATTGCTTTCACAGATACTGACATTTTTAAGATTTCACGCATTTCCCCTAGGCTAGGGGAAAACTGGGGGGTCCAGGGGAAATTCGGATTCAGCGGCTCAAAATCCATAGGGGTAGTATACTCACATGTAAAGTTAATTACACTTTCTTTGTTTTGTGGGCCTGTGTTGTCAAACCAAAACTAATCTAATCGATTTTGACATTATTTCAAAAAAGTTTTTATTTTTATGGATTGCAATTAAATTTTTATATTATTACTTCTGCATGCCTCAAATTAACACTTATCTGTATATCTTTTGTGGAATTCCCCGAGCACTTATAAATTCAGAATAATAATATAAAACCGCTAAAAAAATGTTAATAAAAACACAAATTATATTTTTATTAACAATATAAACCACATATAATAAAAAATTTGCACATAAAAACTAATCTTATAAATTATGCGGAAGTTCATTAAGATATACAGGGTGTTTCATAAGGAATTGTCAATATTTTAACCATAGGTTCAGGACCTGAAAATATTAATATTTTACTAAATAACTCTGGGTCAAATGTTATCTACTACTAAGATACAGGGTGTTGAAGATAAAATTTATTTTTCGTTTTTTTTGCAATAATTTCTTCATTATTTAACATATTGACTTGAAATTTGGTATGATTATATTTTTAAGATAGTAAATCATAAACCTGTTATCAATTGCTGCCGCCATCTAACAATTAACTATTTGACAGCTGTACATTTTCATTTTAGTTTCAAAGCCTACTATGTTGAAATATGTTAAAGTAAATTACATAGATGCGGTGGCTAGAATATTTTAAATGCAAATATCTCGAAATGAGCTGAATTTATGCTATTAAAACAAGTATACTTTTTTTGTTCAAATTAACAGGGTCTATCATAAAGACTTGAAAAAATTAAAAAAAGCCAGGAATAAAAAAAAATTGAAACTTTTCTTTATCCAGTAGAGTATAGGTGGCGCCCCTTTATCTAATCTCAAAATTGATAACACGCTTATGATTTACTAACTTAAAAATATATCAATACCAAATTTCAAGTCAATATATTAACTAAATAATAAAGAAATTATTGCAAAAAAACGAAAAATAAATTTTATCTTCAACACCCTGTATCTTAGTAGTAGATAACATTTGACCCAGAGTTATTTAGTAAAATATTAATATTTAGAGGTCCTGAACCTATGGTTAAAATATTGACCTTTCCTTATGAAACACCCTGTATAGTACAGTCACCATGGATTGGAAATTAGTAAAATTTATAGAATTTTCTAGTTTGTTGAATTTGAGAAAATGTGATATTTTTAAAGTAAGCTCTATTCCACAATAAAATGACTGCAAGACTTTGTACACATTTAACAATAGGTGAGGGAAAGAAAAAAAATAAAAATAAAATAAAAAAAAAATTAAAAAAAAATTGAAATTTAAACTACACACTTTGGTCCAAAAAAGTTGTTTTCCTCATCTAACTTATAAATTGTAAAAAATAAAATTGTCAACCATTCGGGTTGACTGGATCTGACAAAGATAAACTTATTTATAAAATAAAAAATACATGAATGTGAACTTTTAAATTTTTAATTTATTTTTTTCGTTAAGATATTTTGTGTTGTGATCACAAAAGAATATCTAGATAGTGACGTAAGCAAGGGTTTGGCTAACACAAAATCGTTACAACCTCGACCTTTCTAGCTAGGTCGTACATCCTTATCGATATATATGAGCTTTTGAAAAGTTCAAATTTGCTATGCGGATTCTCAATGCTGCCATTTAATTAACCAGATATTCATTGTCGGAGGTGTGGGACGGATGGGAATTGATTAATAGTAAAAAAAAATTGTAAACCAAGTAAAAAACAAAGAAATTTTCAATTAAATGTGTTTATAATTCTCTTATACTTTGACATTTCTACGTCTAATACGTTAAGTGGTTTTTACCATGCAAAATTAATACAACTTTCGAATTTGTTATCTCGTCAATTGAAATTCAAGCAATATATTTAAAGGTCTTCACGAAAGCATTTGTACATATTTTGCTCATTTTCTATACAAATATCAAACATTCATTAAATTCAAAGTTTTTTCTATTAAAAAAATTCCTGTAATTTTTATATACTTTATTTTCACGACAGTTGCATAAATTAATTTTATAATTTTCATAATTATTTGAGCAATTATCGAATTCACAAACACGCGCTGCGCAAAATGACGAGCAAATAAAAATTTGCTTGATTTCCTTGATATTGACATTATACGTTAACTCTTATTATAACGTAGGTGTGAAAGAGCGCCTGCCTGCATGACCTTTGTGCAGAAAAAATATTAACATGAACAAAAATTATTATTTCCTTGAATTTAAAAAAATCCAAGTATAGTGCAGGATCTAACCTACCGCAACGAAGTGTTTTCATTTAGTTTATAGCTCGGGAGCTAGAGTGGAAAGAAAGTGTGCAATCAATGGCTGAAAATATACAAATTAATCCACTTTCAGCTGATATCCCTCCCTACAAACAATAAAGTTGTAAGAAATTCCATATTATTGTCTCCCGTGACTGAAGAGGAAATAATAAATCAAATAATAACACTTAAGACAAATGCAGCGCCAGGCGCTGACTCCATACAAATACTTACTATAAAACAAATTGTTGTCCAAATATCGAAAACATTAGCATATATCATAAACTTATCAATGCAAATAGGAGAATTTCCAGCATCACTCAAAAAGAGTACTATTACACCTATATTCAAATCTGTAACAAGACATGATGCTGGTAATTATCATCCAATATCTGTTACTAAGAACCTAAAAATTCACGAAAAATTGCATAAAAACAACAGAATTCGTCAATAAATGATGCTATTTTTGAGGTAACAAATATATTATATAACTCAATTGATAAAAACAAAACGTAATCGATCTAAAAAAGGCATTTGATACGGTTTCCCATGCAATCTTACTGGAAAAATTAGAAACAAACGGTGTCAGAGGAAAAGCTGCAGATCTTGTCAAATATTATCTGACTTTGTATTAATCTCTGAAAGGGATAAAAAAGAAGAGAGTGACATCTTGACTAGATTCAGTCAAAATTTAATGTCAATACTCTCTTCTTACCATAGATGGTAGCACATCTACAAAAAATTATCTGACTTATCGCACTTAAACAGTGACCGGTAAAAATAGTAGTGAAAAAACTACTATCTATGGTATACCACAAGGGACTGTATTGGGCCCGTTATTTTTCAATGTTTATATTAACAAGATTCTAAATTTGCAATTAGGTGAAGATACAAAGATCGTTGCTTATGCTGATGACACCATTGTCCTATTCAGTGCTAACTCCTGGGAAACAGTAAAAATACATGCTGAAATGGGGATGAAAATAATAACCAAAGGTTTTTTTGCCGATATTTATCACCATGTTGTAATAGTATATTACGTAATATGTGTTGTAAATAGCATTTTACGCTCGAATGGAAAAATTGCCTGAGTGCGTAATTGCCTTACAACACGCATTACGTACTATACTTTACCTACGGCCAAAAGTCAAAAAAAGTAAAAAAAGTCAAAAAATGTCAAAAAAGTCAAAAAAAGTCAAAAAAGTAAAAAAAAAGTCAAAAAAAGTAAAAAAAAAAAAGTCCAAAAAAGTAAAAAAATGTCAAAAAAGTCAAAAAAAGTCAGAAAATGTCAAAAAAAGTCAAAAAAAGTCAAGAAAGTCAAAAAAGTCAAAAAAAGTTAAAAAAGTAAAAAAAATATTGAAAATGTAGGTATTCTTTTTTATTTCCATGAGTGCGTACTTTACCTACGGCCAAAAGTCAAAAAAAGTCAAAAAAAAGTCAAAAAAAGTCAAAAAAAGTCAGAAAATGTTAAAAAAAGTCAAGAAAGTCAAAAAAGTCAAAAAGAGTTAAAAAAAAGTCAAGAAAAGTCAAAAAAATAAAAAAAAGTAAAAAAAACGTCAAAAAAGTAAAAAAAAAGTCAAAAATTCAAAAAAAGTAAAAAAAGTCAAAAAAAGTCAAACACCACTCGAATTATCTCGAGCGTTTATTTAGGATGCTCGAATTATCTCGAGCGTTTATTTATAGCGCTCGAATTATCTCGATCGTTTATTTAGAGCGCTCGAATTATCTCGAGAGTTTATTTAGGGTGCTCGAATTAGCTCGAGCGTTTATTTATAGCGCACGAATATTCTCGAGTGTTTATTTAGGGTGCTCGAATTATCTCGAGCGTTTATTTAAATGTTAAATGAATTAGTTAAATGTTCCGCTTACTTTTACCTATAAACTGTGCGTTTTGTTTACAAAACCGTGCGTTTTGTTTACGGTTTTGTGTTTACCGTGCGTAATGAGCTATATACTGAGGCTGTGTGTCGTGTGTTTTTGCCTGTTTTCTGTAGTGACCGTAGGTAAACATTTTAAAAACATTATGTTTATATCAAAATTAAATTAAAAAGTGTGTCCCAAAAACTTTCATACAAATGGAGAAATGTTTTTTTATTTTCTCTCTCTTTCCACTGGATTAAAACCACTTAGTTGTTAAAAAAGTTTTTTTATTGACGTTTCGGCTTTCCAGATCGAAAGCCGTTATCAAAATGACATAAAATAAATAAATTTACTAGAAACAGAACACTTGATAATCTTGCAAAAATATGACATCAACATAGTATACATAGAATAAGATTTTGAGATTGAAGATGTCAAAATCTGTTTCAATCATATTTTTGTGACGTTTCTGGGAACGAATTTTTGAAAGGATAGCGCATTTGCATATTATAAGAGAATTTATACTTCGTCATAAATGAAGTTTTCTTATTAATATTATCATAAGAAAAAACCAGATAAAAACTTATGATACTATCCCGATATAGAGGGTATCCTTTTTGCAATTAACTCTTTTTGTAAAATAGGTATCCAAATTTTTGAAATATCAACCGAACAATTAGAAACACATTCGTTATTATTTAAGCATATCAATGCTGCTTCTTTAACTTTGCGGTTATAATTATTCGGTTCTTTTAATAATCTAGTTGAAAAATTCCATTGTATTTTATGACCAGAATCCCATGCGTGTTCACATATTTTGGATTTTTCGAATTGTTTATTTTTAATGTACGATTGGTGTTCATTAAGTCTAATATGAAAAGGTCTAGATGTTTCTCCTATGTGAACACGCATGGGATTCTGGTCATAAAATACAATGGAATTTTTCAACTAGATTATTAAAAGAACCGAATAATTATAACCGCAAAGTTAAAGAAGCAGCATTGATATGCTTAAATAATAACGAATGTGTTTCTAATTGTTCGGTTGATATTTCAAAAATTTGGATACCTATTTTACAAAAAGAGTTAATTGCAAAAAGGATACCCTCTATATCGGGATAGTATCATAAGTTTTTATCTGGTTTTTTCTTATGATAATATTAATAAGAAAACTTCATTTATGACGAAGTATAAATTCTCTTATAATATACAAATGCGCTATCCTTTCAAAAATTCGTTCCCAGAAACGTCACAAAAATATGATTGAAACAGATTTTGACATCTTCAATCTCAAAATCTTATTCTATGTATACTATGTTGATGTCATATTTTTGCAAGATTATCAAGTGTTCTGTTTCTAGTAAATTTATTTATTTTATGTCATTTTGATAACGGCTTTCGAACTGGAAAGCCGAAACGTCAATAAAAAAACTTTTTTAACAACTAAGTGGTTTTAATCCAGTGGAAAGAGAGAGAAATTAAAATACAAACCACAATGACATTTTGTACGTCAAATATGAATTCAGGAACTCAAAATACGAAAATATATAAGCTTTCTTGCGCAAAAATAGAACCTTCCAGAAATCACAAGTTTTGCGCGGCTTACCCCTAGGCTAGTGGAATTTTGAGGTACTCTAGGGAAATTCTACAGTGAGATTAGAACTAAGCGACACAAGATACGTGAAAACATAATCGTTTTGCGTAGATCGAAATTGCTTTCACAGATACTGAAATTTCTAAGATTTCATGCATTTCTCCTAGGCTAGGGGGGCTAATTATTAATATTACCCATTTAAATGTACCTATTGGGTCAGTATTATTCATATCAATAAATTGTCTAACAATTTCTGAAGTGTTTATTGTCTTTTTTTATCTGGAAGATTTTGCCCTCCACTACAGTTTGTACGTATTTTTCTCTCCGTCCAAATCATTACTTTTTGTTTTCCCTATATTCCATAAAATGATTTAAAAATTTTGTACTTATTTGGGACACACTGTTTAAAATTATTTTTAGGTATACACGCTACTGCAAAATTCCCAACTGCGCCTACAACAAACCTGCTCTCTAATTGTTGTGGTCCAAAGTTTCTTCCATATATATTACCTTCAGGTAATAAATATTTTTATTGTTTACAACTTTTGTCAAAAAAGTTCGGTTACGCCACTGAATTTATTTTAGCTCATAAATTAATATAAAAAATGGTGATTTGTGATGCCAGACCGGTCGAAATTAATTAAATAAAATGGAAAGGCAACACGCAATGCTTTTTGGTGGCTGAAATTTATAGTTGTGGAAAAGCTAATTTTCTTTTAGTTTTTTTTTCGTTATATGTTTGATATTTCAAAACTAGTGTATGGGCCCCTTTTAACCCCTTAACGTATGCGCTCGTAAACTTTGGGGCGTTTTCACACTTGAAGACACGACAACTGCAAAGATGCAGGTGGGGGTAAATTTACATGTGAAGCCACTCCATTTATTTCAATGTAAATTTACTCCCACCTGCATTGTTGCCGTTGTCGTGTCGATGTCGTATCGTCAAGTGTGAAAATAGTCAGTAATTTACAGCTTTTTCGTCTGAATATTTACAGAAAATAAAGGTATAAAATTTTGCGAAAACCAATGAATACTTAATACATTATTATATACAGGGAGTTAGGAAACTAAGTCTCGCAGTATTTGTAAATTTAGTTTACAGAAAGGGCTATTGCTTTAAATGCATTTTGTACAAATCAATACGATAGATTATTTATAACAAATTAAGTTCTGTGAATTCATTAAATGTATTTTTACTTTTGATTAGACTAAATAAACATTTGTTTAGTATGTGGTAAATAGACTTACATTTAATTGGTTTTTTAATTACTCAACATGGTTAATTGGTAGTGCCAAATTTTACAGCAAATGCTCAAAATGTCCACTTATCCAAACAACTGCGACATCTGCGAATCCAGTTTTCTTGCATTCTTTGGAAAATACCTGGCGTGTTACGGATTTGATCAGCTGCAGCAAAAATCTCAGTGGAATAAATTATGGTGTTCATATAGCCCCAAAAGAAAAAATCTAAAGGATTGAGATCTGGTGATGGCGCGAGCCAGCGTTGGGGGCCATTTCTTCCTATCCATTTATTTTCGAATGTATCGTTCAGAAATTGTAATACTTCACGGCTTGCGTGAGCTGGTGCCCCATCATGTAAATATCACATTGCTTGACGAGTATCTTAAGGCACTTCTTATAATAATCCTGGTAAATTGTTTCTTAAGAAAATAACGAGCACGTTATCTACAATACCAGCCCAAACATTAAAAGAAAACTTATGCTGATTATTCTTTTGCACAATTGCATGAGGATTTTCTTCGGCCCACCGAGCAATGAACCAGTTACAGAAATTTTCTCTAGGTGGAAAATCAGTTGGCAAAAGAGATTGTACCCTTTATACATGATATGGATACAATAGTTGTTCTTTGAGAGTCTGATGTACACGTCAATGAGACTACCAAATTCAAAATTAGTTCTTCGGTTTCTATTCCAATTTGATGACCGCGACCTCGACCCTAACACTTTGGACTAACACTACCAGTGTCAAGTAGTCTTTGGGAGACTGCTACAAACGTTTTACGAGCTGGTACTCGTCTTTCCGGAAAACGTAGTGCATAAATACGTCTTGCTTCTTGAGAATTGCACCTAGCTTCTCCGTACAATAGAAGCCTATCATGATATTCACTGAATACAATTAATCACACAAATCTAATAAAACAAATAAATCACTACGGTGTTCTAACGACGATACTTATTTCTGAACTGAGTAATTCCACATTCCAGCGTGAAAGAAAAAACATAACTTTTTTGGTTAGAATTATTGTAGTAAATAGCAGAGTTGTCAAGTTTTGGTTTAAATTAATGTTGATTAGACGATTAAGTAATGAACTGATAATAAAATAGTTGTTACTCGTGCATGCATTTTGTATTTTGACTCACACATCCAAACTTTAATGTTAAATTTTTCGAAAACGGTAGGTTTTAGGACCTATGTTGTAATAAACTTTTTTGCAAGTCATAAGACTTAGAATCATCGGTTGAAGTTACGAGACTTATTTACCGAACACCTTGTATATTTAAAATAAAATGTTTTAGATATTTTATATATTTATACATCGCATTTGACGCCGTACTAAGGAATTTTAAATATTTGCTCTTCATTATTGCACGAAGAAAAAGATTTATTGTTATATGTGGTTAACAGAATTCCTGAAAAACCCGACATTGTTTACACGATCATTTAACAACTCAATAAAAATAGGGAATGAGGGCATATTTTAGTTTTAATTTGATACATTATTTATATATATATATATATATATATATATATATATTGACTGATTCCCACGAATTTTTTCTACTTAAACTATATATATATATATATATATATAGTTTAAGTAGAAAAAATTCGTGGGAATCAGTCAATATAAAATAAATTAGTTTGATTTCTTCGTTTTGGTCAAGCTTTCGAAAACGTTTATTTTCTTTTTCAAGACTAATAACATGAAATACGGAAAAAATTAAATACAAAAAGAAACATCGGTGTTAAAATATTTTAAAATGACAAAATGACAGTTTCCAAAAACTTCCGAATACAATTGTAACATACAGAGTGTTATTATAAAAAGTATAAGAATGTGTAAATATATATATAAAAAAAAAATAATAAATATCAATTCAAGGAGGACGAGTTGAGAAATTTTCTTTATGTTTTTTTAATAGAAATGTGTATATTGTACTCAGGTCATTGATGTCTGTTCTTTTATTCATTGAATTTTGATTGTTATTTATATGAACCATTTCAAGAAAGAGACGCTTATTGAGATTTCGTTCATTATCGAGAATTTTGATGGGATTTCATAGATTATATTTGATTTATTTTTGACTGGTATGGGTGTTTTCAATTTTCAAATATAATCTATGAAATCCCATGCAGCAGCTGTGATGAAGTATACATTGGTCAAACAAGTAGAATGCTTAAAGATAGAATAACTTCTCACAAAAGTGACTGCAGAAGGAATGTGAGATCTTGTCGCCTTGCTGAACATGTAATAGATAAAGATCATGTGACTGACTATAATAATGTCAAAATTCTCGATAATGAACGAAATCTCAATAAGCGTCTCTTTCTTGAAATGGTTCATATAAATAACAATCAAAATTCAATGAATAAAAGAACAGACATCAATGACCTGAGTACAATATACACATTTCTATTAAAAAAACATAAAGAAAATTTCTCAACTCGTCCTCCTTGAATTGATATTTATTATTTTTTTTTTATATATATATTTACACATTCTTATACTTTTTATAATAACACTCTGTATGTTACAATTGTATTCGGAAGTTTTTGGAAACTGTCATTTTGTCATTTTAAAATATTTTAACACCGATGTTTCTTTTTGTATTTAATTTTTTCCGTATTTCATGTTATTAGTCTTGAAAAAGAAAATAAACGTTTTCGAAAGCTTGACCAAAACGAAGAAATCAAACTAATTTATTTTATATTGACTGATTCCCACGAATTTTTTCTACTTAAACTATTATTGAACAGTCACGAAAATATCCACTTATATATATATATATAATTTATATAAAAAAAAAATATTCTAACCATAAAAATATTTATTATTTCTTGGATAATCGTGATATACATTTCAATTTTGGGCCACCAAATTATGAATTTTAAATACGTAATATAAAATGTTGACATTTGTAATAATATGTTTTATTGCAAATATTTCCATCAATATCGGATTACTAACAAGTCAATTTCATTCAGTAGACATTAAATATCGTCTTGGGGGCCATTGTCAAGTTTTATTGTTTAATCGTGTCTAGAATATTAGCAATTAAAAAAAATTTAGTTCATGGCACTTATTTGTTTGGCCATCGTCGAGTAATGTCGATGTTAAAAAATGTAGGAAGAAGAAATGAAGACATTAAGGTAGTTTTCCGACAATTAAATCTGTTTCTTCAAAACCAGCGACCTACTACTATCCTTAAGTATTAGAATTTATCTCTGAGCCATTATATATTCATTTTTACACTCAATTAAACTAATTATTTCCTTACCGGACGTTTTCAATTAATCAACATTCAATTATTGATGCAAATATGAACAAGAATATTTATAATTTATTTAGAAATTAATGTTATTAACTTCATATCATTTCTATTATATTCAAATTGTTTGTAAATAATAGCTTGTGATATTTCTGAGTAATTAGGTAATACGATTGTTAAATATCAAGATTAATTTAAGAGATAAAACGGTTTCTTAATGTTTGTTTTCCTGTTTAAAAATTTTAATGGTGTTGAAATAATTGCTAATAGAGGAATTGGGGCAAAATTATATATTTAACATTTATATATGATTATTGTAAACTATAGCATGTGTTTATTCAAGAATAAAATATAGTCTTTTACCAGAAAACAAAAGAACACACTGTCAGCGCGTCGCCTGCACTCGTGACGATTTAGTCGTGAAATATTAAATACAGAAATTCGAAAAGTAAGATAAGAGCTATGTGCTGCAAGTTTTTGGATGAAACATGAGTCCACTACTTCACACCTGAGATAAAACAACAGTCAAATCAATGGATTGAAAGGGCAAGGGCGGCTCCAGTCCAGAGATTTGGGAGGGGCAACGTCGTCGGTTGTTAGGGTTATATATATAAAAGTTTCATATTTTGAGTTTGTTGATATAAATGGATCTAGAATCTACAAAAAAAAAAAATTAAAATTTGGTTTAGGCAGAATGAATTTTGGATAAGAAACGATTGACAATATCAAAATTACCGAAAAATAATGTTTCTGCCACTTTTGAGGTAAAAAGTTAGTTTTTTAGGATATAAATGGACCAAGAATCTACAAAAAAATTAAAATTTGATTTACGCAGAATGAATTTTGTATTATAAACGATTGGCAATATCAAATTACCGAAAAAAATGTTTGGGCCATTTTTGAGCGAAAAAGTGAGTTTTTTAGGATACAAATAGACCTAGAGTCTACAAAAAAAATTCAAAAAAATTTAAATGTGTTTTTACATGTGCTACCATAAAAATGTTATCTTATAGCAGATATAGCTATTGACTTGTACGAGTTTGGAATTTTACTTATTGGATTCGAAAAGCCTAACTGATGAAGCCGAAAGGCAGAAACCGGTCTTAGGATGTCGAATCTAATAAATTAAAATTCCTTACTGGTTTAATTAAAATGTGATTTACGCAGAATGAATTTTGTCTAAGAAGCGATTGGCAATGCCAAAATTACCGAAAAAAATGTTTGGGCCATTTTTGAGGGAAAAAGTGAGTTTTTTAGGATATAAATGGACCTAGAATCTACAAAAAAAATTCAAAAAAATTAAAATTTGGTTTACGCAAAATGAATTTTGTATAAGAAACGATTGGCAATGTCAAAATTACCGAAAAAAAATGTTTGGGCCATTTTTTAGGGAAAAAGTGTGTGTTTTAGGATATAAATGGACCTAAAATCTACAAAAAAAATTCAAAAAATTAAAAATTTGGTTTACGCGTAATGAATTTTGTATAAGAAACGACTGGCAATGCCAAAATTACCGAAAAACAATGTTTGGGCCATTTTTGAGGGAAAAAGTGTGTTTTTTAGGACATAGATGGACTTAGAATCTACAAAAATTATTAAAATTTGGTTTACTCAGAATGAATTTTGTATAAGAAACGATTGGCAATGTCAAAATTACCGAAAAAAAGTGTTTGGGCCATTTTTTAGGGAAAAAGTGTTTTTTAGGATATAAAATTCAAAAAAATAAAAATTTGGTTTACGCAGATTTGAGAAATATCCTCTCATTGCCGGACGGGACAATTGTCCCTACTGCCCCCCCCCCGCTCGGAGCCGCCGCACAGTGGGGCAACCGACCTTTAAAGTTGGCAATAAATCAAAAATTAAAATGTTCCGTAAAAATAAATTTTTATTACATTTCAATAAACCATTATCCCTTCTACCTTAAAACGCATATGTAAAGTCCTTATTCACGCTTTAGTTCACAATAAAGCTTTCAGACTAAGCCAGGTACCTTTGATGACTATATGTGTGTTGTTATTGTAATATTTTTAGCTATTTCTTTAGTTGTGCAAATTATATTATAATGTTGCTATAGATTCTTGAAGCTCAGTTATGTATCAACACTTTAATAGCTGCAAATTAGCAGAAAAGTTTATATAGTTTTAAAAAATAGCTATAAAGTAACATAACTTCCAATTGTTTGATATTTATATTGATCTCTGAAATATTATGATTATTAGTTGTGTTCCAAGATAGTCCGAGTTTTAATTATTGAGTTTTTGTATTGTACTTATATTGATTGTAAATTTCAGAAATAGTTAAATTTTTTGCACTTATTTGCTCTTTTCGTCGGTTCTCGAGTTTTTTTATAGTCCAGTCAATCGTATTTCTTTTTTGCTTTTGTTTTCAGGAACAAGCTCCAGCGGTATATTTATAAAGAGAAGGGAACTTCTTGATATTATGAGCTGTTCTGGAAGCAGTGTATTGAAGAGAAATCCAAAAATAAAATATTTACATTCTAGAACATCCTATTACTATTATTTTGAAATAAAGGAAAATGTATAATGTTGGTTATGACTTTTTTCTATACTAATAACGTCTTTAAAGCGAAATATATAATGTGGAAGTCCATTCATAGAGTCTGTTATTTATTGCCAACTTTGAAGGTTGTTTGCCCCACTGTGCGCCGTTGTGAAAGGGGAAGGCAAAGACAGTTTTATCTGCAGGCAAGGTCATGGCGTCAGTTCTTTGGGATGCGCGTGGGATAATTTTCTTTAATTATCTTCAGAAAGGAAAACAAACAACGATTCTAACTATGAACATCGCTGGGAATATAACATGCCTCGTCAAATTAAATTTAAGTAACCTTCAGTCCAAAGTATCTTAATCCGGCACTGGACTGGTCATCCCGCAACTAAATACAAGGTAATCAAACTAAATGGACCAATCAGAATGATGACACGGCGGTGTTGAAGGTCAAAGTTCAGGAGCCACTTGCAATGAGGATATATTGAATTACTGGCAATTGAAGTGCCAATCATTCAATGAGGTGTTACGCGTTACGGAGAAATCTAAAAAAAAATTAATCGCACCAAATAATTCAATGGAAAGTTTTTGAACGAATATCGGGGGAATTACCTGAATAATTTTAAATATATTATTTATGGGCGTTGGTATTCTAAGAGGAGAATAAAAGTTATAAAGCAAAAAAGTATGATTAAATGATGCATGAATGAAATGAATAAACGATCACCAGGAGGTAACTTTAATTTCAAGCCAGTAGCTCAGGGTTCTACGAAGAGGGCGCTGAAGTACATAATTATTTTTCAATTACTACTACAAGTATTTTCGTTATTTTTAACATTCCCGTCTTTGATTCGTGATTACTCTAAAACTAACAGCGTTAGATACTTCCTTTTTGGAACAAATGTTAAGAAGGGATGTAGAAATGTTTTGTTGAAGACCGATTTTTAATATCTGTATTGATTTTGACAGGAGTCCACAAAGTCGAATTTTAGATTTTCGTTTTTTTTTAACATTCCAGTTTTTGTTTCGTGATTACTCTAAAACTAACAGCGTTAGACACTTCATTTTTAGAAGAAATGTTAAGAAGGGATGTAGAAATGTTTTGGTGAAGACATCTTTTTAATATCTTTATTGGTTTTGACAGGAGGAGGCGACAAAGTGGAAGGACACACCCGTTTCATGCAAGCGGAAATTTAGACTTTCGCGGTTCTTACATTCTAGTAGAAATAATTTAATAAACAATAAAATAAGTTCTTAAAACTAATTTTTTTTTTCGTTTTTCGCAATACTTTATGCTCGTCATCACGTCATCTACATTCCTAGTGAAATATAGAATATTTGTAACCCTTTTGTTCCGCCAATGATTCGATAACATTAATTAATTTTTTTCATGGCTGAAAAACCATCTACCAAAGTTAAATAAATTAAAAACGCTCAACCTTTACCTCAGATATTTTTCTGTTGCAAAAAATAATTTATTTAATTTTCATTCCGTCGCAAATACATTATTGATGAATAAACGGCTTTCACTAATTTGAAGTTGCATTTCGTTCGTTTGTCTTTATTATCAGAGCATCATAAAATTTCTAATATTTCTTTATAGATTCACTTTTCCATGCCTTTTTGCAATTTTACAACTGTTTAGAATTACGCTGTGAGAGTTGACTTTTTTATAAGGAATTAAAAAGTGAAATGAAGCTTTCCGCATTTAATCAGTCTAGTTTCGTGAAAAAAATATTTAAAACTAACATAGTACGACGCACAGTGGGCTGGATGCTGACAAAAAACGGCAAAATTAAACCAGGGCGCGCACGCAAAACTTAGGAAGCGTTTCTTATGTTTTTGAACTCGCTGATTTCAAATTTGGAATTTAATTTTCGAAAAAACAAAATGGCGGACCCGAAGTATTCCTTTACGCTACTCACAAGCAATTTGATATTTGTGTGCTGCGAAAATTTTAAATCCGAATTTTGAATGAGAATCTAGAAAAACAAAAATGGTTGATTAAATTGCAGGGAAAATTGGTGATAATCCTAAAAAAAATACACATAATGCATAAATACGAATTTAATTACTATATAAAATGGAAATACAAACAATGTATGTACAATATTTTTCAAAGCAAATCTCCATCATCGTGGTCATCATCTTCAGAAGTTGTGAAATCTGATTCATCAACAGAGCTTCCTCCCATCGATTCATTCATTCATGAATTATCAGAAGAAAGCAACAGTTTGAAGTCATTACAAAAAGACCACCAGGTACAAAATTCTTTCATACTCCCCAGAGAAGGGCTAGTGTAATACCTGCTCGGGACTATTCGCAGGAAAAAATGTTCTGCAACTTTTAGTTCTCAAAACCAGGTTCGCAGCTTTGCGTGGAAAGTTTTTATTGATTTTGAATCTTAATAACATTTGGAACACTCTACACTGTACAAAATTCTGAGATCTCCTGGTATCATAACTATTTTCATACTTTATTTCAGGTTCACACGCGTCTTTGGAATGTACACACTCAACACTCTTCTAAACATACAATATAGAACATTTCGAATAATTTCTTTATATGGAAGTGATCTAGATACCTTCAATATTATCATACATTAAACCGTTTTGAAATCGGCAGCGAGACGAATATTTTGGAGCACGAAATCACTTCGAACCTCCCTTAAGAAAGGTTAGGTTCAGTCTGTCGTCAGCTGAATACCTGAAGGCTACAAACCGGTTTTAGTGTGGCATGGGGATCAGGGAAATCTATTGTATGCAATACAATTCATAAATGTGGAAGTTGAAAGTGTTAATTTTTTGGGTTTTGCCGTTTTTTTGGCATCCAGCCCACTGGTTTAAAAAGTTGTCCAAACATTTGAAAGACTGTAAGACTCGCAAATGTCCTACCATCTATCAGTATATCTGATAAATAAAGCTTAGAGGTTTGTATTTGTTTAAATAATATCAATTCTAATTAAGAACTTAATAAAATTAAAAACATTTAGAATATTTAGGTTTAGGTTCAATTAATTTAAATATAAATTAGCTTCCCGTAAATTAAATTTCTTATTTACTTGTATTATTAAATATTTTTTTGTCTGTACTTTCACTCAATAATTGGATAAATTACCATATATTAGGAACAAAAAGGTAAATTGTATATTTATAATTTTAACAGGATTTCCGCTATTTTTTTTTAGTCAATTAGTTTTGTATGGGTTAGATGAGACAGAAGACGTTTCTCGTTGTAAAAATTAAAAGTTAATTTTCTAGTAATTTTGTGTTACAAATCCGAAACTGATTAAAACTTATTTTAAAATTGATAATTAGCTTGTATTGTAATTATCACCGAACAAATTGTTCGGTATCTGAATTCGATCTGTGTGTGTAGGTGTGTGTGTGTATATATGTGTGTTGATTCTTTGTGGGGTCCAAAATATGAAAATTTTGAAGTTTAAAATAACATTAAATTTAAAGTAGACTGTGACTGAGTTGGTTAGAATGAAAACTGCCAATCTAAAATTGTATTAATACTGTCATTACAATTTGTTCGGTCTATGGCAATGTTAGAAGAGCATTCTCAACTGGTTTTTTTATTAGATATACCTATTAAATTTCATGCATTATACTCCACAAAAGGGTCAATCCATATCAAGTGGTCCAGCACTAGTTGCTTGACCCTCAGAAAAAATTAATATTTGGTATGTAGATTCCAAAATGTTTTGGAGGTTCAAAAATATTTTTTCAAAATTTTTATTGTGTACCATTTGGAAATGGCGGCCATATTTGTTTTAGGTCGCACGCTATTTTTCGTGTGTTACTTTTTCGGACGATTATGGGCAATGCAACTATCAGACCCGAGCTCATGGACCTAAACTGCCTTCCCATACTCCAGAACTTCTAACCTGAGATCCCAAAATTTAAAAAAGACCTAGAAGAAGCCTCTAACCGGAGAATATTGACTCCTAACCTTTACCTTGGGCTTCTAGGATCACCAAGAAGAAGCTACAACCCCCAAAAAATGATCCATCCCAAAAAAGGACCTAAAAGAAGCCACTAAAAATCGCGAAAAATGATCAAACCCCAAGATAAAGGTTAGGAGTCAAAATTGTCCGGTTAGAGGCTTCTTCTAGGTCTTTTTTAAGTTTTGGGATCTCAGGTTAGATGTTCTGGAGTATGGGAACGCAGTTTAGGTCCATGAGCTCGGGTCTGGCATTGTTTTCCTACTCATACAATATTTTTTATTCGAATATAAAAAATATTAATAAAATAAAGAAAAATTCTACCTAATTCTACTTATAGTTTTGTTTTCCTGACAGTTCACAGTCCACCGTCCGAAAAAGTACGAAAAAAGTCCTAGGCCGAAAAATTCTTCTTCTTGTTATTGTGTACTGTATCGAATTTGATGTTTTTTGACATATTCGAATAAAAAACATGTTTTCTATTACTGTTTTAATTACCGACGCCACTGATCGGCTAGTTATGTATATATCAATTTTTTTGTTCATAATGGCATACATTTTACGATAATATTATTCAATAATCTCGCAATTATCACTTAATAGAAGCTGAAAATGGTTCAAAAAATTATCAGTATGATCATATCAACTATAAATTAGCTATGTAATTTAGAATGGTTAATAGTTCAGCATGCAAACGATCTAATAAATGCGAGTTAAAATACACAAACATTTTTGTACGGTACCTTTAGAACGTTGGCTTTTTGAAGTATCATTTAATGACAGAAAATTCAGGTTTTATAAAAAAAAAGTCTTCATGTAAATGTTAACATTTAAAAGAGGATTTACAGCCTAAAAAATTGGAATAATTCACCATTTTACCATCTTCCTCTTTGTTTATAATAACTTTTTAGAGTACACAATTTATTTGGTAGAAAAATTTTATGAGCCTGCCCTGCTCCTCATACATTGACATCTGCTTAATATGATTAACGCGTGTTTCTATTTTTGATATGAAAGTTTTACATGTTAAAGATGATTTACAAATAATGAAAGAGAAATTATTGTTCTTTTCGACAAAGGTCAATGTCTTCTTGACTATGGAATTAAAAATCTAATAATAGTTGAAAACCCCGTTTACACTAAAATCGTTTATTTATTGTAAATTAGAAAAACAATAAACGATTTTTCTATTTATACTTCTGAGGATTACGTATTAAATGGTTATGGAAAAAGTTACAATTGTCAAATAGTTGTTATATGCAAATTAGGTGCATATTTTAAAAATAATTCCGACTATATAGGGTGCTCTAGAATTCTTCGTAATTGCTTTTTACAACAATTACCGGACAGTCCATTATTGCATGTTTCAAAGTTGTTGTTCATAGTGTTGCTTTAAACGTAGCTTCTTTTATCAGTCCTGTGAAGTTTTGAACGTTTCCACATTTCCACTTGTTTTGATATATAACATAAAATAAATTTACGATAATTATCTATTAAGTATTTGAAAAACAGCCAGTGGTCTTCGTCTTTTTTTTAATTGGACTCGGATATCTAGACACTTGAACTCATTACCTAGCTAGTACAGTGGAGCCTAAAAATATTCGCTGTGTCTATGTGCACGCTAACGTGTACAAAATAGAAAACTTAGGCACACGCTAAAATGTCATCATTGTCCATGACGTAGTCTTTTAGCGTGCACCATTAATTGCATACAAAATTAACATCGTGCACTGTAATTAAACAATAGCTTTATACTTTATAATTATCATAAATTCTAGACTCTAATTTGTTTATTTTTTTCAAATTTTATTAAGTTAATTTTTTTTGTTACCTTCTGACGTAATCTTAGTCAGAACGTAATTAACTCGGTCAGTAGAAAAATGAGAGTCTCTTAAATCTCAGTCGTGCTTCTGAAATTGGCCGCAAAATTATAAAAATCGATAATAACGACTCAATAAAATATGGAAGTATTTATTAACAACAAAAATAACGGTTGAACATGTAGTTGTAGTGAGATGATTATTGAGCAGAAGAAGGTAAGCGTAATGTTCTTATTTATTTGTGAATTTAACAATTACCACTGATTTAAATCACCCTCTTACCTTATTCTAATTTTATTATCTACTAAAATGTAAGCTAACCTAATTAATTAAGTACTTTGGCCTTGTTTTGTTTGTAAAAGTTTGAAATATCGATATTCAAATCTTTTAGTTATCTCTGGTTACTTTCTTTCCAAATTAACGATGTGACGAAAATAAATCTTCTAGGATACTAATCAGGAATACGGGATAAAAATGCTACGGGATGTGGTTGTATCTAGATAATAGATGAAGAAACAACAGGAGCTGAATTTTCTTTCAGGAACAAACGATGGAATGTTAATTGGAATTCTTTTATTGATTTAATTCCAAGATTTTCTTGTAAACATCGATTCTAACCTCACTTAAAAATTGACAGGTAAAATTTCCTTACAATTTCTTTCTTCGATCAGAGTGGCTTTGATTTTGGTTTTCTTTTGTTTTCACGATAAGAATTGGTGTGTACTGTTCGAAAGATTTTTAGCAAAAGCCTCGCTTGACAGCAAGTTTTGGTTTTTATAAACAATCATGTCAAAGCCGTCTAGATCGGGATTTGACATAATTTTCAATTAAATTGTTATAAAATTCAAAAAAATTTTAATTTTTATATGCTTTTTGACTATTACCAAATCATTCCTGAGATAAAAAGAATGATTTTGGTATAATTCTGCAAACCTTTCTGATTAAAGAATATGGAGTCAGAGTAAGACCCACTGACTCAATTTTTTGTTATAAGCATCAGAAACCTTGCAAAAATAGATAAAAACACAAATAATTTGGGCATCTAAAACTATGAAATTGGGGACTCAGAAGGCCATTCTGAAATCAAAGTCCGACGGTTGGCCAGTTTTTGAAAATATCACAAAACAAGTATACATGGCCCGGTAAACCTCTGTCGTATATCTATTAACTCTTGTATAAAACTTACAGATTTATTTGAAAGGTATTTTCATGTAGGTATACAGGGTGGTCTAGTAAACTAGGCAAATGTCTTAATTTTTTTCATTGGGACAAAGGTTGCTTTCCCGAGATTGCTGGGAGTTTTACAAAGTAATTTTGGGGGTGTATAGTACTATGTCGGTTCTAAAATGTAAAAAATATATGGCATTCCATTTGAAAAAAATTAAGTTTATTAGTTTATTAATCGAACACCCTGTATATATGAAAATAATTTTAAAATGGTTTTTAACCACCATTAATAAGAGTTATTAGAACTACGTCAAAGGTTTGCCGGACCCTGTATACTTGTTTTGTGATATTTTCAAAAACTGTGATCAGCCGTCGGATTTTGATTTTGATTTTGAACTTCTGAGTCATAGTTTTAGATGCCCAAAGTTGTTAAAGTTAAAAAATTGAAAATTAGGAATTTGTGCCTTTTAACCTATTTTTCCAAGATTTGTGATGCTTTAAAAATAAGTCATAAGATATTCTTATTCTTTAATCAAAAAGGTTTGAAGAATTGTTCACGAAATTTTCAGCCAATGTGGCCGGGACGTTTTTTACATTTCAATGGTGCGGTGTCCTTTGCCAAGGAATTTGTCAGAAAAAGAGCTTTTTTCCTTTTTTTGGCTTACAGATTTTACATTGCCTGATTTCAGTATCTATTATTGACACTGATTCCGGTGTTGCGTTACAACTACCAGCAAACTCTCGTTGATTTTCCAGGTACAATTCTGTTGTGGCACAAATTGTCAAATAATGTTTTCTTTAACAAGAAACGAAGTGCGAAAATATGTTTACAAGGAAGTAACATTGACGTGAAAATCGAACTTAGTTTGTTTTTCGTTTCATATTGGCTCAAATCATTTTGAAATTCCTCAAAGGAACTAAACACCTGATTACAACCAATAATTTGAATGTACAATTATATTTACATAAGTAAAAGTCAGCACAAACGTTTCAACATTTATACTGAACATAACCTCATTTATTTACAGTGCACAGTTGAATATCTCAGGCGCGGTAAATCGGTGCACGCTAAAAGATTATGTCATGGACAATGATGACGTTTTAGCGTGTACCTAAGTTTTTTATTTTGTACACGTTAGACACGGCGAAAAACATTTGGTGGACGAAAAAGTATAATAACGACAATGATGTGCCTCGGAAACTGTAGACTGGCGAGAAAGATGAAAATATTACGAAAAATATATGGGCCTGTAGCCTGTGATACTTCTTATGAACCCCTTATTCATTTCGAGTGCGCCCATGATCATCGGTAATATTTTATAATGCATTCTGAATTTGTACTGGGTGTCCTTCTGAGCAGTGCTCTTATTCCGGTCGGAACGAAACGAGGCGAACGAATCTTAATGATACGAAAAAAAAATCCGCGACCTTTGAGGTGTGTGCGTTTGTTAAATCTCGTATTCTCAGAATCGGTAACAGTTAACGATCGATTTTAATAATTAATTATTTATTATGGATATTTTTATATCGGAATATTTTTTAATTAACAAAAATTATGTATGTATATACGAAATAGGTGAATTTAAATAACCCTTATAATACATGAGACGGCATAATATTTTTTTATAACAAATGTACAACTAATTATAGTAATTGTTACGATACAGTGTGTCAGGGCCCGCTCTAGGGGGTGGACAACCCGGACGTTTGTCCGGGACGGCAAATCTAAAGGGCGGCATTTTCGCATTTAATGTGACAAAATATTGATAAGTGTAATACCTAATTAAACGAAAGGACCTCGCACCATTCTTATGGAAACGGGAGCACCGTCAAATTGTCTGAATTTTTGATATGTGATAGTACTTGATGTCCTGATCAATAGTGTCCATGGGCCCAATCCTATCCTACGGCTAGATTTCGATATATTTCGTTAAAGTTCAAGATCCCGAAATTTTAAAATGTGTACCAAAAAGTCCCTGTAAAATATTTTAAAAGTTTCTGGCGGATATATGTAGTCAAAATACATACGTAATAAATAAAATCAAAATATATTTCCTTACAGGGCGATTCACGTTTCCACAGGCCTTTTTCTTCAAAGTATGTATTTTTAACATGCAGAAATAGCCTGAAATATCGATAAAAAAGTCACCGTCAAAGTTTCTGAATATTGGTTATAATGTAGATTTTGACCTCGTTCAAAATTGTAAAAGGTAAAATTGCATCCTATGGCTTGTTTTCGAGAAATTAAACGATTAAACTATCAATTTATAGCAACTTTTAGTAATAAAAAATAAAGAAAATATTGTAAACTAAATATTTTTACACACTGTATTAGATTATATTGCACCTTTATATCAATTGGAGGCAGGCTAAAAATTCATACTTACAGGGAGATCTCACTTGCGCTTGTAAGATGACAAAATCAACAAATCTAAAACGGCTGCCAAACAATTAAAAGGTGTATTGTTCCAATAGATAAAAAAATAGATAGGTATTATTATGGTTTTTAAACCCTAATGTTGTGAGCTATTATTTATTATTTTAATTTATTTTTATTGATATTTCTAATTTTTATATTTGTTTATTGTTTGTATTGTTATTCAAAATAAAATTTTGTTATTATTATGGTTTTTAAACCCTAGTGTTGTGAGCTATTATTTATTATTTTAATTTATTTTTATTGATATTTCTAATTTTTATATTTGTTTATTGTTTGTATTGTCATTCAAAATAAAATTTTGTTCTTTCTAAATTTTATTCACCTTGCAACAAAAATATTCAAGAAAATAACTATAAATTTACCGTATTGCCGTGCTAGTAGACAAAAAGAGTGTTGAGCGCCATCTATAATTATAGAACTGTAGAGAGCTGCTTCTTTATCTCAGGTAGGTTCAAGACACCGACATAACCTTAAACTAGACGGCTAATGCCATCGATAAAAATTGATCAATTACGAGGATCACTGGTGTCCATAATGCATGCGCATTGTGTTTGTCATATTCACCGACATAACCTTAAAGTCTATGTTCCGACATTGGCGTACCTTAGGTAAAATGATTGGGTCTAGAACGAAAATAAGTGGAATGATGAAAACAATTTAGGATTTAGGTTGGAGTTTTCATTTACTGATTGGAAATAATATTATTTGTGAGAACAGGATGTTTTTTATAAAATAGTATAGTATAGGTATAAATAGCTGTATCGTTCGAGTAAGACATCCTCAATTTATATCATTGGAATAACTTTCTGAAGCAAAATGCTTCTTGTTGACGAGTGCGGAAGCGGTTCTAAAGGTCTTCCGATTGCTTTCAACCATTCATTACGTTGGTCTTCATGTATTCTAAAATATCATTGTGAAGCAAATATACATTTGTTCGCGTAAAATAATTACTTTTTGGTATAATAAATGTGTGTGAATCAAAGTTGTTGAATAGATGCATGGTATATAACAATTTTATTGTGTTTCTTATATTGACTTACCTATGAAACATAACACCTTTGGGATGGTTTGTTGAACGGTTTTTACACCAAAGTACAAAACAGTTAATTTTTACAATAAATTCACTATTTCTCTATCGAATATCGGTTAAACACCAAACAGAACAGTGGACGCCTATGAACAGAAAACAATATGTCTCATCTCCTCGACTCGGCAAAGCTCGAGAACCGAAACCCAGATATTAGACGTACTGGTGTCCATTGCGCATTGCGCAGAGACGTTTTCGGAATGTTTAATAGGATGAGTTTCTTGTGTGGTGGGAATATGGATATTAGCCGTCTAGTTTAAGAATATGTCGGTGGTTCAAGATCATTCAATATTAAAAATCAATGATAATGCAATAAATATCAAATAACGAGAACACAATTTATTAACAAGAAAATAAACAAAGGAATATTTGCACAAATCTCTAAAACAATAATGCTAAAGTAAGTAAAATTTCTTTTTATTTTGTTAACGAATTCTCTAACCCTACTTTTCATAAAATGTCAATGACTTTTATGCGGTTTGTTGAATTATTTTAAAATCGATTATTATATGGCCTTTTTTTTATTTGTTAAAAGAAAATCTAGATTTGTATCTTTTAGAGTGATACAGTTAAAATTGAGGTACCTTTTTATTTAAGCGCTTACGCAATTTTCTGTGAGACAACTAACTCTCAACTTTGGATTGCAATCCGTAGATTCCACAACAAATTCTGGAGACTGGTGATGTTGACTTCAAGTCCTTGAAAAGGCAGGATACTTCCTTGATTCAGGAACAAATAATTTTGTATTTCGGCAGGAACAAACACAAATTTTCTTCTTCAAAAACATTCAGGAACAGGTAATGTTTTCTTTTCTAAACTTTTGTTATTCAAGTTATCACTGGGCTTTTTTAACTATTTTCAATTGTTTTAATTTTGCAGAGCGATGTGTACCATTTCGTTGATTTTTGACAAAAAGCCGAGACTCACTTGGGAAAATAGTTTTATAGTTTGATGGTTTCACAGTTAACTAGATCGAATTTTATTGATTTAATTTTGAAAATCTTGTCATTTATTGAAAAATAAAGTATTTTCCCGCATGGATTTACATATTACATATTAAACTACAACAAAAAATAAAATTTTTGATATAACTTTCATCACCTGATTTCTAATATTAAGTTTTATATTTTAAATTTAAGATTTCCTTTATCTTTGACTTTAAAATGCTCATAAATTTTATTCTATCCTATTTCCAAATTTCAGTTTATTACAATTCTATCGAGAATGATGTATTTTATCTCTAGCTTATTATTATTTCTTTCCTAAAACAGTTTCATTGCTTTATTTTTGATATTCCATTTTTTAAGGTTGGGATATTCTTAATTTATCTCTAATTATTTTAATTGATTATTATTGTTTCAGTTTTATGTCCTAATACTATTTTTTTCTTTAATTATTAAAAATTCATGTTTTAAAAACTCTAAGTGGTTTAAATCTGAGTGTAAATATCTCTTATGGCGCTTCCATGTTAAATTTTGAAGGTAGTATTTTATTTATTTCTCAGTAAAATAATTGTTTATCTTTGTGCAAGCTTTGCTTTCAATATTCTTTAGGTTGCACTTTATTGGTTTAAGTTCATATTTACTTCCTCAAGGCACTTTATTGCAAGTTGTGAATTATACTTTTTGTAAAAATTTCTTCGTTCGATATTATTACAAAGTTATGAGTTATAATTTAAAAAGCTTTAAATTGGATACCATTAGAGTATATTTGAGTTTTTTTATCGAACCCATAATTCATATTTTAAGCTAGTACACCAATGCGTTAGAGCGTTTTGGTTTAGTTGTTATCCCTTTTTAGGAATATTTCACTGATATTCTTGGAGAATCATATGCAATTGTGGAAAATCGATTATTCCATCGAGTTTTGAAATAGCTCCTATTACACCACCCCATACATTTATTTAATAGCGTTTCTTAATTTTTACGAGAGATTTTTCACATGAAAATTATATTTTTCCTATGCAGTTTATTAAATCCAATAAATAATTGAATAATCTGAAAAAAAATACAGTGTAAGTAATTAAGGTAGGTAGTTTAAAGCTTTATTATGATATTAAAGCTGTTTCTAAAACCATTAATATCTAATATAATCTAATAAAGTGTGTAAAAATTTTTAGTTTACAATATTTCGTTTATTTTTTATTACTAAAAGTTGCTATTGGTAAAAATTGATTTTTACAGTTTAATCGTTTATTTTCTCGAGATCTACATTATACAGGGTGTTTCCAAATGACACTTACAACATCTGGCCGTAGATACCTCTCGTAAAATTGGACAAAATGATATAAGGAATGAGGGGTCCAACTCGATTACTTTTAGAAATACAGGGCGTTAAAGTTAAAAAAAATAAATGTTTTTATTTAAAAACTTTAAAACGGATTAATATATTAATTTGAAATTTAGCAGGTCGTTTTTAAATGTAAAAATACATATTTTAGTAAAAAATCATGTTTCATATCTAGATCCAGCGGCGTGCAGTTAGAAGAGTATATCCCCTTTTCCCAACCATTTTCTACGCCCATGGTATTTGAAGCTATTTTTATTTTTTTTGTATTGCTTAACAGTTTTCAAGTAAAAGACGAATAACCTTTACATACCGAAAATCTTGTGGTTTTTAAGATATTTAATGTTTTTATGAAGTCTGTAAGATCTTTTATTAATGAAATAACCAACAATATTTTTCTTGGATTTCTTTAATCATTTTTTTTAATTTTTTATAGCCATTAGACTTTTGTATAGTGTCTAGTATCTAGTGGTTATTAAAAAATAAGACAAAAATTATTAAAGAAATCCAAGAAAAGTATTGTTGGTTATTTCGTTAATAAAAGATCTTACAGATTTCATAAAAACATTAAATATCTTAAAAATCACAAGATTTTCGGTATGTAAAGGTTATTCGTTTTTTACTTGAAAACTGTTAAGCGATACAAAAAAAAATAAAAATAGCTTCAAATACCATGGGCGTAGAAAATGGTTGGGAAAAGGGGATATACTCTTCTAACTGCACGCCACTGGATCTAGATATAAAACATGAGTTTTTACTAAAATATGTATTTTTACATTTAAAAACGACCTGCTAAATTTCAAATTAATATATTAATCCGTTTTAAAGTTTTTAAATAAAAACATTTAATTTTTTTTAACTTTAACGCCCTGTATTTCGAAAAGTAATCGAGTTGGACCTCTCATTCCTTATATCATTTTGTCCAATTTTACGAGCCAGACGTTGTAAGTGTCATTTGGAAACACCCTGTATTAAATTTATACACTGACTTTTAATGTTCGTTATTATCGATTCCTTAAATTCCATGAAACTTCATTATTATTCCCTTTTTTTACTGAATTTCTTTAATTTTAGAAATCTGGAACTCTATTTCTCTGACTTACATTATTTCCCTTAAATTTTAACTAATTACTTTGATTTACGAGAGTTATCTACAGCCAGACGTTGTAAGTGTCATTTGGAAACACCCTGTATCTAATATTCAGACTATTTCTGCATGTTAAAAATACATACTTTGAACAAAAAGGCCTGTGGAAACATGAATCGCCCTGTAAGGAAATATATTTTGATTTTATTTATTACGTATGTAATTTGACTACATATATCCGCCAGAAATTTTTAAAAATATTTTACAGGGATTTTTTGGTACACATTTTAAAATTTCATGGACACTTTTGATCAGGACATCAAGTACTATCACATATCAAAAATTCAGACAATTTGACGTTGCTCCCGTTTCCAGAATGGTGCGGGATCCTTTACAACTAATTATAGTAATTTTTACGATACAGTATGTTGATAAAGTATGAAATACATTATTGTTTCAGTTGTAAAAAACTTGAACTAAATTTTTCTTATTATTTTTTCGGAACACCCCGTACTGGGTCATGTAAGATTCCCGAACTAGATCGTTTACATAGAATACTAGATAAGTAATATGAGAACCTAAAACAATTTTATGATTAATTTGTTCTTGTACTACTGAAATACAAACCAACAATCCAGTCTATTCAGACCACGACTCTTTTAAGCGAAAAGAAAGTTCCAATCTCGTCCATATAAGTCGTTGCAGTTAATACAGTTTTGTAATTAACCGTGTTTTTTTTTGTTTTTAAATATCTTCGCCGCACTCTGCACTTGATTTGATAAGAAGCAAATTGTTAATTAATTATTTTTCCAATGGAATCAGATGTTTTTTGTGTTGCAATATCTCTCAACCAAGGCCCAAGGCCTCGTTTGGTTCAACGAGAATGGCAATTAATTTTTTTTTTGCATTTTATGTACTACGACCCATATTTGTCAAATCGGCGTGTACTAGTTAATGATAAAGTACGTGAATCATCAAATTTAAAAATATATTGTGCGTATGGAAAAATTAGGCTTTTTTTTAAATTTAAATTCGAATAAAATCAAAAATAAATATTTTTTTGAAAAAATTACAGCTTATTTAAAACACAAAAAAGAATTTTCACCAGTTTCATAGAGAAAATATTTTTGCGGGAGATAAAAATTAAAAACGAATAAAACTGTTTTTGGCGATTTTCTAGATAATTTTGAGGTTATATTAAAAAATGATCAGTACAAAAGTTTTAGATTTTATCTACAACTTTTACATTAAACATCGGCCACAAATCGTAAAAAACCACTATCCAACCCTCAAAACCTAAATTTACCTACCCCACCTCCTTCAGGAACTTTTACTAAGCTGACTTGATTTTTCTTAATTTACTTATTATTTACCATAAATTTTCCGACGATCCACATGTAGCTAAGAATTTTTTTCAACGTTTTATCTCATTTCTCATAGACAATACAAAGTCTAATAAAATATGTAGCGAGAAAGTAAAAGTTACATAAGCAGATTTTATGTAATTATAAATAATTTTTCACTTTTTGTGGCTACCTGATTGTTATTCAACAACTGAATAAATAAATAGAAATTTACTTATCTCAAATTGGTTTTAATCATCTTTTATAATTGACTCATTTGAATAACGTATATATTTTTCTTTCGTTACGCTTGTCGGGAACTACAATGTGAAAATAATCGCTAAAAATTTAGTGAGCAGGTATTTTCCTAGACTGAGAAGTTTAAAGCTAAGCGTTTAGGATATTTTATCAAAGATAATACCACGAGTACCCCAAATTTTATCTATAAAATTTAAGAGGACGAGTGGTATTTGGAAAGCTTATTTTTGAATCATTTTCAATTAAAAACAGAGCATATAGTCATTTATGCAAAAGACACTTTACACACAAATGTTCAATATTTTCTTTATCAATTTCACACAAATTTATTCGCCTGCAAATTTTTTAAATTGAAACGTCAAATGAATCGGTAATTTGAGAAACCCCATAAGTCAGTGTTTTTATGCCTTTCCAAAGCCGAGATATGATTGTCCGAAAATCGCAGTTAATTAAGAAACCCCATAAGTCAGTGGCTAGTTTTTTGTATCTCCTGAAAATTTTACTTTCCTTGACTTATATCCTTTCTCAAATTACCGATTCAAATATTGAGCCACCAAGGCATGCGCGATTGCGTCTGGCTTATTCGTTTAGACTTTGACATATGTCAGTTTTAAAGAGATTTATGGATTTTTAAGTATTTGGGTATTCAAAAACTGATGTTGTGTGTGTGAATAAACGAATAAACAGGTTAGTTTACAAATAAATTTTGAAATTTGGGTATTAACATAGATTTGCAATACATTTTAGTATAATAATAATTGATAATGCTAAATAAAAATTGTTAAATGTTTACATTTGACATTTCAAAAAAGGTAAACACAGTTTAATCAAAAATCAAAAACGACGAAGCGGTTTTATCAACAGTAAAAACACAAGAGCCTTTTTTTTATCGGATAAATTTCTCTTTGTATCGAAACATTTTGCCAATCAGTGATTTTATCAAATGTCAGTTTTTAGAGTAAAATTACTGATGGAAAAATGTTGAGATAAAAAGAAATTTATCCATAAAAGAAAAGTTCGCGTGTTTTTTGATAAGATAAATTAACGACAGAATATAAGAATAAAAAACAGAAACTTTATTTTTGTTGAACAATTAATAATTTAGCAGAACAATTAATTAAAGGAACAGTTATTAAAAATACAATTATTATAGGTTGGTTGGATTGGTGTACTTATTTTAATATTTTCTTCTCGGGTCTCTATATATGTCGTATTTCCATTTTCTCTTAAATTACTAACAAGATTTTCGTGATAATAATCACTAACAATGTATTAAAATTCAAAAATTTGACGGACTATTCATTGATATTTTTTTGCAGTTTTGCCAACTCTTACACTTAATTGCTATGAAATTATAACTAAAGTTGACAAATAAAGTGACGTCCGCTTACTAGATATTGAGGAAGAGAAGTTTTTATCGCGATAAAAAAGGATGCAACTTTTTTATCGATGTTAAAGTGACAAAAGCAATTCCAAGTATATGACGTTTTAACATTGGAGTTAATTTATCAGTATAAAACACAATGATTGGTTAGGATCCTGAGCTCTTATTGGCTGAAACCACAAAATCTGACTGTTGTGACAGATGAAAAAAATAATCAGTATAAAACTCAATGATTTGTTAGGACCGTGAGCTCTTATTGGCTGAAATCACAAAATCTAACTATTTTTAAAGATGAAAAAATAATAAAAAAATAACTATCTACTTTAATTTTTTGTACATCCTTAGGGGTTAAATTTTCTTTTGAATTTCGTCATTTTACTTTGTTGGGGTCGACTATATTTCACTTATATCGCTGTGCTGTATGTACATCATATATTCTTATGGCATTACTACAAAAAACGCGTGGTATTGCAGTTGCCTCCTAATTGTTCTAATAACAAAGAAGAGGAGTAACAAACGGGTATGATGATTTTAATAATATGCGTAACCTTTGAAATAATGTGACGTAAGTTAAAAAAATTGAAAAAGTAGGCAGATATGAGGACGTAACAACTTCCCAACCGGTCTTTATCAAGTTAGCTGTGAGTTAAAGTGACGTACCTGTTTTAATATCTAGGATCCTTTCACAATTTGTTTATTTTGTTGGCAATGAATAAATAAACGTCTAATTTTTAATTTACCTAGTAGTCTAATAATAATAATAATAATAATAATAATAATGTAAGCAAACGATTTAGGAATTCAATTTATTAACAGTTAACAGTTCCTTGAGGTACGTACTCCTTCCACCTAGAAGAAATGATAAATAAAACTTAAAATTAGTACCACAACAAAATTTTCGAAAAATCAAACGAAGTCCTTTATAAGTTTAATTTAATCTTTGAATTAAATCGCCACGTTTGAGTGCAATAGATCTATTCCCTTTTCCTACAATTCTGATTTTGTTATCAGACTGTAGATGGCGACTTCATTTATTGTATTGAATTTTTTCATAACGATTTGATATAACTTTAAAGCCAACTGTCTACTTTCTAATGACCAGACACAATAAAGGGTCTGCTGTAGTACATGTGGACAAAATTTTACTTTTACCATAAAGTCACGAACATCAAAAAAAAATTGGTAAAAGAATGGTGTATATTCTACAGTTTTTACTTTTTTCAATCCGGTGAAATCCAAAAAAGACGCATATCCCAGTTGTCAAAGAGTTTGACCTCGCACTATAAAATGAAACTTGGCACTTAAGTAGCTGAAAGGGTGTAGAAAACAATATAAAAATCTTTGCTGCTCTAAAGTGTATGCTAACTTCAGGCGAGGCGTTCGGAAAAACTAATGTATCTTTGCCTAAAATATACACAAAGAAAAAAAAAGAAAGTGTTTTATAGAAGAGACTCTAAGCTTTTTCAGAAAGTCATTAGTTTTGAATTCTTTTTTGTTTTCTCATAGAAGATTTGACCGGAAGTTATAATTTCAAAAATTTTTACTGATTTTTATAAAACTGAAGATATCTATTAATAGAGTCCTAACAAAAAAAATTCTTGTACATTTACCATCATTATACTTTTACTTTTGATTTAAATTTAATTAAAATGAAGAACATGCTCTATGTTTAATAAAAATTATGTTTTAAAATGATCATTTCTTTTACAACATTCATTCGAAGCAATTTTTATTTTCACTAGTAATCTCCCTAGAGCTTGAATTACTATCGGAAATATTTCCGAAAGCATGAATTTTTTAAAAGTATCCCGAGTCGAAGACGGGGGATACTTTTTTAAAAAAATTCATGCTTGAGGATATTTTTCTAGGGCCACAACTTACATAATAAAAGGAATTAATTAGTTTAAAAACTAAAAATTTCCGGATAAAATTTTCTTTGGCCTAAATTTTAGGTTAGGAACAAGATACCGAGATGCGGTTTTCGCGAGCTTGTTTAGGCATCATTTAACTACTTTTTCATGAAAAAGAAATCATACCAATGCATTTAATTTTTTTGAGAAAATTAACCATTTCTATCGAAATGTCGAAAAAGGCCCTCTGGCGGCGACATCTGAAACTAACAAAACTTCAAATATTATAGCATTTGTAGCCCAAGAATAGCTCTTTTCAACTAGCCCAAGTTTGTTAAAATCGACTCAGCCGTTTCGAATAAACAGGGTGTTTTTTACTGAAACCACTTTATTTTTAGAGATGCAGCAAAAATTGTCAAACAAAAAAGATTCAGATTATCCTCTACTTTAAAGATCATGTATTTTTTTGTTAGGTTAATGTAGCGGAATTCACAGAAACATCACTTTCTTAGATTCAAGATTGCAGTTACGCCCCCTAGCGGCCATTTTAGAAACTTGAAAATATTTTCCAGGCTTTTCTCTTGGCCGTTTTAGTTATAACTTTTTTTCCGCAAGCCTCTACGATGGATAGTTTCCCAGATACAGTACCTCGCATTCTTATTTGGCCACCCTGTACAAGTCATATTTTATCAGATTTTGTTAAAGATTTTATATAGGATTTTTGATTGTATTTTTGGATTAATTATCGTGTGTATTGTATTATTATTTAAAATTTTAATTGTTGTATAATTTGAGGGGATATAGTATTTATTTTTATTTTTTTCTTTTTTGCTAGTATCTATGTTTAATGTTAAATTGTAATTTCTATTACTATATACTAATTTGTATATGTAACAATTTTTTTTAATGTAACAAATAAACAAATAAAAATAAATTAATTAAATAAATGTACAAGGATTTTTTTGTTATGCCTCTATTAATAGATATCTTCAGTTTTATAAAAATCAGTGAGAATTTTAGAAATTATAACTTCCGGTCAAATTTTCTATGAGAAAATAAAAAAAAATTAAAAACTAATGACTTCCTGAGAAAGCTTAGAGTCTCCTCTTTAAAACGCTTTCTTTTTTTTCTTTGCGTACATTTTAGACAAAGATACTTTAAATATTTGTATTCAACGGCTCGGCGCGCATAGAGTTTTCGAATTTGCTTTCTTATTTTTAATAATTTTTTATTGTAATGCAAATTCTTTTTTAAAATAACTTATATTATTTTTTAGTAAAATTTTCAGCTCTTTCACGCTATTAGTTTTTCTAATTTTTTTTTTCGAGATATAATGGAAAAACCAAATTTTCGATTTTATTTTCGAAATTGTGAAGTTAGCACACACTTTAGAGCAGCAAAGATTTTTTTATTGTTTTCTTCACCCTTTCAAGTACTTAAACCCAAGTTTCATCGAGATCACATTATGTGCGAGCTTTTGGTCAAATCAAATGGTATTAAATGAGCATCTTCAATCATAAATAATCAAGTTTGTGTCTGAACGTACAAACCAGTCATGGATAAAATCGTGTATATCCCTGACGTTTATAGCTCATAAATAATTATTTTCTCGAAACGTTTACTTATTGAGTATATTTTACATTATTTTCGTTAATAATTATTATTAGACAAATTTACGTCTAGAACTTTATTTTGCACATATTGTTTTCTAATTTGTATGCGCCGTAAATCCGACTATACTGAATGTCGATATAACGGTGTTTTTAAGTGGTTATTTATGCATAGTTATCTACAACAATCTTTAAGTATTTCTCAATATCGCATGGTAATATATACACACACTATTGACCTATTGCCAAATTGACAAAATCGCGTTATGCTGTTGTTGTGTTTACGTATAAAAATGTGGTTCTCAGAATTAACAGTTTCTCCAAACTTTTACTGATAGACCAGGGCCAATCATTTCTTAAACAAAAAACATTCTTAGCAGTATGTGGGTGCTAATAATTTTCCGTGAATTCGAATATTTAAAATCGGTTTGCCCCTTGGCTACACGGAATGTACGAATAAACATAGTATTAAATTAAATGGACAAAATATAGAGCAATGGAAAGTTGGATAAGGAGATAAATGAAAGATTAAATAAAACTGGAAGAATATCACTGCCTCTAGTGAAAACAGGAATAAGTTTAGTTATGCCCTTATGCTTTTATTTGTTTTTTAGCACCGGCAGGTCCAACTCTATACCCCAGCAAAAGGGTATAACTCTATCTTACTCCTAAACAGTATTTTCAAAAAGCACTAAGGGCATAACTCGTCGTGTATATCGATCTAAATATTGGTTATCCAGACATGAGTAGGTCCACAAAGGCATAAATCACGCTACGTCAGATTTTTTAGATACCTTAGCGACATAACTATAATTATGAAATAGTTTGATGCTGTTACTAGGGAACAACTAATGATGTGGAAAGCAATAATCCGTTTATAAGGGCATAACTATAATTATAAAATAGTTTGATGCTGTTACTAGGGAACAACTAATGATGTGGAAAGCATTCGTTCATAAGGGCATATTTCAAATAAATTGCAAAAAAAAAATATTGAATTGCAGTATTTCAAGATATAAATATTCTGCTAAGAAATAGTAACCCATACCCTTTTTATGACAGCAATTACTTTACCTAATATTGTTATGGCTTAGGAATGGTTTAGACTATTTTATTGTAAGCACTCTCCTGAAAAGTACCGTTTTCCATTTATGCCGTTTTTCACTAGAGCCAGTGATATATAATATGATGAAGAACACATTTCTTGGAAAAAGGGAAATACAGAAGAATGTTAAAACAGAAGTAGTGAAAAGAATAGTCAGACCAACAACGTTATATGGAAGTGAATCGTGGTCATTGACAGATAAACATAAGTCAAGAATTAATGCAATGGAAATGAGATTCATTAGGAAAATTGAAGAAAAGACAAGGAGAGACAGAATAAGGAATGAAACCTTTAGACAACAGCTACAAATAATATTAATACAAGACAGCAAGCAACTCGAATGTCATGAAGATACAGCGTTTTCAATCCAAAGTACTCGGATCAGCTGCTAACGCTCCCTGGTATATTCCTAACTATGTACTTCACAGAGACCTTCAAGTTCCAACAGTCATCGAAGAATGTGTCAAATCAGCCGTGAGTTATCAAAACCGATTGAGTGTTCACCCAAATGAACTAGTTGAAAATCTCCTCATCCATCAGCCAACGAAAAGACTGAAGAGATATGACCCATTGGACCTACCCCATAGACGATAGTGTTGTGCTATTAGTGATCAATAAGTAATATGTCATCATATTAACACCTAGAAGCGGTATTAGTGGATGCCACTTCTCTATGTCATTATTCATATAGCCATATCAAATTCTTATTGTCTTGAAAAAGACAGATTGTATTTACCTTGGATGTTAATAAAAAAAAACAAGACAATATAGTAGAAAGACAATTAAGATGGTACAAAAAGGGTATACCTATGTTCTAAATCAGGAATTGGAAAAAAGAAATATAAAATGGGAGGAAAGCAAGAAAATGACACAAGACAAAAATAAGTGGAGAAAAATATGTAAATTAACGTAAATTTCCTAAAAATCACCGCTTGGTGATCCAGTTCCAGTTTATAAAGTAGGAAACCATGGAAACGACAAGCATTTGTTCAGAATTTTAAAACAAAAGTCTGTAATAAGCCTGGTTCCACTGAGTCTGAATTAAATCTGGTTGAGTGGGCATGTTTTGGCCGAGGTGGAAACTATGTCATTACAGCGAGCTCTAAAATGGCTAGCTTGGCATTAAGAGGGGCATCGCGACAGGTATGCCAAACTACAAACACCAAAAATCCCCATCTTTATCTTTATCTTTTATCACTGTCTTTCTGCAATAATGAAGAGAGATAGATATCTTAAGACTTCAGTGAATCTCCTGTATGCTAGGTGGCGCTGCTAGTATTAAAATATAATATATTATTTGGGATATCTAAGGAATCTGAGAGAATAAATTTTCTTTATTTTCACAGTTAGTCTTGTCGCAGAGAGCGCTAATAATCCATTTGTCATGAGTTCGATACCGGCTTCAGCCACGACAGAAATTTTATTTTTTATTTTTAGGAAATTTCATTTTTTTTGTTTACTATTTTTTTTCTAGCATCAAAATAGAGTTTATATTTTATTAATTTAATTAATTTTCAATTATTTTCGTATAAATCCGTTTATTTTAATATGAATAGCGCTGCCACGCGACTAAATACATCAGATAGGAATGGAGCTCGGAAAATAATATGCAAAATGTTTTTATCTATTTGTTTAAACAATTGCAGAATACATGAGTTATTGACACAAAAAACTGCGTTCTATGAACAAAATGTTTGCAACTAATGTTTTGTGATGTTTTTGGCGGTTTTTCCATCCGTTTTGTGACGTGATTTTACAATTTAGTTATTGTTATTAGTCGTGATTTGGTTGGTCTCTGATTGAACAGGTCACCTAACGCATATTGCATTTTTGCTTTTATCTCCATTAGAGCTACATTATTACGGTACAAAAGTGGTGTGAAACGAACACAACAGTATTTTTAGGTTTTAGATTCTGATTGTTTACCCTCCTCGGTGAAAAAGGACACCCTTTTCATTTTTGTGAAAAAAGACACAATTTTTTTTTATTATTTTTTATATAGGGTAGGATATTATCCAAAGATGCCTCGAAGTTCGCGTAAAACTAGAAAGAAGAACAAGTGCACTTGGGAAAATAGAGAAAATAGAGAAAACAGGGACATTTCCACAGAAATATTAGAAGAATCGTAAGTTTTCTAAAGTTATGTTTTAGCCATATTTTTTATAAGTTATTAAGCTTTTTATTTCAATTTTTTGATTATGTACATTTTCCTAGATTTAATGAAGAAAGTGTCCCAGAACAGAACACCGAAGAAGAGGGATTCCCAAATGATTGCAGCTAAATATTACAAGAATTGTAAGTTTTCATAAAGTTTTATTTTTTATAAGTTATTCCTATGAAGTACCCATAATAAAAAGTCTGTCAAAGTAATTTTCATATACCTAGCTTTTTATTTCAATTTTTTGATTATGTACATTTTCTTAGGTTTAATGAGAGAAGAGAACATCCAAAAAGAGGGATTCCCACAAGAAAGAAAGAAGCCGACAATCAAGAGGAGAGTTTTCTGCAAGAGGATATTTTAGAAGAGGTCATCCAACTCAATGACTTTCCATGAGAAGGAAATACAGAAGATATTGAAGAGGATTTCACACAAGAAAATTTAGAAGAGGATATCCTGAGCCAAACGCAAAAAATCACATATAAAAATGAATAACTAAAAGGTAATAAATACATTATTTCAAAAATTTTCTCGACCCCCCGGAAGGAACCCCCCCCCCCCAAACACGGCTCTGAATCCGGGCCTGGATACAGGGTGTTGAAGATAAAATGTATTTTTCGTTTTTTTGCAATAATTTCTTAAAAATATAACCATACCAAATTTCAAGTCAATATATTAAATAATAAAGAAATTATTGCAAAAAAACGAAAAATAAATTTTATCTTCAACACCCTGTATTTTAGTAGTAGATAACATTTGACCCAGAGTTATTTAGTAAAATATTAATATTTCGAGGTCCTGAACCTATGATTAAATTATTGACCATTCCTTATGATACACCCTGTATAATTTAATATTTCATTAATTTTCTAGCATAAACAAACTTGAGCCAGAATATGAGAGAGTACCGAAACCTGAGAACCCGATAACAGGTATGAGAATTGTAGAACTTGGGTATGTACTGGATTGGGCTACTAATCTACAATACGATCATTCCAAAATATGTACTCTCGGAAAACTAAGTGTTAAAGAAGAACGCCGAAAGGGCAAGGGGTTGACCAGTACAATAGTATACAATCTTTTGATCTCCCGGCTAAAGCGCATGATGCCTGACGCGACATTTAATCCAACCGGTCCTCCTCAAGACCTATCGACAAGAAATCTTGAACCAAGTCCCAAGATCTGCCAACTAAATATATCTTTTATGTATTTTATGACATATGCATTTATTAATTATAAATTTATTTCAGATTCTTAGTTCTAATATACTTGCATGTATTAATCGTAAACTCATTTCTTTAATGTTAACTTTATTGTAAATCATTAAATATTAAAAAATCATTTTTGTAAGAAAATAAATTGAACAATTAATAATTATTTCTTTATTTAAAAGTACCTAATTACAGTTATTCACTAAAACAAAAACAAAACAATACACTATGAAAAAACTGCATTGTTTTTTAGCAATGGACAAAAGACATAATAGCAAATAAAATGTGTAACAAACCTACATCAAGAGTCCCATGGACGGGTTAATATGTGAGACATACTGTAAATATTAATTTCTGCAAATGTCTGTGATTCCCAACTATGCAGACACTATTTTGAATGCACGAATAAAAATCACAAAAAACTGTTATAGTTGAATTGCACATTCTCCATATTACTAATCACTAATTTAGGACTTCCTTCGAATATGCATAAAAATGAAGATTTTTTGAACACCCTCTCGAGAATGGAATTTTTGTTTGTGGAAATATTTTTATCCGTTATAGCTTACACCTTGGAATAGGACATCTCAATTTTTCAACAAATTTTAAGGAATAATAAACATTAATCATTTAGTGGAAGGTGTGCTTTTGACAATTTGTGATCACCAATTTTAAAGTGAAACATGTCCTAAATGAAGTATACTTAAACTGAAGAACTGGTTTTAGTTAATACTAATTTACTCATTAAAAAAAAATTGCAAAACACGAATAAATTAGCCAACATAACCTAAAATGTCAGTTCTAAACTTCCTATTCGTAATACTGGTTGCATACATCGTTCAAAATAAAACCAAAAAACGCCACTGTCTCATAGTGTCAGGCGGAAAACGCCTGAACTATGGAAAGAGAAAATCTTACTGGGATATAGGCAACTTACATAAATATTTTTTTTCTGGAGAGTTAATCTCAAAAATTATAAAGTTTTGAGAATTGGTATTCTCGGAAATTAATTATGTATCCTTCATTTAGGACATCTCCTTTTCACGTTAAAATTGGTGATCACAAATTGTCAAAACTGTCAAAAACACACCTCCACTAAATGGCTGATATCTTTTTTATTAATCCTTAAAATTGACTCAAAAAAGGAGATGTCCTATTCCAAGGTATAAGCTATAACGGGTATAAATATTTCCACAAACAAAAATTCCGTTCTCGAGATTAACTCTCCAAAAAATCGTCAAATTTTTATGCATATTCAGTATTGCCAACTGAAAACGAGGTCGTCAGTGGCAAGGCCCCTCTTAATAACAATGAGTTACAAAAGGCCTTCTTTCGAACCTCTATGAAAATGAAATATTACTGACTGAGTGTGAATAAAAAAATAATACCTAATGCAACCCAAGCAAGTGCCTGTTTTTCTGAATCAATTTTCTCAAATCTGGGCTATATTTAAAAGCAATTAGTGGGTCATACAAATAAAATAAAGCTGTCGTGAGTCAAATGTATTAAACCTGCCATCGCGATTTTGTGATTATACGTTTCTATTGTAATTTATTCGTATTAAATTTGTACTTAATTAATCAGTAAACTCAAATCGGTTATACAAAAACATCAAAATTAAATGACTCAAAAAATTCGAGAATTATATATTACGAAAGGATTGATAACTCGGCGTTTTTAAAAATATTCCTAAAGAAACTATTTCACAATTTTTATACACAAGGTTAATCGCAGGATTTGACGTATTTTAACTACATATATGTTTGTTATTTGGTAATAATTTTTAACCATTTAACACTCGCTTATTTCAAATGTCATTACCCAAGTGAAATACATCATTTGTTATGTAAAAATTGGTTGTAATTTTTTAAGTACTTACGCGTTACAAACGAATGGGTTAAAAGTTAATCGTAAGTTGGATTTTCAAAACATTTAATGAAACTTGTTTCTTATAATCTTAATGTAGGCAAATACTAATCTACCTTCAAGTCAAGGCAAAATAGTTATATATTTTTGTTATATTTTTCTAATATGGTATCATACATATTTTTTTATAATAATAATATTTATTTATTAAAAAAAGTAGATACACATATAAATACTTTTAGATTAAAGGCCCTGAACTAAAAAGATATGCGGGTCCTACAGGTACAAGTTTATAAAACCACAGAAGAAGAAAATACATAAGTTTTTAAATCACATATGCTACCCATTTGTTGCATGGGCAGAAGTTTAAAATTGCTCAATTAATGGATTGAAGCGTCAGGTAGGTAAGCTCCACAGCTTAAGGAATAATATATGGCCTTTCTTTCTTTGATTTCGAGGTATTGAGCTACTTTTCTTAAGACATCATTTGCTGGAACAATCTTCCTTGCTATTTGGGTTATGTGCCTTTCCCATGTTGTTGTCTATGTATTATTATTATTATTATTATTATTATTATTATTATTAATTTACAGGAAGGACTGAGGCAAGCCTATTAAGCCCAAATATATAATATTAATTACAATTAATTTTTCTTAATGTCTGTAAAAGTGTATTGGTATAATGGTTCACACACTAGAAAAGTGTTGCCTTAGGGTTGTTCTAAATCTTTCTTTCTTCAGTTTGAGCTGATGACCTCTGAGTCTTACATCAGCGTTAAGTTGAAAAATGCTACTTAAGTCCAGAGAGAATTGATTATTTAAAACTCTGTAACATTGTATTAGGTCACCTCTGTTCCTTCTGTCGATAAGTGTTGGGAGCGTTAAAACAGATAATCTCTCAGGATATTCCAAGTGGTAAAGGGCAGGACTCCATTTAGTGAACCTCCTCTGAACTCTTTCTAGTAAATTTTGGTCTCTAACTAGGTGTGGAGACCAGCAAGAAACGTTGTACTCCAAAAGGGGACGTACAAGGGATTTGTAAAGTTTATTTAAAAGTACGGGGTCGGGAGATTGAAAGGACCTACGTAGCAAGTAACATTTTTGGTTAGCCTTGTTAATAATGTTAGCAATATGCTCTGACCACTCCAAGCTCTGATTAATCGTGATACCTAGGTCGTTTTGGCTAAGAACCGACTTCAGCTCTGTGTTATTGATGTGGTATCTTAGGCCTGGATTGTTTTTGCCAAGATGTAGAACCGTGCATTTAGTAGGATTCAAAGGTATCAGCCATTCGGAACTCCAATTTTCAACTTTTGCAAGGTCGGTTAAAAGATTATTATATGCAAGAGGATTGCCAAACAGTTGGCTATCATCGGCGTAATCGGCGTGACAGGAATCCAATAAGAAACCGATATCAGCTGTATACAACAAAAATAAAATGGGACCCAAAACGGATCCCTGGGGTACTGCGGAAGTTACAGGATGAACATCAGATTGAGAATCTCCAACCCTTACATAAAACTGTCTGTTAGTTAGAAAGGAACTGATCCAGTGTCCAAGAATTTATTGATGACAGTTGGTAAGTGTGGATCTTCCTGGTAGAAAACCATGCTGTGTTGGTGGAACTATATTGTGTGTCATAATAAAATCAATTAGTTTCTTGGCTAGAATTCTTTCCATGACCTTCGCACAAATGGAAACCAGAGTAATGGGACGGTAGTTATTTGGGTCTAACTTGTTACCCTTTTTGAAGATAAGGGTAACCTGTGCAATTAACCGGAAGCGCTGGGAAGTTTACTAATCGAAAAGGAACGTTCCATGATATTAGCTAGAGGTCGAGATATGGTGGAGGCACATTTAACAAGAAACTTACTTGTTATCTTGTCAGGACCAGGTGTCTTGTTAACAGGGAGGGTTTGGAGTACTGAAAGTACATCGGACTCGCTAAATTGAGGGCGATCTAGTACGTTATGACGCGGCCGTTTTGACGCGACCGTTTTGACGCGAGGACGTTTTGACGCCGACCATTTCGACGCCGGTTATTTCGACGCGAAAATGTAAAGCTTAATTAGTCATTTTAAGTGAAAGCAAAAGTTAAAGTCATCTAAATCTCTTTTACAGAAAATTTTATAACACATTAATATACAGTTTAACTAATTCTTAGTAACTCAATTAAAGCGAGAACTTTAGAATTTATTCCACCAGTAGATTTAGATCCAGCATTCAACCTCCTTTTCAATGAATTAACAAAGAATTAGAACCTTTAATGGAATGGTTCGAGGACTCGTACTTAGGTCGACCTCAACGACTGGCTAGAGGAAGACGAAATGCACTATTTCCACCTACACTTTGGTCAGTGTACACTTGAGTTTTAGAAGATACAGATAGGACCAATAATCACGCAGAAGCTGCACATAGACGTTTGCAGAACGAAATCTCTATGGACCATCCAACAATCTGGAAGTTCATTGAGGCGCCCAAAGAATACAGGCAGAAAGAGATCTGTACTACGAGCAATTGCTTTCAGGTCAGCATCCGCCAGCGAAATTAAAAAAATATCGCGATTGTGATGAGAGGATATTGTCAATAGTCAATAATTATAGAAATACAGATATTTTGGATTATTTAAGAGCAATAACTCATAATTATGTTATGAATGCGTAAAAATGTATTTAATAAACAGTCCCAACTACATTTTTTATTTTATTATTTATTTTATTGCAGGAATTCACAATATTTTGTTTTATACTATTGTATAGCAACAAATATTGCAGAAATAAATAAATAAAAATATATATTATGCTTTAAGAATAATCTCCCATAATTATTATATGTACCTACCTACTTTAATTTATTCAAATAAACGGTCAAAAAATATATTTCTGTACATCTAACTAATTTTTTTTTGTATTATCTATCTATAAAATAAAAAAATAAAGCCATACATTTTTCGAGTCGAAATGGCCGGCGTCAAAACGTCCTCGCGTCGAAACGGCTGCCACGAAACGGCCGCGTCAAAACGTCCCATTCCGATTGAGGGGAGTCAATGGCGAAGTCTAGACTTGCATTTGGCATCTCAGGAAGCTCTCCCTGTGGTTCGACTACAAATGTGTATGAGAAAGTTGTGGCGAAGATGTTAGCATCTTCTTTATTGGTGGTAGAGGTTAAACCATCTGGATTTTGGACAAGGGGGTGGATACTTTAGAAGAGAGTTGCGAACTTGTGTATCTGTAGAGAGCTTTAGTACCTTTATCAGGTAATGAGTTTTCATAGTGCGTTTGATTATTCCCAAATATTTTATGCAGTCTGTTCTTTTGAGTTGATTTATTCCAATTGAAACTGATAATTGTGCACCCAACCCATATTTATTCATGCGCACCTGTACAATTACGAATATTCATCATCAGGTTTGCTCACTTACTTTTGAGAATCAGTGACACAGCAATAAACGTAGATAATGTGCCGAATTTCACGATTTCTTACTTTAAATGCACTGTCCTATCTCACCGACTAGAATAACAAAATAATCAATTACCAAATATAAAGATTTTATCGAATACTTTCACGATTGGTACCGTAATCGAACGTGATATCAAGGAAACAAATACATGCGGTACATTTTACGAATGTCATTATATTATTTGTACTTTTACACTTGCTAAACTTTTAGAAGCCACTTTGAAGCAATAGGAGCAATAAGAATTTTTTTATTCGAATATGTCAAAAAAAGTCAATTCAAATCTGATGACCCCTGTGAAGTTAGCACCGTAAAGTAAAAAAGAAACATTTTTTTAAATTCTTAATAGGTAATAAAGAGTTCTAAAAGTTCTTAGTGATATTTTGAATGGTTTTGAATGACTTTTTAAGCTAAGAAATAAATAATTTGGGTGCTAACTTCACGTAGTTTTGTCAGAAAATAGTTCTGACCTTATTTTTCGATGTATTTCCAAAAGTTCTAAGAGTTATTGATTGTTCTGGAAATTAAGACTTAAAAATACATTTTGATGCGCCGAAAAACTTTATCAAAATTCAGAATTCTAGACGTATAAAGAGAGCTCTGATGAGTTCTAAGCGAAAATTGAAGAGTTCTGACGAGTTCTAGTCAAACCAAGGGATTTTCGCTTAGAACTCCTCAGAAATCCTTTGGCTTAGCAAGAACTTAGCAAAAATTGAGTTCCCTAGTTTTGCTCAACCTCAGGGAAATACTTAAAATGGCTTCAATGATGCTTGAAATAGTATTTTTAGAAGTCACGAGTTTTGTCTTATATCAAAATTTATTTTTTTGATGTTTCGTTTATATAATGCGCCTTGACTGAATGAAAGTCAGTGAATTTGTAATTGTCGCCCACAATCTCATACTCTTGCAACGTATTTATTAATCGAATATTTTCTACAGTTTCCGCAAAGATCTTTGAGAATTTTTTTGACCAATTTTTTTTTTTTTTTTTGGAGCTATAGTCAGTGACTTTATGGTATATAAATATAAAAAAAATCTTTTTTTTGTGTAAAATAGCTCTAAACAGAGTTCAGGGGTTTTGAAATTTACCAGACTGATTTTTTTAAGAACTAACTTTTCTAAAGGAATATTAATTTCCTAATCATACATAAATTAACTAAAAACGATATCTCAATAAACTTATGCCAGTCAAAGACAAACAAATTATGAATTATATAAAGTCATTATAAACAAAGACCAAACGAATTTATAGATAAAATAAATTTCACTAAAAATAGACTCATAAGATAACATTGATTCGTTAATTTATTAATTTTCAATAAAATAAGATTTATTTCTGATGAAATAAAGTTAAAATATTTTTTGCAATTGAGAGACAAATTTATATTACAGTTATTATTATTTATGATCATCTAAGATAAGAAATTTTGAAATAATGATTGATATTATTGATTAAGGGGGTACTCGCATGAAAAGTTTTGGAAAAAAAAAGAAAAAACATTTGTGCAATCGATAAATTATCCTTTTTTAATGAATATGGAATATTTAGACACATGGACAATCGGTCCACGGGAAACTGAGATATTGCATTTTAAAGTTTATGCAAATATGCATTTAAAATTTTCAAAAAAAACCTACCTGAACGAAAAATTTTAAGAATTAGCCATTTTCGTTTATTCCATTTTATAGTACTCGACGAGTACATTAAAAATCACCCATCAACATCCATTTTACGCTAATATTTAATGTCCACTTATCGGGGTTTGAAATTGACGAATTTTTCCAAAACCGACATACTGAAAATAGCTTTTTCGTTAATAATTATTTCAACGAAATTTCCCTCGACCAAAATGTAGTAAATAGAAGTATTAATTCATTATATATCTCGAAATTTAAATTCTGCCGATTTTGGGCGTTATATATAACCCGAGCTAACAATTAGAATTATTTTTTTTATTTTTCTACGATTAATACGAAGGAAGATATGGTAATTGACAGACAAAAGATAAAAAAAATGGAAATTATTCGGAAGAATCTTTACTCAAAGTCTTCTTTAATTTTTTTTCAAAAATCAATACTTTTCACGCTATTGGCCAAAAATTGAAAATGTAGCTCAACTTTAATAGACCAAAATTTTAAGAATTCGCCATTTTCGTGTATTCCATCTTATAGTGCTCGACGAGTACATTAAAAATCACCCATCAACATCCATTTTTACGCTGCCGGTTGTCCACATATCGCGATTTGAAATTGACGAATTTTTCCAAAACTGACACACTGAAAATAGCTTTTTCATTAATAATTATTTCATCGAAATTTCCCTCGGCCAAAATGTAGTAAATAGAAGTATTAATTCATTATATATCTCGAAATTTGAATTCTGCCGATTTTGGGCGTTATATGGATTTTTGAGTGATTTTCTAAAAAACCATATGGAATATGTTAAGTACAATTTTTTACGAAAATAAACCCATCCCGAGCTAACAATTAGAATTATTTTTTTTTATTTTTCTCCGATTAATACGAAGGAAGATATGGTAATTGACAGACAAAAGATAAAGACCAAAATTTAAAAATAATTATCCCATAGGGCTAAAAATTACTGGACAATTGTAAAAACATAGGTTACGGCTTTCTACAAAAGGATTTTTTTTCAAATACCACAGTCTAGATGGCGCTAAAAAAATGGCTTAAAAAAATTTGAAAAAAATTTATTTTGTCCACAATTTTTTTTCTGCTAATGTTAAACGGTTCTGGATGGTCTTAAAATGTCCCCAATGTTATTCTCTCATTAGGATGTAATATACATTTTTTTGTGGAAATCATATTTTCCATATATTTACGCTAGAACGATCCAGTTTCTTTAAACACCAATTTTTGAAGCGCCATATCTTACTTCGTATTAATCGTAGAAAAATAAAAAAAAATCATTTTAATTGTTAGCTCAAGGCCATAAAATGAGTTCAAAATCAATCTTTACGTAATACTAACAAATTTTCGGTTATATTTAGAAAACTTAGAAATGTTCGATTTTTGTGGTGAAAATCGCAAGTTTCTACGTCCTATAACTCGGGAGGAGTTTGTTTTCATGAAAAATTGTATTTTTTCCCACTTTTTCTACTTCTGATCTGGACTCCTTTCCTAGCAATTTGCATAAAATTTCAAGTCGATCTGATCAGTTACTAGTTTCTGCTCGATATTACAAAAAAATTCAGTACCTTTCTTGGATTAAATTTGGTTTTTTATTCTATGACGTTCCATCGTAATCTGAGACATGGGGAGCTGTGCGCATGCGCAAGAAGTGGAGCGCATCGAAACAAATGCACAGCGAGTACCCGCTTAAAAATAAAAAATAACAAAACTGTGTTTCGTCGAACCCATTCGTTTATTTATAACAAAAGAGCATTTTTGCAATCGTTGATGTCATCTAGTACAAGGTGAATTAAAAAGTATTTATTCGTATAAAAATTAAATAAAAATAAAAAAAAAGTAGGTTTGAAAAGCAACATATAGGTAGTATATTAATATTTTTGATTCAACCAATTTTGACAAATTTTTAAAATATTCTGTATTAACCCATCGTTGACAAGATGAAGGTCATTGCAAGACCCTAAAAAATAGGTTTAAGGAAAAAAATATTTTCCACAAAATTTTATTTTTAACTTGTTTTTTATTTCATGAATAAAATTACGTTATTGTTACTCCAAAACAGGATTTACTTACATCAACTCAAAATTTTTTAAAAATGATGTGGGTCAGGAAAAAAGAGGGACTTTCCTAATAGTCCAGTAAATTACCGTCTGAAAAACCCCAAACCTCAGCATCAAGTCTGTCCGTCAATTTTTTTTTAATTTGCAGGTATTCATAGGTACATTTACCTCCGAAAATCTCAGTTACGTGGAATTTGTGGAAGGGTGGGAAAATTGCTCTAGAGTTCCCGAAAATCCGTTTTTCGACGATATCTGCCGAAATATGACCCTTATACAAAAAATGAAGAGCAGTTCATTACCTACAAAAGTTGTCCCTATGATTTTTTTCGCTCCACTAATATTTTTTGCAAAAACGGCGTTTCAAAAATTCATTTAATAATTCGCAAAATTATTGTGGTGAAAACGGAAAATTTGAATATCCTCCCAAAACTTGAATATCCTTCCGTTTTTGTCTGAAGACAAATGATAAGGCAATAATAACCAACTTTTTTTACTTGATTAATAAATTTATTGTAAAAAAATCCAATTTGAGAAAGTTTGAAGGCAGAGTTTTTTCTCGTGCACTTAATAAAATACTTGATATATACAGGATGTCCCACGACGATTAAGATAAGTAATATATCAGAATTGGGCAGTAGTAGAGAATTATAATTTAGGGGGGTGTAAGTTAGAGCAAATGTTGCATCTTTCCTTGTTATTGTGTTACCCAATGAGGTATTTGTTTTTGGTCACGTGACGTCGCATTCAAAATTATTAATGGGACAACCTGTATATTTGTGCCTTTCCAACAAACTAGCACACTTGGGGTCTAAAGTGATTAGGGCAGCATGTAACCGAAATCTATTATCAAGATTTGAGAAATGCATTTACGAAGATGGGCATCAATTTGAACATCTCCTTTAAGATTGTAAGTTTTTTTTGTGACAGTTAATTTGAATTTTTATTAAAAATTATAATATTGGTTTGTCTTAATCATTACGTACGAATGTAAGATTGCCGAAAATTACAGGGGATTCAATTATTAATTTTTTAACTTACAATCCTTTAAGTACCTGTAGCTCTTGAATTAATCACTTTAGACCCCAAGCGTGCTAGTTCGTTGGAATTGTTTTATCGGGAGGAACACAGAAAGGCACAAATATACAGGTTGTCCCATTAATAATTTTAAATGCGACGTCACGTGACCAAAAACAAATACCTCATTGGGTAACACAATAACAAGAAAAGATGCAACATTTGCTCTAATTTACACCCCCAAAATTATAATTCTCTACTACTGCCCAATTCTGATATATTACTTATCTTAATCGTCGTGGGACACCCTGTATATTGATGAAAAGGTCAGAATGATATTTTTTATTTAGTACAATTCCTAACCCCAAAAAATTTTTGCACGAAAACAAAATAATCCTAAATTTTTCATAGGGGTGAGGATTTTCTCCATTTTCCGGAAAAACAAAAAATATATAAAAAAAAAGAAAAATGCCATCGATAAGGGGACAAGCTAAGCTTTCTAATGATGTTCGTTGAAAACCGATATGGTCCTTGATTATCTATTAATTCCCGATAGACCCGAGCATTTTCGAAAACTCCGGAAATCCAAAAAACGCCCTAAAAAAACATGTTGTTTATGAAAATACACAAAAATAATTTTTTCTACTAGCGTGCGGAAAAGTCCACTTTTCCGCACTCATTTTAGTGTTGAAAGAGTAACTTTTCCGCACTAGTGCGGAAAAAACTAATTTCCACACTAGTAAATTTGTTTTTGGGGAGTATACTGACATTTGAATATTTAAAATATATATTTGTATGGTTGTAGTTTACAAAATGACTGAAAAATTAAGAAACTTATTAGAATTCTGCTATAATTTTTAATAAAAAGAAACGTACGTTTCAATAATTTTTTAATGGCCCTGGTATAAGCCTCATCAAATGAATGTCAAATAATAATAAACATCTGACATTTTTTATTTGTCACTTTGAATCACCGTAGCAACAAACAAAAAATAAACCTGTCAGTCAAAACACTACCTTGTCAAAACTAATTTTACCGTCGCATCTTTTTCTAGAAGATAATTTTTCATGTATTCTTCAGACGAAGATTTGCCAGAGTCAGTTTTGGAAGCGACTAGAACTGCAAACTTGGGTCTACTACCATCAAAATCTCGATATAGGTATGAAAAGGAATATATTTTGTTTGGAAACTGGTGCCAGAATAAGGGAATTAAAACTTTTAAAGAAGACATTTTTTTGGCTTATTTCGCTGAAGTTTCCAAAACATGCAAGCCAAACACTCTTTGGTCCAGGTACTCAATGTTGAAAAGTGTAATTAAACTCAAAAAAGACGTCGATTTAAGCAAGTTTTTCAAGGTCACGGCATATATAAAAAACAAAACATTGGATTTAGACCCAAAAAGGCAAAAATTTTCTCAAAAGAAGAAATTTTTAAGTTTATAAATGAAGCGCCTGACAAAATTTATCTTCATATAAAAGTCGCTACGATTTTTGGTTTGGCGGGCGCATGTAGGCGAGAAGAATTAACAAACATGTCTTTAGATCATATTGATGACAAAGGAAATATTTTATTGATAAATATCCCAGTCACAAAAAACCACTCTTTCAGAAGCTTTGCGATTTCTGAGGCAGCTGAAAATGGAAAATTGCTAAATTTGTTTAGAAAGTATGTGAGTTTTTCGTGAAATATAAGAAAGGAACTTGCACTGTACAATGTATCAGAATAAACACCTTCGGAAAAATGCCATCAGAGATTGCAAGTTATCTGAAGCTTCCAAATCCTGAATTATATACGGGCCACAGTTTCCGACGTTCCGCCGCCACAATGCTTGCAGATTCCGGAGAAGGAATAACAAATATTAAACGCCTCGGAGGTTGGAAATCTTCTAGGGTCGCAGAAGGTTATTTACAAAGCTCACCAAGTTTCCAAAAGAGCCTATCGAATAAAATATTACACTTCAGTGACGCTGTCGCTGTCCCTTCCACTAGTCAGCAGCTGTCGCCAGTAAAGCCTTCCAAAATGACCTCTTCCAGCCAAGTTCCCGTCGCCACGGTTACAACAATTAGTGCTGACAAAGCAGTGGAAAACCGAAACCTGACTTCATTGGAAAACATTTTAGCCTCTGCAATTAATTTGCAGAGTGCTACAAATTGCACGTTCAATATTAATATTAAGAATAATTAATTTGTTGATATGTATTTAATAATAAATGATTCTTTATGTTAACTTTTGGGTTTTTTCCGCTCGCTAGTAGAAAAAATAACACGTGCGTAAAGTGACTTTTCCGCACTTGTTAGGTAAACTACTATATTGAAACTTTCTGAATATATTTAACACCTTGCAAAAGCACCATTATCCAAAAGGATTCGGTGAAATTAGTCTTGATAAAAAAAATATGAATAAATTTATAGGAGTGTCAAAATATCGAGCAAAAACAAACTTTTGCCCGGTTTTTCAATAATTCAGAGAAATAGATAAAAGGAAAAAGTAACATGATATTATAACTAGAGGTTCCTTCTTTCTTCTGAACTTTGAATCATGAAAAAATATTAAGTTTTACGTGATTTATTGAAAAATTTGTAATCCGCTTGGGAGTGTCATTCCTTTAGAACGTGCTCTCTAAATGCAGGGCAGGAGGTAAAAATGGGGTGCATTTTGGAGCCGGTTATGTCGAAAAGTGATAAGGATCATTTTTGTAGGTACTGAACTGATCTTCATTTTCAAACATTCAAAACACATTTTTCAGACCAATGGGCCTTTTCCCGCACTTCCACAAATATGTACCCATGAATACCTGCAAATTAAAAAAAAATGGTGCCGGACAGACCTGATGCCCGGGTTGGCACCTTCGTTTATTGGACTATAATAAATTAGAAGATAGATTAACGAGTCTGTATGACCTCGAATTTAAGTATAAAATAATTTCAGGAAATGTTTGTTTCATCACTATTTAAGTAAATGTTTTTCATTTAAAGATAAATAAAGTCAAACGCAACCGGACTTTGATATAAAGAGCACTCGCACTCAGAAAGGTTATCAACCAAAATTCTGCAAATTGTTTATTTGCGCCACTAGTAATTAATTTTTATATTTATTAATATATGTTTATTTACAGATTTCTGCTTTCTACCCAATAAAAAACTATATAAAATTATATCGAAAGGGTTCGCACCGAATTTGAACCCAAACAACTACTCCTCGGACTACTTGCCCCCACAGACATTGCATTACATCAGTCCAGACGCGTGTTGAAACGCAAACTTTGTTGGGACAAATCCAAGCCTTTGATTCCGTTATTAAAGGACCTTGTCATCAGTGTGATTAGTGTGCTACCTTCCAAAGTAACTAATTAATTAATTAAACAACTGTTTATGCACAAAAACACTTTATTAAATATTCAATATCTACATTAATGATATATCCCAATGTTTTCGTTTTGCAAATTTAAAAATATATCACTCAATCTCTGATGCTGACGACATCGCACTAAAGCAAGATATCAAAAACGTTCATGATTACTGTGAGACAAATAGTATATACCTTAATTTTGAAAAGTGTTATCACATTTTGTTTGGACGCGGAAAAAGCATTCTGAACCGCTCCTATCAAATATCTTCTCGACCTATAAAAACTGTTAAGGAAATAAAGGACTTAGGAATAATATTTTACTCTAAAATGCTCTTTGATAAGCATATATTTTACATTACTAAAAAGGCTTATAAAATGCTAGGTTTCATAATGAGAACATGTCGCGAATTTAAAAATACACAGACTCTTCGTACTCTCTATATGTCATACGTTAATAGTGTTTTGAGTTATGATTCTGTCATATGGAACCCTGGATACGGCATTTATATAAATAAACTTGAACGGGTTCAGAATATATTCATATATTACGTCAATCAAAAATGTTTTCCATCTATATACACTTTTCGCAGCGCACTGTATAATAAATATTTAAAAAGTATAAATAAATATTGTTATAATTTTAAAATGCATAATTACTGATTTTCAACCCACTCGTTAGGGGTGTTTTCTAATGCGTATAATGCGTTACTCCAGCCTTATTTCATTGCAATTATTATTAAAGGGTGAGTCATAATTTACGATCAGGTCATTTGCACCAAATTTTCCTATAGAAAAAAATTGAGGGTGTTAAGTTAAAATATTTTTATTTAAATCTTTATCAAAATTGGCACAGATGCAAGAATATTATTGAGGGAGTCCTAATTATCCAACCTGGTAGGTTGGCTATTCCTATTTTGAAAAAATAAAAAAATAATACAAAAATATCGTTTTACCTTCATCCACGTGCGTTCCATGTTTGAGATGATGTAGATGAGCGTAGTAGTGATGATGATGCAGGATGCACTCCAAATCCGTACAATTCAACATACCTCCGTCTTATATATCACAAATCACAAAAAAAACACTTTTTCACTACACCTATGGCACACTTAAGATTTTAATCTAAAATTGAAACACTGAAAAAAAATATACAATAACAAAAAGCATTTACTCGATCCGTCATGCATCTGTAAAAAAAAATTAACACTGGTACATTTTATCACGATAATTTCTGCATTTTCCGGACCCCCTAACACGAACGCCCGCGAGTCCTTAGGTCAAGGTTCCGCGATAAAACTCGCGGTTATCCTTCTGCTGCACTCCGATGAACAACACTGTCTAAGCAGAAGTATATTGTGGGTCACATTAGGAGATAGACGTTCTTAGGTCCATTGGTCTGTGGATGTGGACTAGCGCGAAGAATTTAAATGCGCGACTGTCGTTGAATTAAAAGATATAGAAGGCTAGCGAAATAAAGATATTGACTGTATGCACGGGGAACGGATTGATTGAAGGGGGGACATAACTTTCTAAGTGCATGCTGTTCAATTGGCAGTGGCGGAAGTTAAAAGGGGGTAAGAGGAAATCTGTTGCACCGTTGGTTATTATCAGTGTGTCCTGGCAATATCTCTTGTCTATAAAAACTGTTGCTTACAAATTTCCACAAGAACCTAGGGCGCACTATAACCTCAAAACTACCATACAATACTGTTAGAAACGAGATATTTAGAATTATTCTCCAGATACAAGACATTGTTCGAACTGATTGACCTGATTGACACTCAAAATGTAGGTAGATACGATGAGGAATTGCCAGGATATTGCCGGAAAATAAAAAGAAAAGCAAAAGGATGCGTTTAATGTGTTGAAATATTTTTATGAGAGCACAAAAGCGTTCTATAAAAATAATTCAGATTTAATTTTTCGGATTAATTCCGGATGCAAAACTCATTAAACTATCGAGTAGGCTTTGGGAATAACACGTCTTTTTTTAAATAGTTATCCGATTACATTTTAAAGAATCTGATATGCAGGGTGCTATTTTAGAGATTATCAACTTTTACAACTTTTTCTTAATCCGGATCTGGAATTTAACTTTAGTTCTTGTATTGTACGATTGGGCTATTCAAACAATGTACCTGTACCAAATAAGAAAGAAATCTACAGGGTGTTTCCAAAGTTATGACAATAAGTATTGCATTAATTGAATATTAACTTTAAAGGTTTAGTAATATGTAGAACGAAATGTGCATTTATAACAATATGTCAGAACATCTCAGTTTTCTCCATTCGTTTCGAATGTCTGATACAATTTAAAAATATCTGATGTACAGCGTGTTGCTTTGGGGATTTTCAAATTTTACAAATTTTTCTTAATCCGTATCTGGATTTTAACTGTAGTGTGTAGTCCTTACATTATACGATTGGGCTACTAAAAAATGATACCTGTACCAAATATGAAAAAAATCTACCAGGTATTTCGAAAGTTACTGCTTGTGAAATTCCAGTAGTAGAATGGGATGTGCACTTAAATTTTTTTTCATTTTAACTCATTTTTTCCGTTCTTTTCAAATATCCATCCCAATTTTAAAAAATCTTATATACAGGGTGTTGTTTTGGGGATTTTCAAATTTTACAAATTCTTCTTAATCCTGATCTGGATTTTAATTATAGTTCGTACACTATAGGATTGGGCTATTAACAGACTATTCCTGTACCAAGTATGAGAGAAATCTACAGGGTGGTTCTAAAGTTACGGCTTATCAAAATTTTGTCCGAAATGGATGAAACACCCCGTATCTCGGTTATTAAGGGCGTTAGACCCAGTAACCAAGGTTATTTGGAATCACCTAAGTATACAGTTAACATATGTCGGTTTAACTATGAAACACCCTTTATGACTAAACCGTAACACACAATTTTGGTGATATTTTTATGGAGGATTTTGAAATGGAAATGTAAATAAACAAAATTTAAGACTTTCTGTATTGGTTTATATATTTAGATGATATTTGAAGTACAAAGCCACTATGAGTTATAGAAATGAATTAATAATGATAATATTTGGTATTTAAAAAAATATTTTTCTTCTTTTTCTATATTTAATTATTCTTAGGAATGTTCTTACGATATTTCCATCATTTTTCTTTCATTATTTTCCTCTCTTTAATTTTATAAAAGAGATTCTTTCTGTTAGTTACATTTTGTCTCCAGTATTTTTCTTTTATTTTTTTATTGGATACCAGACTGAAAAATTACACATTTCTACCCTTCCCCAAACAAAAAAAAACTTCGAATTATCATATATCGAAAGATTGCGCAGTATCTGAACGTCAAACAACTACTCCTCTGACTACTCGCCTCGACAGGCATTAAATTACATCAATCCAGACGAGCGTTGGAACCCAACCATTTCGGGACAAATTGCGGCTAAACAATAATTTGGTATAAATTACTGACAACTTAATTTTAGCTTATTTTTTTTATTGGGAAATTATACAAAAAAAATTATATTCTAAAAGTTGGATTATCCGAAATTTAAAAACCACTAGTTGAAAAATTGTTGATACGCTGCTGCTCCGTGAAACTGTTGCTGATTATGATTGTTGACTTAAGTGTGATGATTGTTTTTAAAGGGGAAGTTATCAATAATTTCAAGGACCGGCTCCAGATGAAATGTAAAAGCAGAAAACATTTTAGTTTTTAGTTTGATACTTGAATTATTATTTTATGTATTTTCGACCGAAAAAAAAAATAGGATTTTAGGATTTGACACCTTTTTCACTATTTTCTCAATAATTTTAAAATTTACAAAAAAAAATAAAATGTCCTCAAAAAATTCTTTTTAAATTGTTTAATAAGATTTTTTGAAGTTTGCAATTTTCTATGTATTTTCATCCGAAAATAAAATAATTTTAACATCTATTTTTTGGATTCATAGAATCCTTAAAAAACGATTTACATCTGTATTCTTCAAATTCAATTTTTTTATGTATTTTTATTCGAAAAAAAAATATTTTGTTTTTCCTCACCTTTTTGCCATTTTCATGGTTAATTCATTTTCGAACAAATTTTTTTCCTACATTTTAAAAAAAATCAAAAATCATCTAAAAATCCTTTTTTTGGTGAATTACGATATCGCCAATCGTTTTCCATACAAAACTATGAATTTTTATGTTTATATGATTTCTATTTTACGATACTTTCTTGCAAAATTAATTCGAAAAATACCTTGAAAAAAATTAAGAGGGAAAAACCCTTTTGCTATGCCCTTAATCATGCTGACTGTAAATCGCCTGGAACCGACCCTGATAATTGCTAATTACCTTCAATTATCTCAGGAATATTGCAAAATTATAAATTAGGATCATGAAAAGCGATTTGCTACTGAAAAAATGGGAAAACAAAAAAATATTTCCAATCTAATCAAGCGACAATTAACTCGAACAATAATTCTAAAAATAGAAAGTATATATAATTATATAGAATAATTATGTTGTATAACACATTAAATGCAATAACTTGTTGTCTGTCTAAAAATGTTCCTAAAGTAAGATTTTTGTGAGGGAATGAATCAATATAAATCAATATAAAAAATAAAAATCGAATTTTTATTTTTTTATTATTCCCTAAATTGGGCACTTTAAATAAAGAAATGAAATGTTGGATTTTCTTAGACAAAAGTACACACAAAATCCTTCTTTTTAAGATAAAAAATTTTTCTCTACTATTGTTTTTCCAAAAATAGTGGCCAATTCAATTATTTTCGAAAAATGCCGGTTTTGGTTGGGCAAATACATTTTATTTTCAATTTTTACCACGTCTTCCCGGCATAAAAATATATATTTTCTTCAATTTTTAAGAAAATTCGACGATTCTTTGGGTATTTGCCAATTCAGAAAAAAAATAATGTGCGCCAATTTGTTTTTTGAGGTTATGATGTATTTTTAAAACAACCCTACTATACGGCAGAGCGGGGGAAGGATTCGAATCCTTTTTGAGGATCCGAGGCCTGTGATTCGAATCCGTTAAAAAAAAGGATTCGTGATCCGGATTCGCCGAAGAAATCCTAAAGGATTCGTATTCGAATCACCAATATTAGGTTCGGATCCTTTTACAGACCATACTACGATAAATGGATGAGTCGGAATTTGAGGTGATTTTCCCTCTTTTTCCGGGGTCCCCTTCAAAACGGCCAAAAACCACCCACTGGAGGGGTTAAACGCGTTTTACAAGGTTTCCCTGTAGAAAAACTCACTTTCCCCCCATTTTAGAGGATGCTGAGCACGGTGGTGATGTTGGATATCGCTTCCGACTACCACCAGCCCCTCCACCGGCCAATACTCTTCCCCGAAAGGGGTCAATTTTCAAATTTTTTCCGGACTGGGCCAATTTAGTCTCTCTCCCCCATTTTCGACGTCGCTAAAACCGAATCTGAGGTTAAAAAAAGTTGTTAACCTCGGCGTCCCCTTCAAAACGGCCAGAAACCTCGCTAATAGAGGTTTCTCAGCTTATCGAGTTTTCTACCACTTTTTTGAGAGTAATAGTCTCTTCCTTGAGAAAATATAAAGTTCCTCGAGAGAGATGACGCCTAACCTCCCAACCCTACCGCAGGGTTAATTGTTTGAAGAAATTAAATATATAGATGGGTATGTAGGGGTGGTTTTTGGCCGTTTTGAAGGGGACGCCGATGGTAAAACGGGGGGAAATACTAAATTGGCCCTGTCCGGAAAAAAAACGGTGTCACTTATGAAAATTGACTCCTTTCGGGGAAGAGTATTGGCCGGTGGAGGGGTTGGTGGTGGTAGGAAGCGATATCCAACATCACCACTGTGCTTAGCATCCTCGAAAATGGGGGAAAAGTGTGTTTTTCTACACGGAAACCTTGTAAATAGCGCGTTTAACCCCTCTGGGCGGTGGTTTTTGGCCGTTTTGAAGGGGACGCCGAGAGTAAAAACTTTTTTTAACCTCAGATTCGGTTTCAGCGACCTCTAAATCACTTGATTCGAATCCTTTTTTTTTAGTCTCGTGATTCGGATTCCTGATTCGAATCCTTTGTTTAGTCTCGTGATACGGATCCTTTTTTTGAGGATTCGTGCCAGCTCTGCTATACGGATCGATATTCTACTTCGTCACGGTCATTTTAATTTTTTTTATTTTTCCACGACTCTTAGAGCCGGAGATATTTAAAAAATAGTGAAGCAATCCACTCGAAAAATACCAAAAATGCCGTTTTTGGCACATATCACGCGAAGCTCCAGCCCAAATTTATTGACAAATTTTTTACAAGCTACTCTTTATGTATAAAAATATGGCTTCCAAGTCTAACACAAATCAAATTTCAAGTCCATTTAGAAAAATTAATAGCGATAATTTAAATAAAATTAAAGCCAGTCTTATTATGTGTGATTTTAATATGAATTCTGTGGACGTGGATTATATTTTTAATGAATTATTGATAAAATGTGAAACTGTTATTAATTCTATTGCACCTATTGAAACTTGTTACTACAAATCAAATTTACCTTGGTTTGACTATGAAGTCTATGATAAAATTAAATTAAGATATAGGGCTTATAAAGATTTTAAAAATTGTCAGGAAAATGAGAAATCAGAAAAATGGCAACTTTTCAAAACTTTCTAAACATTCTAAAACTGAAAAAAGAACAATACTATTACGAAAAAATTGACAGATACCGAAATAACCCCAGACAAATGTGGAAAACGTTAAAAAAAGTTATTAATGATAATAATCCTGAAAGTCCAAATTCTATAAGTTTTGAAAGAGGTCAAGGCAGGGAGATTGTAACAAATAAATTGGAAATTGCGCATAGGTTCAATGAATATTTTGTTGATAATTTTTTACTAACTATTGTAACCAATCAAATTACTTAATTTAGAGTCATGTGTCCAATTTCATCCAATCAGCTATGGATTACAGCGATAACACCCTACATGTGGTGTTTTCAGTTTGGTGTTTTCAGCAAGTCAAGTTTTTGATTAAAAATTAATTAAACGTCAAACTGACAACTAGTTTAAAAATGTTTAAATCTACAAAGTAAAAAATTATCTTATCGAATACCCCTCGGGCCTTGATAAATCCTCAAAATTTTGTCATAGAGAATCCTTCAAGCGTGTTGCTTAAGGATAATAGCCCTCGGCCTTCGGCCTCGGGCCATTATCAAGCAACACGCTTTCAGCATTCTCTATGACAAAATTAGCTCGGTATTATCAAGGCCCTAGGGGTATTACTACTGAAAATATTGAAGATATTGTTCAAAGTATTCAGAATAGTGACAAGTGGAGTAACGAAAATAACAATTTGTATCTCAACTTCGAAAACTTTAAAATGCTTTCTATGCAAGATTTAAGAAAACTTAACAAATTTTCATTATACGAAACACTAAACTGTCGAATCGAATGATCAAAGAGACTTTTCAAACAATTGGTCATGTTTTTTTTTTACTTCTGTGTCAACGACTACTATGGCCATTAGCCTCGTGTTCTGTGTAGGCTTTGTTACTATTTCCCAGCGCCACTTTAGGAACAGCACTGTTAATTAGAACCCAACAGTGAATGGGCGAGTGAGGAATCACACCTGGTATATGAAAATCAATTTCTAAATTTTTTAATTAATTAAAAATCAGAAAAAGATTTCTGCCTTTGGTGTGATTCGAACCCACAACCCTTGGATTATGAGTCCAGTGCTCTACCCACCCCCCTAATTGGTCATGTTATTCTTAACTTAATTAATACATCACTTAATACAGGTAAAATTCCGAAAGCTTTAAAATTAAAGTTAAATGTAAAAAAACTCAAGCAATGATTTTTACTACTAAATATAAATACGATCAACTAAACATAAACACCTACAATATTAACATCAATGGTGAAAAAATCCAAATATTATCAGCAGTAAAATATTTAGGATTCCACCTTGATAGTTTCCTAAATTTTGATAATCATTTCAACTATATTCAAAAAAAGTTATTAAAAACACTATATTTTTTCAGCAGAATTTCACAGTATTTATCAATGGAAAGCAGAATAACAGTGTATAATACCATTATCCAACCACACTTTGACTACTGCGCATCAGTGTTATTTTTGTTTAATCTAAATAAAATAAATGTGCTGCAAAAACTACAAAACCGGGGCATGAGAATTATTTTAAGAACAAATCGTCGTACCCCCATAAGGGACATGCTAAATACTCTTAACTGGCTGTCGGTAGAAAATCGCCTGTCTTATCTATGGTTTTTATTTTTAAAATAGTAAACGGCACAACACCTGAATATTTTGAGCAGTATATTACTTTTAATAAGAATGTTCACTCATACAACACTAGAGGCATAAATAATATTTATATTCAAAGAACAGCGTATAGAAGTACTATGAACTCTTTATTTTTTAAAGGTTTTAACCAATTTAATCTTCTACCAAATAATATTAAAAATGATGATACATTAGACAGTTTTAAAAGTAAAATGAAGGAATTCTTACGAATCAAGATGTAGCTTCAAAAAACTTCAGTGTTTTTATTAACTTAGCTTTTATATTATTATGTATATTATTCGTATTATTCTTTTCTAAATACCATGTTTAAACGTTATTAGTTGTAGTTTCTTTTAGTTTTAGTTTCTTTTATCTCAGAGTGATTTAATATTATGTAATTTTATTGTATTATTATTTATATGTATATTAGGGTTCCTAATTAAATAAAGATCTATCTATCTATCTATCTAAAATCGAAAAAATTAAAAAAAATTGACTTAGCTCTTACATCCATATAAAATTCTAATTTCATTCCACTAATTAACAACATATAATCCTCCATGTTATTTATTGGTTTATTTTTATTTTGCAAATTACGCTTATGGAATGTGACGTTATATCCCCACTTTTACCGCACTCCTCTTTTATTCAGAGTATAGTAAGATACAGGATAACATTTTGTATTTGAGAATTTGACTTACCTGAAATCTATTTTCTAAACAATCACTCAATAACCAAAAAAACTAAAGAAAGTTTCCTCAAATACTAAAAAAAACTTTGATTACCACCCATACACCCGCGCATTTCATATTTTTGCCTTAAATTATTGTGTTTAAACTTTAAACTTCATTCATTTTTAACGAAAAATCAACGTTTTTCCTAAACGGTCAGCGAGTGACTAATTTTAAAAAATGACTTAATTTGTTCAAAGTTTACAAAAAGTCTTTCGGTTTTTCTACATCACTAAAAATGTTTTATAGTACGGGTGTTTAGGAATGTATACAGAATACTCGGAAAGTTAAATAAATATTTCTCTCTCTCTCTCTTCACTGGATTAAAACCACTTAGTTGTTAAAAAAGTTTTTAATTGACGTTTCGGCTTTCCTATCGAAAGCCGTTATCAAAATGACATAACAAAATAAATAAATTTACTATAGAAACAGAACACTTGATAATCTTGCAAAAATACGACATCAACATAGTACACTTAGAATAGATTTTGAGATTGAAGATGTCAAAATCTGTTTCAATCATTTTTTTGTGACGTTTCTGGGAACGAATTTTGAAAGGATAGCGCATTTGCATATTATAAGAGAATTTATACTTCGTCATAAATGAAGTTTTCTTATTAATATTATCATAAGAAAAAACCAGATAAAAACTTATGATACTATCCCGATATAGAGGGTATCCTTTTTGCAATTAACTCTTTTTGTAAAATAGGTATCCAAATTTTTGAAATATCGACCAAACAATTAGAAACACATTCGTTATTATTTAAGCATATCAATGCTGCTTCTTTAACTTTGCGGTTATAATTATTTGGTTCTTTTAATAATCTAGTTGAAGAATTCCATTGTATTTTATGACCAAAATCCCATGCATGTTCACATATTTTGGATTTTCAACTAGATTAGTAAAAGAACCGAATAATTATAACCGCAAAGTTAAAGAAGCAGCATTGATATGCTTAAATAATAACGAATGTGTTTCTAATTGTTCGGTCGATATTTCAAAAATTTGGATACCTATTTTACAAAAAGAGTTAATTGCAAAAAGGATACCCTCTATATCGGGATAGTATCATAAGTTTTTAACTGGTTTTTTCTTATGATAATATTATTAATAAAACTTATGACGAAGTATAAATTCTCTTATAACATGCTAATGCGCTATCCTTTTTTAAAATTCGTTCCCAGTAACGTCACAAACATATGATGGAAACAGATTTTGACATCTTCAATCTCAAAATCTATTCTAAGTGTACTACGTTGATGTATTTTTGCAAGAGTATCAAGTCTGTTTCTATAGTAAAATTATTTATTTTGTTATGTCATTTTGATAACGGCTTTCGATAGGAAAGCCGAAACGTCAATTAAAAACTTTTTTAACAACTAAGTGGTTTTAATCCAGTGAAGAGAGAGAGAAAGAGAAATTAAAATACAAACCACTATGAGCTATCGAAATGAATTAAATAAATATTATTTCCTATATAAAGTAAACAGTAGACCAGATTGAGTGGAACCGTTCGTCGCGTGGAAACCAATCAGTAAATGCGCTGACCGCCAGTTGCATAAATTACCGTACATCATTTTTATTGCTATTCAGTCGCCTGTATAATGTTTAAACAAAAATACACAAAGTTATATTTCAAGTAAAAGAAAATATTTTTATTTTTTTCATTGCCGCTATTCTAGTTTTCGTTTAACTTATATGATTATATTTTAATCAATTCTAAAAAAGATACTATTTCCTCATAATAATTTTTTTCCATTCGCTTTAATGAGTTATTTTTACGCGGCATTAGTAAAGTAACTTTATTTTCAACTAATTATATCGATCATAAATGATTATGTTTGGTATAACGGGATTCCCATGAAACTGGTTCTTATTATTACAAAATTAAAATAATTATAATTTCTAGACGTATTTACATTCTACGTACCAGTTGTTCGTATGTTATTCACATATCAAAGTGGGTGACATTTCAAAACTTTTATGATTATGGGCGATCCCATGGGCTTTTCCATTGCTGAATATACCTAGTGTTTAAAAAAACTAAAATGTATCGCCACTGAAAGGGGCTCATCAACAAAATTCTTACCAAAAGGAGGTCCCACTTTAGAAAATTTTGGAAAGCACTGACTTAGAAGACACGATATTTGTTCTAAATAAATATTGGACTAGTTCTGTCAAAAATATTAAAATACAAGAAGAAAAAGAATAAGAAAAAGAAAAAGAAGAAGAACAATGTTTCTATCTAAAACAGTCTGACCTTTCATATAAAATCTTTTGGAAATTTTGTGTCTGTTAAAAATTATCGTGTTTTTTAGGAGTTGATGTTTTTTATCATAAGAATTTCTTAGGTTTCTTTTCCATTCATTTGTAGATAATTTTTAATGAAAAGTAACGAAATTTTTTTGGCCCTGACTGCCACCCATGTTTTTTTGACCGATTAAGAAAATTGCCCGTGATTCGAATCATCTATAAAATCTAAAACCGGATTCATGTACTGCATACATAGTGTGCCAAACAGGGTAACGAAAAAAAAATTATAAACAGGATGTATCACAAGTCGTTTCATATCACTCGAATGATAAGCAGCTTTGCAAATAAAATTTTTAGTTGACCAACTTTGGTACATCCTCTAACAGCCGAATATGTTTCTAATACTCGTTTGAGCTACTTGTTCGAAGGATGTTAGCGATGGCACATAAACGTATGACAGTAGGTAGTTGGGTGGGACTTATTTCCTTATACCATATGAGAAACTTATTAATTTTAGGAAAAAAGTTATTCTTTATAAAAAGTTCTGCATGTTCCAAAATGTAAAATACGATCATCAGATATCAAATTTTTTTAGTCGTATACGAGGTTTGTCAAAAAATATTAATTTGCTCAAGAGTAAAGTACCTTTATTTTTGAAATATGAAAAAGAAGTTATTAAAAAAACTTTACGTCAACATACCGATTTTGAAGAAGATATCCCAACTTTAAGAAAATTTTAATTTTTAACATTTTTTGATACACCCCCGTAACTGACAATTTTGAATTCATTGAAAAATTTAAGAATGTTCACAGGGGCTTTACAAACCTATAATAGACTTCCGTTTATAAGCAAAAAGTAGCCCGGATTAAAATTTTTTGATTTTCCTTCTATCCCACTAAATATTTTGCAAATTTAATTCCTGCATATTGATTATAATGTGATGCAGAACTTTTTATGAAGAATATATTTTTTAAATCAATAATAAAGGAAATTTTCATTTGTTGTCAACTTTTCAGATATACTCACCACACCATCGAACAATATTAACAAAATGATGATGAATTCAAAATTATCAGTTACGGGGGTGTATCAAAAAATATTAAAAATGAAAATTTTCTTAAAGTTGGAATATCTTCTTCAAAATCGGTATGTTGGCGTAAATTAGAAACAAATTTTTTTAATAACTTTTTTTTCATATTTCAAAAATAAAGGTACTTCTCTCTTGAACAAAATTCATATTTTTTGACAAATCTCGTATACGACTGAAAAATTTTTATATCTGATGGTTGCGTTTTAGTTTTTAGACCATGCACAACTTTTTATAAAGAATAACTTTTTTCCAAAAATTAATAATAAAAAAAGTTTCCCCATATGGTACCAACTTATTGAGACATACTGTATATTTTTTTCCATATTCTTGAATAACTCGGCTAACAATCACGAGATGTTATTGTAAATGATTTGACACAATAAAATATTTATACTTTTATTTTAGTACTACTGCAACATAACCTGTCTAATTTTTTTTGGTACACGCTATACCTAAATAATTCGCGAATTTAAACAAGGTAATTGCGCAATAAACCGCGGCACTGCTTTCGGGTACGACCAAAGCTTGCGATCTCTTTTTTTTCAGTAATTGATGTGCCATTCATACGATAATTGTATCGTATAACCGTGGCCCAGATGTGGTTAAATGTTACTGAATTTTTTCTGCGCTTTGATTGTTATGGTATTTATTACGTACGCCTCTGAGTCTGAAACAAAACTAATACGTCTCTTAAGTTGACAGCAAAGTGGGCAGGACGTGAATTTGATAATTGAATAATTTAATGCTAATTAAATGGTATAATTAGGAATGTAATGCTATTTTTGTTTTGTTAATCGCTTGCTGTGTTAGCTGTTGGCAGAGTAATATTAAAATTGGATTAAAAATAGCTTTTTGTTTATGTTGTTAATTCTTGTATTTTGTATCAAGGTTTATTTAAATACAAATAGTATTTTGAGCCCTGACTATAATTGTTTTAGTTAATTAATTAACACCAATAACATAGACAACTTATAATACATTTAAGAGTATTAAAAGTTGCAAGTGTGTTTTAAACTCGATTTTGGAAAATCTTATTAGATCTCAAATAACTTTTTTATTTTCATGTGGTTCATGCGAGGCAATTTCTTATTTTTTTATTATTTATTTCTGCAGCGAATGACTTTTTTTAAATCTGAATATGTAAGGTACCAAAAAAAATCCAAAATCTCATATATCACCGAATAATTAATTACATTTATATTTTTACCTGAAATATACCAGATTTGTTTGGTAGGTGAAAAATTACTTTGCATCTTAGTTGGATGCATTTAACAACGGAATCCTCGTAATATGTTGACATCTAGGCATAATTTCTTTAACCGTTTCAAATATTTAAACAGTTTTCTATATGCATACATCCTCTGCCATCTACTTGAGAATAGCCTTACTGAAGTTTGAAGTGATCAAACATACCTATTTTCAAGCAATTTGACATTGACGTTTATTAAGTTTTCTATTTGTCACTGTCACTTTAAATAAACGTGGTGGATCGTGTTGTAGTAGTGGGACTTATCGTGTATTTTCTCTACTACTATTAGCTGGCTGGTGGAGGAATTACATCACATGTTCGCTTACGTACATGTGAGTTGTGTGAATTCAGATTTCGAGCCGCTGATAACTTAAAGATTAGACCAATTGACGTCCCCCTTTAGTACGACCTCTCTCACCTTGAATTGAGACAGTAAGTTTTGATTTAAAAACTATTAGGTTTATGTAATCCAGAAATTAATTTTTCTTACTTTCCAGCTTTCACATAAAATGGCATCGATAAAATCGCTAAATCTGTTGGGAAATTTAAATAAAGTTATAACGAGGAGGACGTTTTCTACCACCAAGATAGCGGCCACAAAGCAAATGACCGTAAGGGATGCTCTCAATTCCGCTATGGACGAAGAAATGGAAAGGGATGAAAAGGTTTTTATTCTTGGTGAAGAGGTAGCTCAGTACGATGGGGCTTATAAAGTTACTAGAGGCTTGTGGAAAAAATATGGAGACAAGAGGGTTATTGATACCCCTATTACTGAAATGGGGTTCGCTGGTAAGTTTTAATGTTTTTACTTTTATTATGATCTGAAGTTGTCATTTTTTATTAATTATATTTCCTACTTTATGAGAAAAATGATAACATAACCTTACTTTTTAATTCACATTTAAGAAGATTACATATCGCTGCCTCAGTAATAAAGTAACCTAACTCTAAAAGCACGAATTATTCATTTTAAACATTAAATGACTCTAAGAAGCGCCATGCATTGGTCCGGCAAAATCCGGCTTTTTGAAGTACCCTATTACAAATTCAATTAAAACTTTACATTGCAATTACAAGATAGTTTTTCACCATTTCTGTAAAGTTGGAAAGCTACAGATAAAATTAATTCGAATATTGGATACATATTCTTGAAATGTATCACAAGTATTTTTTTAAAAGTCCGAATACTTTACCCTAAAAATGTATAAGATACATATTCGGATAATATATCCAGATTCTTAACTATTAAAGATAAAAAGAGGCCACGGTTATATTTTAATTTATAGGTACACCAAGTTAAGTTTAAAAATAAAAGTCGTAATTTTCTATTAAAAATATGAAAAGTGTGCTTATAATAATCATTCTCAATCAAATTATTATAAAAATTGAAAAGTATATAAATCTAAAGAGGACTTACTTCGATATTAAATTTTTTTTGCACAAACACTAATTTGATGTCCCTAACCACTAAAAATGACAAACTTTTTTGGGTATTCATTCAAATACAAGTTATGCATTTTGGAAAAATGCACAAAAACACTTATTTTGATATTTTACAACTAACTTATTTAGGTTATGAATATCTTCTTTTTTTTTATTTTTAATTTTGTTAGTTTAAACATTTAGTTTACCATCACTGATGATACACTAGAGAGAAGGATGGGCCATATAACTCAATCTGTCAGACTGCAAATGACGTCATGAAATACTGTACATAACGTCAAACCTACGTAAAAATGTAAACAAAACAAAAATGGACTTGTGGTGTACTTGCAGTTACCTATATATTAACTATTTTTGTAGTTAATGTGAAATGACACACCAATTCCTGCCTTCTTATAAACGAGTACTAATAAGTATTTCGTGACGTCATAAGATACACTTACATTGCTTGGAAGTGGCCCATCCTTCTCTCTAGTTTATGATCCTTGGTTTGCCATTTCATTTTACATTGTTTTTTATAATTTTTTATAACAAAAACATTTAGAAAAGCTGAAAATTAGAAAATGTACATATATGGAGTGAGGAATTTCCATATCTTCAATTTTTGACGAAATATTATTATATAGGTATTGCTACTGGAGCTGCAATGGCGGGGCTCAGGCCTATCTGCGAATTCATGACATTCAATTTTGCAATGCAAGCCATCGATCAAATCATAAATTCGGCAGCAAAGACTTTTTATATGTCAGCTGGACGAGTTAATGTACCAATTGTGTTCAGGGGACCCAACGGGGCGGCTGCCGGTGTAGCGGCGCAACATTCGCAATGTTATGGGGCTTGGTACGCCCATTGCCCTGGTTTAAAGGTAAGCATTGTTTGTTTAGTTTGCGGACAAATTGGAAACAATATATTTTCGGTTATTCCTTAAAAAGAGATTCGCTATCAGGAGCTATCAGGATCAGGATCAAAATGATTTATTTATGATTCCTTTTTATATTTCTACTTCCAGGGTAAAAAAATTATTTGGGAATATTAATTCTGATTATTGACATTTTTTTTAATATATCAGTTTCTGTTGTTATCTGTGTTTTTATAATGTGGTTGGCAAATTTCAAATTTAATATTTATGATGTAAACATTTACTTCAAGTTGAAATGTAATTGCTATTGTTCCTGTATATTTTGAAAATAGTATTGGCGGAGCTCCCTAGCGTTAATTGAATTAACTATCTTCCGTTTAGGGCAACATAATTTTCCGTTGTAATTTGGAATTGACCATATTTCACATGAAAGAGATGAGGCATTTGTCGTTATGCCGTTGGCACAACTTGCTGTCAATTTAGTGTCACCTATCAATTGTTAATGTCAATTCTTTGATATATATTTAAATACTTTAAGTATTTCAAAATTTTCAAGTTATTCTTGTTAAGTTTGGCTGTTTGATAGTGTATGAATATTGTTTCATTACTTTTATTGTATATTTATTGATTTTATTGATCCAGAAAAGTCGTGATGCCTCCCAAATGGTCCCTAAGATATCCAGGGGCAAAGTGTTCTGTGCCCCATTGCAGAAAATTTGAAATACTTCGAATATATAACAAAGAATTGACATTACCACTGATATGTGACATTAAATTGACAGCAAGTGGTGCCAACTGCATAACTTGCTGTAATGTCAATTCTTTGTTATATATATTATTAAATATTTGAAGTATTTTAAATTTTCTGCAATGGGATGTCTTAGAGAGCATTTGGGAGGCATCACGACTTTTCTGGATTAATAAAATCGAAAACCGTAAATATACAATAAACGTAATGAAACAATACTCATACACTATCAAACAGCCAAACTTAACAAGAATAACTTGAAAAATTTGAAATACTTCAAACTTAGATCATACACGATCTAAGACTTCAAATATCTAAATATATATCAAAGAATTGACATTAACAATTGATAGGTGACATTAAATAGACAGCAAGTGGTGCCAATGGCATAACAACAAATGCCTCATCTTTATCAGGTCAATTGCCGCTGCAACTGGAGCGGTTCCATTGTAAATCTAAGTGTGTCAGTTACAGTGATTTGAATATTTTTTTTGCAATGATTTTATCAAAAAATAAAATTTTAATTTTGTCAAAATGAATTATTAGTCCAACGACCACATCTTAAACTATTGTTTCCTCTAAATGCTGTATCTAAAAAGTGTCAGGCAAACATCTTATATTTTTAAATTAAAAATTGAAAAAGGTACGAATTCTATCTTCAAAATAGTTCAATATAAAAGAAAAAATAATCTTGTTTTTATAAGTTTAAAATTGTTTTAAAACTTGCACAAATAACAAAAAAGTATATGTTTCCTTTAATTATTTAAAGGTTATTTCTCCATACAATTCCGAAGATTGCAAAGGTCTGTTAAAAGCTGCCATTCGGGATCCAGATCCGGTAGTATTTCTAGAAAACGAACTTGTATATGGTGTCCAGTATGCGATGTCAGACGAAGCTTTGAGCAAAGATTTTGTGTTACCTATAGGAAAGGCTAAAATCGAAAGGCCAGGTAAAGTTTTCATCTAACTTCATTCCGTTTTATTCCAGAATAAGTGAATTTACAAAAGTATCATTTGAGAGGCCTGCACGCTCACCAGATTTATCTTATACGTTTATTCCTTTATAGGTAAACATATCACATTAGTAGCACATTCGAAAGCGGTAGAATTATGTTTAGAAGCTGCCAAAGAATTAGCCGGTAAGGGAATAGAAGCCGAAGTCATCAATCTCAGGAGTCTTCGACCTTTAGATACAGATACGATTGCCAAATCTGTTAGCAAAACGAATCACCTTATCTCAGTCGAGCAAGGGTAAGTCTTAGAACCTAAAAACCACAGTCTAAACGATCATGTTTCACAAACGCTCATGTTGTTTTAGCTGGCCCACATGCGGTATTGGCTCTGAAGTCCTTGCTAGAATCATGGAAAGCGAAACTTTCTTCCACTTAGATCAACCTGCCATGAGGATCACCGGTGCTGACGTTCCTATGCCATACGCAAAATCATTAGAAATGGCGGCCATACCAATACCAAAAGACATAGTAGAAGCAGTCAAAAAATTGTTGAAAGTCAAGTAAAATATTCTTATAATCGCAGAAAACACTCATTTCGTGGTATGTTCCACTCCTAAAGCGAATCCAATGGGCTATTAAATAATTAAATTATTTTTAAATTATCACCTGTCACTTACACTTACCTAATTCGTTATAGGCCAAAGGGAAGTAAGGAAAGAAGAAATTAAAGCAACGACAAATGAAGTTCTTGGATGTCAACAATTGGGTGACGTTTCGGAAATAATTTTGTTCATTAATTATTAGTAAGAGATCAAAAATGAAGTTATAAAATGTCAACTGTCATAGCGATTAGTTTGATTGTGATAGGTGAAGTTTTACAAATGCTTTTATTGTGTATTATCACTTCTATTACTAATTCCCTAAGTAGATGAAGGCCAAAAAGTCGAAAATCCGTGAAAGCTGTGACAAACGAAGTTATATTATGTCAACTGTCAAAGCGATTAGTAGTTTTGTGACAGATGGTGTTTTAGAAATAATATTATTTAATGAGCGTATTGGAAATGGAACACGACCCAAATTCAGTCATTTCGTACTCATCAAAATCAAACTCTGCAAAGAAGAATATTTAAAAAAAAAATAGTAGATATTGACGGTAGGCAGATAATTAGCGAGTGGTTTTCCAGAGCATTAAAGATCAGTGGAAAGGAAATTGCTCTGTTTTTTATATTTAATGTAAGGTGAAATGTTTTTAAAAAATTGAGCAGCTTATTGATTAATCGATTTCGCAGTTCACATTTGAGTGCCAAAACTCAAATTACCTGTAAGCTAAAAAAATATATTTTTAATATATTCAACTTTTGTTTATTTGTTTGTTCTGTATATAAATAGGGTATCTTTTATCGCCGAAAATACGTAAATTTATCAAAAAAAATTCTTACCAAATATATGTCAAAGTGCTGTCAAAATGTCTGTCAACTGTCAAACGTCGATAGAATTGCCTAACAACTGTTTAGATTAATCAAAAGCTATCTTAAGAGTATTTTAATGTTTTGACAGTTTTTGTATTGGCAACTGTAGTCAATGTATACGCATTCTGGTGGGAAATTAAAAAACTAAACGATATTATGTTGAATTTTATACAAAAACAGCTGTAAAACGTCAACATCGTTGCCTAGCAACGCTTCAGCTGCTATTGGCTAACAAAAACTGTCACAAAGTATAAAATCACATCAGGAAGTTATCTTATTTTGTTCCTGACAATATTTGAGACTGAAATTTTCTGGTTCGTTCCTAATTATGTGCAGTGGTATAAAAATTGTTCAGGATGCACTTTATACTTGAGATATCCTCTCAAGATATAGTCCAATAGAGATCGATCGAGATCTAGTAGGTCCGACTGGCAAACGTAAAAAAAACTATGCATGAGCATGCAAGTGGTTACGTTACGTGGTTAGAAAGAGAGAAACGATAGAAACTTCTATTTATCTCTCTCTTTTTACTAGTTAGTCGTCTATAACCATGCTCGTAAAAGGGAGATAGAGGGAACTTTTCTATTTTTTTGTTAACGATTTTCTTCTTAAAACGAACTTAAGTCAATCGTCTTCAATGTTCAATATACCAAGAACCATCGAACGACTCACTTCAAATGTTCGTCATTTCTAGAACAGTTTTTATGTAAATTTAGGGATAAACCAAAATTTGTAATTTTTCTCGGTGTTCTGGAAAATATATAACCCCATTTTTTTACATGTATAAGCGCAGTTAAATACAGTGTGGCAAAAAGTTTGGAGCTTCGGTTACGAAAAAAGAGACTAAGAAACTTCCACTATAATTGCTACATAATATATTTTATCCGTATTATTTAAAAATTGTTAAAACGTGCTCCTAAGCAGCGAAGGTTGTGTTTTTTTAGATATTGTTCGTTAAAGCAACATAGTAAAAATGTTAAAGTTTAAAATATTGTAATTTTTTACCACAGAGATTTTAAATAGTTATATTCGACATCTCTGCTTACCTTGTATAATATGTGTAAATAGTAGGAAAAACTTGCATTTTATTTATTGTTAACAGCTCAAATTAGTTTCCAAAACATTTTTTTTTTGTTAATGCAGAATTTTATTTTATCAACTCATTTTTTCTTTTTTGTTAACCCATCATATGTATAAAGTCAGAAAATATATTTTTATTGTTTTAACCGATGTTTCCTTTTTAATTTTTCCTTAAAGGATCCAGTATTTTTACAGCTTAAGTTATCTGGTACATTTGAACTACTATTAATTTTGTACAAAAGTAAGTGAAGTCAATTATACAGAAAATTTGACTTCTATTTCAAATTTAGTTCTTAAATAAACCACGTTATCTTTGAACTAATAATATTTCTTGTACGAAATTCAATTTTTTGTGTGAAGTGACTCGAAGGAAAAATGTTATTTTAAGGTATTTATTGACTTAATCTATCGTGTAGGTGAATTAAGATAGACAATTGACGTCAATCGTATTAAATAAACCAAAATTGCCAGTGTACATTTGAACTACTAATAATTTTTAAGCGAAATTAAAATTTTTTGTGTCCATTTAGATATTCAAGTGACAAAAAATAATTTTAACTTAAAAACTAATATTAAGGATATATTTGAAATCTGGTGTTTTAATTGAGTTAAAATAGGAAATGTACCTACTTCCATTTTATAGTTAGGCTCTTGAAAAAACTCAAATTGTCACGGTACATTTGAACTACTAATAATTTTGAAGTGTCCATATCAGTTGCCAAAATAATTCATTTTAACTTAAAAAACAATATTAAGAATATATTTGAACTACACTCTTGTTATAGTCTAAGTTTTTTGTTTGAAATCTGGAGTTAGCACTTGAAAAACCTCAAATTGTCACCGTACATTTGAACTACTAATAATTTTTATGAAGATATTTGAACTACTGCTGATTTTTTTACGAATTTTTGTTTGTAAGTGTCCAATTAGGTATACAATTGACTTAAAATAGAAAATCTCATCATTTTTTGTCTAATATCTAATGATACATTTTCCAACAGTTCCCAGAAACTTTTTCTTAAAAATTTCAAAAATTTCCTCCCATTTAAATGGCCATCAAAGAAATATGGGCCAATAACTTGGTCGCCTATAATTCCACCGTATACATTAATGTTCCACCGGTTCTGATGATCTATTGTGTGGAACAAATACTGATTTTGAGTATCATAATAATGAAAGTTATGACGGTTAATTAATCCATTATTATGAAAAGTGGATTCATCTGTAATTTTTTCGGATCACAGTTTAAGCTGATCAAATACAAGGTGTACTATTTAGGCATTACGGTGAAAAAAAAAATGTAAAATTTAACAAAAATAACTCCAAAATTAATATATTTAGGCCTAGTAGACCTTTATAATTTTTAAAAGGTAATAGGATTATAAAATATAGGGTGTCCTATTTAAAATAAGAACGATATTGTCGTTTGAATCTGCCATTAGAGAATCGTCCCATTTTGGACGCCCTGCATAATTTTAAACAACTCTAAATACTTTTTAGATGTGCTACCATCTATGGTAAGAAGAAAGTATTGATATTAAATTTTGACTGAATCTAGTCAAGATGTCACTCTCTTCTTTTTTATCCCTTTCAGAGATTAATACAAAGTGAGTAAACCAGTAAGGAATTTTAGTTTATTAGATTCGACATCCTAAGACCGGTTTCTGCCTTTCGGCTTCATCAGGAATTCAGAGATTAATACAAAGTGGGTAAACCTGAAAGGGATAAAAAAGAAGAGAATGACATCTTGACTAGATTCAGTCAAAATTTAATGTCAATACTCTCTTCTTACCATAGATGGTAGCACATCTAAAAATGTTATCTTATAGCAGATATAGCTATTGACTTGTACGAGTTTGGAATTTTATTTATTGGATTCGAAAAACCTAACTGATGAAGCCGAAACTCTAAATACATTATTGCTTTCAAATATTAGTCTAATTTTTTCAGTTAAAATTGGATTTGGCTGATTCCATACGTTTCCAAGTTGTTGGTTTTCTTGTAAGTGCTTCCATTTTTAGAAATGTCAAAATATCTCGAAAAGCCAAAAGCTTAGGTACAGGGAATACTTAAGAAAGTTTATCTTATTTGTAACGTATAATCTATAAATGCAACAGAATGTAGGGTCTTCCATAAGAAATAATATAACATTGATACGCCCCACTTTTTTGGGACAACCTATATAATTCAAAATAATTTTAAAATGTAGCCTTTATCAACCCACATATCCATGAATTACCAAAATTTTCAAAATATTGACCGTTTAGCAACAATGGACCGTCGCGTCTACCGTGACTCACCCTGTACAAAATACATTTTACCCACAAATGTTCAATATTTTCTTTATCAATTTGGCCTCCAATTTTTAAATTGCAAACTCAAATATTGAGCTGTTATACAGTGTCATTACGAAAGTACGCACCATATGGGAAACTTTTTACTTTACCGTAGGTAAAGTATAGACCCATCTCATATCTTTTCGTTGAAGTGCTTGTGCGCAAACTTAAAGTTACCAGATTTTTTCTGAGGTTGGCTAGTATGAAAAATTAAGAATTTGACATACTTCAAAGTTAACATTTGTCAGTTAGGTTAGGTTATTTTAAAGTGATTTCTGTTTAATTAAAAGAAAATAATTTTTAATACAACAGGCGCTTTCTAGGGCCACAATTTTTAATCTAATTGGATATCTGAATTAATACAAAAAAAAATTCTTACCAATTCTGCGTAACATATAAATTTAAGCTATTTCATCTAAAAGCAATAAAATTAATTGAAATTCATTTCTATTTAGTGTATATGTTTTTAATAAAGGCTTTAATATTAGTTTTAAAAAACTGTAAATGCAAAGGGCTCTTCTCAGGGCCACAATTTATTTTTAAAAATAAAAGAAATGTACATTGACGATATATTTTGTTTTTGTAAAAAGCAATTTTTGTAGTTTATTTTATACATAAAAACACATAAATATATTTTATTTCTTTAATTCATACATGAAACTTGTAAGCAAGACACATACAGTAAAAATTTGATACAACCTATTAAATTAATAAGAATTTTGTTTGAAAAAATTTTAAGTTTTTATTCTTCGGAGAGCTCTCTCTACATGAATCCTTTCTCTCGCTATTTTTCTTATGTATTCAATTTCTGGTGGTCCGAATTGTATACCAGTTATACAAAAAGTTGGTATATTTAAACATATACCAATATCTTCTAAAATGGATTTAATGTCAAACCCTTTATTGGCTAAAATTACATTTTCTCCATTCAGTTCCCCAATTTCCACTTTTCTTTTAAGAACTTTCTTCAACAATTTTTTTGTCTGATATGGAACCTGAAAATGTATTATTTTGTATTATAGTTGAAATAAAATTACTATGAAAATGTGTACCTACCTGCATAAAAGGCTGAAACGAAAGTTATGGCTCCGCTGGGGCTATCAGTATAAGAGCCTTCAATGTTGACGTTCCTTTGTATTTAATTTTGCTAATCTCACGTATATTAAGTTTATCCACGCCAAAAAAATCTTACCAGCAGCACTTTTTGAAATATTAAACATATGACATTTCGTAGTCACATCCTCTTCTTAATTTCATTAATGTCAGGAAAATTCATTTAAAGGGTTTAGTTTGTGATTTTTTGTGACTTTTCCCTTGTATAAATGTGTTTGAACAACTCCAATTTGTCCCTTTTTATATACCAAATTTTATATTTAGCATTTTTACAACATGCTAATGAGCTGATTAGATTTTGGGCAAAATCGGACAACCGGAAGTGGGGGTTTACTCAGATTTTCGCAATTATTATCGTTTCTATTAAGTTTATGTAAAAATATTAAGAGAAAAAATTTATTTTAAATTAAATTTGCTATAAATTTTGTTTAAAAACTTTTTTCAAATTTTGTATTATAAGCGAGTTATAAATAAAATATGGAATAACATATTGTACGCTCTTGCCAGGCATGGCCTGCCTTAAATATGTACGAGTAATTGGATTATGAGCCCGTAGGGCCGTTAAAGAATGGTAAAGTCATGTGCATGGCTACATCCGATTTTTTATTAAGGGTTTTTCGACAAAAAGTTATTCTTGATAAAAGTTTGTGCATCCACTAAAACTAAACATGCACTAACAAAAACACTCATAATATACGAGTAGTCTTCAAAAATTTGAATTTGAGACACGAGTAAAGTACCCTTATTTTGAAAAATCTCGGGAAATGTTATTTAGAAAAGTCGTTCAGCATTAAAAAATACATCTAGATTTGAAGTCATGACCATCTAAGTGAAGTTTTATTTTTTACCATTTAAACAAGAAAATCAATGAGTGTGCCGAAATACTTATTTAATTTTGATGTTTTATGATCTGATATTATTGAATATTAAGTTCTTGTTACAATACTGTATAATTTTGAGCAATTTTCGGTGCAAAAAATAAAAATAACTTTGCACCAAAAAATTTGAAAATTATTTTACTCTTCAAAATAATTGACCGTGGTTAACACAATAGTTGTGTAATTTGTAATATTACATGCTTTTTAAATAAACCATCGTATACAGGATGTTGCCTATTCATCGTTTCATTAATTTTATTTTTTTTTCGTGGTCCCCATTTTAAAAAAATGGGTAAAAAAATAAAACTTCACTTAGATGGCCATGATTTCAAATCTAGATGTATTTTTTAATGCTGAACAACTTTTCTAAATAAGATTTCCCGAAATGTTTCAAAATAAGGGTACTTTACTTTTGTCTCAAATTGAAATTTTTGAAGGCTCCTCTTATATTATGAATGTTTTACTATATTTTGTTGGTGCATGTTTAGTTGTAGGGGATGCACAAACTTTTATCAAGAATAACTTTTTGTCTAAAAACCCTTCATAAAAAAGTTTCCCATATGGTGCGTACTTTCGTAATGACACTGGATATTTAAATACAATGCCACCAAGGCAAGCGCGTTTGGTTTAATTCGTTCAGACTGACATTTGTCAGTTTTAATGTAATTTGAAGTGTTTATGACGTATTCTAATACTGATGTTGTGTTGATTATGTGTATGTTAAAGGCGTTAAAGCGATTTGAAATAAACAAATAAACAGGTTAGTTTACAAATACATTTTGAAATTTGGGTATTAACAATACATTTTAGTATAATAATAATTGATAATACTAAATAAAAGTTTTGTTAAATGTTTATATTTGACATTTCAAAAAAGGTAAACAAATTTTTATCAAAAAACAAATACGAAGAAGCGGTTTTATCAGTATAAAACTCGATGATTGGTTAGGGAAGATCTTATATTTAGTACTTAAATCAAAATTGTAACAGGGTACATTTGAACTATTGATATTTTTTTCTAAATTTGAATTTTCACCAATATAATTTTAAATGTACGAACTTTCGGACCATCCACCCTGTAGATCCGCACTTTCGGCCCTATCCAGCCTCCTTTGATGCAGATAAATCATACCATTGTTTATATTTCACATAAACAAACCTCGCGATTCGCGTTTTGGGTCCAGTCGTCGACTCTTCTCAGTATGCCGTGGAGCGCAGCGTTTCATCCATTCCACCTGTAGCACTTCGCGAGAGAACACTTGACTATCGCGAACGAGCGCTGACCGCTGGACCAGTCAGTAAGTCAGTGGTCTCTAGATCTTTCTCTTATGTGTGCTCTTGCTCTCGGTTCGTCTTCCTTCTTCAGTGAGACATTTGTTCAATGTGAATTGATAAGAGTTCTCTAGGTCAAGAGTAAGATTCGAGTTTTTTTGTTTGTTTTTTGGATTTTTGGTGTGTGCGTCAAAAGTGGTGGTGATTTTTGGATAGTTGGTGGAGGACTGAAGTTTTGAAGGTAAGTTTTAAAAAAAAATCAATTCCTCCGGTGCTAAACCAAAAAACATGAATAATAATTTTGTCTGGCGTCATATTTTCAAAAAAAATTCGGAAAATCGAATTAATTTTTTTCAAATAATTTCTGATAAAACAATTGATAAAAATGCCTAAATAGTTAAAAAAAACTAAAAATATTTTAAAATTGCTGTTTTTATATATTTATATTTTTTTTACCCATTTTGACTTAGTGTTTTATTTTTATTTAAAAGTAAATAAATATAGTACTTGTACATTTGAACTATTATAAAATTTTTGTGTAAAATCTGGCGTTTGAGTTAATTAATATAATAATTTTAACTTGCAGCTTATATTTAGTACTTAAATGAACCAATATTATCACAGGGTACATTTGAACTACTACTTTTTCTTTTCCTTATATGTGGTACTTGAAGTAAATAAAGTAATATGCAGCGAGAAAGTAAAAAAAACAAAATCCTACGACTGTTATTAATCAAATTATTATGTTTTTGATTATGCATTTATGAGACATGGAACAATAATCAGTGTAATTTATTACTCAATAAACAAGTCAAATAATATTAAATAAACGTAAAAAGCGACATTTGTAATTACATTTCAAAATTTTTAAAGATGTTCAATAAAAAACGCTTTAACCACATTTAATACTTTAAAAATTTAAAATACTAAAAAAGTACATTTTTACTACATTTTCTTTACAATTGACTTAGACCGTGGAAGTACAGTTGAATTACCATTAATTATTAAACAATACTGATAGTTAAATATTCGACCTACTACACATTTTGAGTAAACGATATAGAAAATTTGACTTCCAACGTATATTTAGTATTTAAAAACGACATTGTCCCAAACTACATTTGAACTAATTTTTTTTCAGTGTCTCATTATTTAAATAATAATATTAATTTTAATGTATTCAACTAATATAAATTTTTTTAACACATTTGTGTTTAAATGAAGTAATATAGAAAGTTTGACGGTGTACATTTGAACTACTCTTGATTTCTACGAAATTTGGTGTATAGGAACCGAAAATAAATTTAAATATGAAATACTCAACGTACTTGATACTAAATTTGATACTAAATGATGTCACAGGGTATATTTGAACTACTCTTTAATTTTTCCGTTTTTAATTGTCAGATGAGGTATTCAAGTGACTTAAAAAAAATTTGAATTTTAATGTATTCGAAAGGTCAATATTGTGAGGTACATTTGAACTTCTATAGATTTTTCTAAACAAATCTGCGTTAAAGTTGAAGTAATATAGAAAGTTTGACCTACAATGTACAATTTAAAATTAAAAAAAATATTTTCAGTGTATAGGAGCTGAAATAGGAAAAAAGAGTTTTATATATAATTTCTTATATCAAAAATTTGCTTTCTTCATCATAAATTATAAAACCTACTCTATCTAAAATTATATAAGATATATTTCTACCATTAGTAATTTAAAAAAAACCGGTCGCAATTAGCATTTCCAAAGAACGTTACACTTTTAAAAGGTTCAATTTATTAAGTCTACCTGCCGAAAAAAATATCTTCAAAATTAAAAACCGTTTATAATCAAATTATAGTTTAGGAGAAACTCCGATAGATGGAGAGTTTTGTATATTCAGCTCACTGGCCCAGCTGCTGAAGCCCGACAGACAGAAACAACGCTGTCTTGGGACGTCAGTTGAATACAAGGGCGGCTCCAGCCCAGAGATTTGGGGGCCGGGCAACGTCGTCGGCTATTAAAAATGTTGGGGCTATTTTTGATGGAAAAAGTTAGTTTTTTGAGATATAAATGGACCTAGAATCTACAAAAAAAAAATCAAAAAAATTAAAATTTGGTTTATGCAAAATGAATTTTGTCTAAAAAAAGATTGGCAATGCCAAAATTACCGAATCAAAATGTAGGGGCCATTTTTGAGGGAAAAAGTGAGTTTTTCAGGATATAAATGGATCTCGAATCTACAAAAAAATTCAAAGAAATTAAAATTTGGTTTACGCGGAATGGATTTCGTATAAGAAACGATTGGCAATATCAAAATTATCGCAAAAAATGTTTGGGCCATTTTTGAGGTAGAGAGTGAGTTTTTTAGGATATAAATGGATCTAGAATCTACAAAAAAAATCAAAAAAATTAAAATTTGGTTTACGCAGAATGAATTTTCTCTAAGAAACGATTGGCAATGTCAAAATTACGGAAAAAAATGTTTGGGCCATTTTTGAGGGAAAAAGTGAGTTTTTTGGGATATAAATGGACCTAGAATCTACAAAAAAAATCAAAAAAATTAAAAATTGGTTTACGCAAAATGAATTTTGTCTAAAAAACGATTGGCAATGCCAAAATTACCGAAACAAAATTAGGGGCCATTTTTGAGGGAAAAAGTGAGTTTTTCAGGATATAAATGGACCTAGAATCTACAAAAATAAATAGAAAAAAATTAAAATTTGGTTTACGCAGAATGAATTTTCTCTAAGAAACGATTGACAGTGTCAAAATTACGGAAAAAAAATGTTTGGGCCATTTGTGAGGAAAAAAAGTGAGTTTTTTAGGATATAAATGAACCTAGAATCTACAAAAAAAAAAATCAAAAAAATTAAAATTTGGTTTACGCAGGATTAATTTTGTATAAGAAACGATTGGCAATGTCAAAATTACCGAAAAAAATATGTAGGGGCCATTTTTGAGGGAAAAGTGATTTTTTTAGGATATAAATGGACCTAGAATATCATTGCCGGCGCCGTTGCGCGATAAACTTAAATTTGCCGAGTATCAAATTTCCTTTGCGCAATATATTTTTATTTGAAAAAATATGCCCCCCTGGCATTTTTTGTAACGGCGCCCATGGTTGAACAAACAAATTTCTTTTTCAATAATGTATAATAACAAATAATTTAATTTTATTTATTTTTTTGCTTGATTAAAAGCCCACAGGAGTGAGTGAAATTAATTTTATTTATCGATAAAAAAAAATAATATTGAAACTTTCTTTCTCGAAGAATTATGGAAATGTTTTTTTGTGGAATGGTCCGGTTCCGGATTTTGAGCAAAACAGGTTCACGGTCGGACCGGTAAATATGTAGGTAATTTCAATTCATATGCGAACCTTCTGTTAAATAATTATCATACTAATCGGTCGACTTTTTGTATCTTGTTGTTCGATAAAGAAAGTTGATTTCTCAGTACCGACCGTACATGCGTGTAGACACTCGCAATTTTATTTTAGAAAATATATATTTTTTTTAAATTTACTTTTTTTAATAAAGGAACACAATTAAGAAAGAGAAAACAGAATACTAAACAAACAACACTGATTATTCTTTAACCCGTGGTAACTTTTTAATTTTCGACCCTGCTACAAGATGGGAGGGAGGCGGTTGAAACTGTTTTGCCCTGTAGAAGTGCAAGGGATAGGGTTAGTGACTTCTGGCTGGGCTCGCTTTCAAGGGGAATCAATTCTCTTTCAATATTTTTGTGCCCTGAAGCTCTAACTGCATTAGGGCCTGCAGGTGCGCGTGATACATTTGTAAAAGCGGGGGCGCTACCTCAGCAGCTGCAGGTCAAATGAGATGCCGGGCGAGGGAAATATTCCCGGCCGAATAAAACTCAGGGAGTTATGTGCGAAAAACCGATTTCTCATAACTAATACCTCCAAACCAATCTAGTATATGTTCCGCTGTTGTTGGAACCAATTTTTCTAGGTGGAAGGATTAATAGGATGCGTTACAGGCAGTGGCGGATCTAGGGAGTTTTCCAGGGGGGGGGCATCAGTTAATGGAAATTTGTAACCAAAGTGATTAAGTTATAAAAATTTGGGATGTCTTTGAGAAAATATTCAATACAACGAATAATTTTGAAGGGTGGGGAAATGGCTCTAGAATTCTCGAAAATCCGTTTTCGACGATATCTGCCGAAATATGACCCTTAGAGCATTTTTGTTTAGACAAAAAATGAAGAGCAGTTCATTACACAAAAGTTGTCTCTATGATTTTTTTCCCTATACTAATATTTTTTGCAAAAACGGCGTTTCAAAAATTCATTTAATAATTCTCAAAATTATTGTGGTGAAAACGGAAAATTTGAATATCGTCCCAAAACTTGAATATCCTCCCGTTTTTGTCTGAAGACAAAAGATAAAGCAATAATAACCAACTTTTTTTCACTTTTTGACTTGATAATAATAATAATAATAATAATAAATTAAATTTATTGTAAAAAAATCCAATTTGAGAAAGTTTCAAGGCAGAATGTGATCTTTTATTTAGTACAATTCCTAACCCCAAAAAATTTTAGCACGAAAAATATAAAAAAAAAAAGAAAAATGCCATCGACAAAGGGACAAGCTGAGCTTTCTAATGATGTACGTTCAAAACCGATATGGTCCATGATTATCTATTAATTCCCGATAGACCCGAGCATTTTCGAAAACTCCGGAAATCCATAAAAGAACATGTTGTTTATGAAAATACACAAAAATAATTTATTGAATCTTTCTGAATACATTTAAGACCTTGCAAAGCCCCATTATCCAAAAGGATTCGGTGAAATTAGTCTTGATAAAAAAATTATGAATAAATTTATAGGAGGGTCAAAATATCGAGCAAAAACAAACTTTGGCCCGGTTTTTCAATAATTCAGAGAAATAGATAAAAGGAGAAGTAACATGATATTATAGCTACAGGTTCCTTCTTTCAACTGAACTTTGAATCATGAAAAAATATTAATTTTTACGTGATTTATTGAAAAATTTGTATTCCGCTTGGGAGTGTCATTCCTTTAGAGCGTGCTTTGGAGCTGACGATCATTTTTGTAGGTAATGAACTCATCTTCATTTTCGTCCAAAAAAAAATTCTCTAAGTGTCATATTTTCGGAAATATCGGCGAAAATAGGCGAAAAAAAACACATTTCTGAGACCAATGGGCCATTTTCCCTTCCACAAATTTCAGACAGCTGAGATTTTCGGGGGTGAATGTGCCGGACAGACCTGATGCCCGAGTTGGCACCTTCGTTTATTGGACTACTAGTTGTTGAACCAATATCAACTATTCAGAACCCTAGGGGGGGGGGGGGGGAAGAGATGGCCCCCTTGCCCCCCCCCCCCCCTCAGATCCGCCAATGGTTACAGGAAGGCAAAGTAATAAAATATGAGGTATCGCAGAAAACCAGAAAGTCAAAGGATAAAATAATTGAACTGGAAGTAATAAAACACACATTAAAAAACGAAACTAAATTTATTTAATACCATAACTGAAAAAAATAATAATAAACAGAAATACAGCATCAAGCTCCAATAGAAAAAGTCAATCTTCCGATTTGCTCGGTCAATCTTTCCAATGCTAGATATTTGCTGTCGCATCCTTTCGGTCTCATCACAAGTATACGGTTCACTTGATCAATTCTGCCTAAAAATAAATGACCAGTGAAGCCCGAATCAGAGCAAAAGATTTTTAAAAAAACGACAGAAGCAAAAAAATGTCCTATTAAAAAAAATGGGTCTATCTAGCAATTAAAAATGTCTCCAAAACAAAAAAAAATGACTGGATCGTTATTTTTTTTGTCTATAGGGAAACTTTTTGGAATTACCGAAACGTGGAAAATGTATTTTATTTCTATGTAAGTACCTTCGATGCATTTATCAAGTATACAAGACACCAGTAGCGATTCCACTTCATCTAAACTGATCCCTAATTCGGTGCTAATGAAATCTAATTTGACGTTACTGTATGGTTTGACCAACGTCAATAAAGCTTTAGTTCTAACGTGTACCAACAAGTCCGAGATATGCTCGTGAATGAAGGGATCGGCCATTAGAGATTCCTTATTTTCCTGAAATTTTATTACAAATATTAACGAAAAATACGAACGTGATTATTAAAATTAAAATACCTGAAAAATGCTCTCGAATTCTTTCATGTTATTATTTTGAAAAGCCGATATCAAGTCAGTCATTGCATTGATTTCAGCCTCATTTTTGTATGGTTTAGCTTCCTGCGAATCGAATGGATTTATCGCAGATTTTAATAGCATGCTCGTTAATATGAGGTATTTCAGACAGTTGATTCTTCTGGGATTCCCGGCTTCATCGTAGTTTTTAAAAGCTTCGAAAAAGTCAGTGTAAGCCTAAAACAAGTCGCCACTCAAGAAGTCTATTTCAGGGCTCGAGAAGAAAGAAGGTTGTTACTAAAGAAAGGTTATTAATCCCTTAACGCACACATTTTTTAAAAAAATACGTCAAAAATTAGTACATTAAGCAACGCATTTCATATGGCATTCTGTTATGACACGAGTCCAAGTTTAAAAAACGAATCGCGCAGCAATGAGTGTCATAACAGCCATATGAAATAAGTTGCTTATAATACTTTTTATATTTTGCCATTTTATTAATTTTTTAATAAATTTATACTTTTCATATTATAGAGAAGTTTGCTTTAAAAAAAATGAGTTGGTAGCACTGTTGTAGAATTTTTAAAATTAAGTTATTAGATACAACTGACAAGACAAATGTCAATTCATGTCATTTGTTGATTCACAAAAAGCTGCGTACTCTAATGAAACATTAGAGTACTCAAATGCGTATCATAATGTAAAATATTATAGATGCAAAATATAAACACATTTTAGAACATTTGTAAGGCTTTTTCTTGCCTCAAAGAAAAATTATGCCTTACGCGTGATAGTTGGGAATCTGAGGCCTTCTAGGAAGCGTTTTAAAGATGCTCTATACAACTCGCGAACATCCACCTAAAAAACATGAAATGCTATGTAAAATGAAATGCCGGATTCGAATTTCTTGTTCGCCCTTTGATCCGGAATTGCGAAATGTGTCAAAACATGACGTTTTTGAAAAAACTGAAAATTTTCCTTTATTGCAAACTAGTGCTTAACTTTGTTAATTGGTGTCCGATCGTTATGAATTTTGGATATGATATTTTACAGTGTTTCCCTGACATAGTGTCATAATAATAAAAAATTTAGAACGTCAAATAAATAATTAAAATATTTATTTTACAATGCATTTTCCCTCACACTGGAAACTTATATTGCATCTTACATTTGCTTTCAGGCATTTGCACTTGTTACCACAGTTAAATAATTTACATTTGTAAAATGGAGTAATTTTTAAAAATGTAAGTTTTGGTTCTTTGGACATTAATTTTGAAACTATATAATTATTGTCTTTGCGTTCGTAACCAAACTTTAGAATTTCTGGCAGATCTGGCTTTAACATATATTATGTCGTTTTGAAAACTGCGCATTGTAAAAATGCCCTTCTCACATGAAAAATAAAAGAATCCTCCGTCGGCGGCAAATCCTCCCTAACAAAAGGTCATTATTAAAACCTTATTTACCTACCAGTATAATAGTACCTATAAACTTCAATGATATATTTTGGTTCCAAAATATTCATCTCATCTGGTTCTTGAGACAACATTATTTTTAGGGCTCTTTTTTTGCCTTTTTTAAACGGAAAGCTAACAGATAACAATATATTGACAACAAATTTTCTGCTAATATTTTAACATCCAGATGCTTCAAGTTTGCTAGTGCTTTAATGATTGAGAAACGTGGAATAAATTTCTTTTCTCTTTCCATCCAAATTTCGACATCTAAGGTAACCGAGAAAAACGTTGATAAAATAAAAACATCTGTGTCCAATGAGTAAATAACAAATACCTTAAACATGTCTGTAAAAAATTAATAATTTAAAATATTCTAGTATCAGGTTCCTCATGCCCATAGTAAACTGTAACTCTTCAACCACTTTCGACTCCATTTTTGTCCATTTTATTGTTCTTTGATTATCTTCTGACATTCCTGCCAATACAATTCCAATTTGGTCAGGTATAACATAATTTTCTTTCTTTAGTTTGTACTAAATATGCCAAGAGGTTCTTTTTATTATAAGGATTTGATATAAATTTCTTCCAATCAGGTATATCAAGTTCGTCTCGTATTTCGTATGTTTCAAAATGACAATTTTTCGATCTTCTATATCTTTCTGTTTGCTTTAAGCTTTGTTCAAAATCGTAGATACTATTGTTCCACAGATCTAATGCTTCAACTTTAATAGTAATGACACGTATTTTAAAAATAATTCTCGAAAATTTCTGCTATTAAAATTTTGATACCGCTGAATAAGTGCCATCATATTTTTTATATAAGCTGTGTTAAAAGTGTCGCTTTCTTCTATTGGTATGCAGGAAGGCTCAACAGGTTCTCTTAACACAGCCTTATAGAATTCAGATTTGTTTCCTTTTCTCAAAATAATATTTTCAAAAATTACTTAACTGTGGTAACAAGTGCAAATGCCTGAAAGCAAATGTAAGATGCAATATAAGTTTCCAGTGTAAGGGGAAAATGCATTGTAAAATAAATATTTTAATTAAATAATAATAATATTGTGTTTTATGCTTGTAAAAAAATTATTATTATTAATATCATTTCTCAATCTCATAAATCGCACTATACCCCCTATAGAGTCATATTAATATTGTAAAGCGCGTCATCTTTGTTGCGCGTATGAAGAAGGCTATGGTGTTTACTCTCTTTGACACACTGATCGCTTTATTCGTATCCACATTGATAAAACCAAGAGAGGCGACGCGCCGATTCAATTTCGTTCGGTTTTAAAAAAGTACACAACCCAAACTAAACGTCGTATGAAAAAAAAGTTAAAGTAAAAACGTTTCCTTGCTCCATTGGCAACATTTTTCTCGCTTATAGTAGTTAACTATCTCTAAAGATAAAAAAGTTTTCTCGACTCACCATTTTACTCTGCAAAATGACGATATTTTGTGTCATCTAGCGAAAAAAAAATGACGTAGCTTTTATTTGACGTTCTAAATTTTTTATTGTTATGACACTATGTCAGGGAAATACTGAAAAATATCATATCCAAAATTCATAACGATCGGACACCAATTAACAAAGTTAAGCACTAGTTTGCAATAAATATTATTTTAAGGAAAATTTTCAGTTTTTTCAAAAATGTCATGTTTTGACATATTTCACAATTCCGGATCAAAGGGCGAACAAAAAATTCGAATCCGGCATTTCATTTTACATAGGATTTCATGTTTTTTAGGTGGATGTTCGACTTGTATAGAGGTGGTCGAATTCAGCACCTCAGATTCCCAACTATGACGCTTTATATCGGAAAACGCTCGGGCGCCGGATTATTTAATGTGGTTTACTCCACAACCCTTAGAAACGGCGTCTTAGGGGCGCAGGGAGCTTCAAATGGAGGTACGGAAATTCAAGGGGTCTTGTTGATCTCAGACTAGTTTATTAATAAGTGCCTTTGAAGCTGCAAAGAGATAAGACTAGATTCTTTCGATTGAAAAAAATCGGATGTGGCCATGCACATGACTTTACCATACTTTAACGGCCCTACGGGCTCATAATCCAATTACTCGTACATATTTAAGGCAGGCCATGCCTGGCAAGAGCGTACAATTGTCTCCATGAAACAAAACACTTCTACTGCGCTTGCGCTATTATGCAACAATGTTATTCCATATTTTATTTTTAACTCGCTTATAATACAAAATTTGAAAAAGGTTTTAAACAAAATTTATAGTAAATTTAATTTAAAATAAATTTTTTCTCTTAAAACGATAATAATTGCGAAAATCTGAAAATTCTCAAGAGTAAACGCCCACTTCCGGTTGTCCGATTTTGCCCAAAATCTAATCAGCTTATTAGCATGTTGTAAAAATGCTAAATATAAAATTTGGTTAGGAAATTCCGATCGCAGTTGGAGTTAGAGCGCACACAAATTTTTCCGGACTACATACTACATACTTCATACATACATTTTCTGGAAATGGTCTTAAATGACTTAGGGGGTTTCAAAACATGTAGATCCACTGAAAGCTGAACGTTTTTTTTGCGATTACAATACTTTACCACCACTTGGTATGGTAAAGTAAAATTTGTCCCTTCTCCGAATTTTCCCCCCATATCTATCTATGCGCGAGCGTCGTCCCATCAAGGTTCGGCTTGGTGTCTTATTAACCATTTAAAATACAGGGTGATATAGATAGGAATCAAATATTTAATTTAATTTTTCAATAAATTTGATCTATTCAATTAATATGTAATTTTCTTTGAGTAAAAAAATATACGTTATGGGATTAAAAGATGAAAGCATTTTGATTATTCACCTTTTCATAATCTCCAGACCTCAAATGCATCTTACCACCGCATTCTCTGATAACGCTCATGATGAGTGGATGCGGAATCGCTGAGCGAACCTTGAGACTACGCTCGTATAATTCTTTAAGGTGTTTGTTGTTTTTCTGTTGGGTGTACATTTGAATTTCCAATGCGTATATTTCGAGTAGTTGAGTACCTATTGCAACAAAAATATTTTTTTTCGTGGAAAAATTGAAAATGTTTGCGTTACGGCAAAGTGTCGCTAATTTCCTAAATAGTCCAGTTGCCAGAGAAGGATATTGACCAAAAGCTCGCACAAAATGTGATATCGATGAAACTTGGCACTTAAGTACTTGAAATGGTGTAGAAATGATAAAAAAAATCTTTGCTGCTCAAAGTCTCTGACAACTGGTCTATAAACGAGACTGCTGGAACTTTTAGATCGTTTTACAGCAAAAAATTGGCGTTAAATAATAATTTTACATTTTTACATGTTTTAAAAATATATGACGAACTGAAAAGAGATAAAGAAATAATCGAAAAACCTGCGATTTTTTAAAAAATTCTTGGATTACTTGGATTTTCATTAGCAGTATGTGGATGATCGGAAAATTTTGGTTAAATTATAAGTAAATTAAAAAAATTAAGACGACCCACCACCGGTGCAACCGACCTTTGAAGTTGGCAATAAATCAATAATTAAAATATTCGGTAAAAATAATTTTTATTACATTTCAATAAATCATTATCCCTTTTACCATTAAACGCTTATGTATGGTCCTTATTCACGCTTTAGTTCATAATAGAGCTTTCAGACTAAGCCAGGTACCTTTGATGGCTATGTGTGTTGTTATTGTAATATTTTAGCCGTTTCTTTAGTTGTGTTTGAACAGTATTGTGCAAATTATATTATAATTTTTCTATAGAACCTTTGGTTTACGCAGAATGAATTTTGTCTAAGAAACGATTGGCAATGCCAAAATTACCGAAAAAAAAAATATTGGGGCCATTTTTGAGGGAAAAAGTGAGTTTTTCAGGATATAAATGGACCTAGAATCTACAAAAAAAAATCAAAAAAATTAAAATTTGGTTTACGCACAATGAATTTTGTCTAAAAAACGGTTGAGGGAAAAAGTGAGTTTTTCAAGATATAAATGGACCTAGAATCTACAAAAAAATCAAAAAAATTAAATTTTGGTTTACACAGAATGAATTTTGTCTAAAAAACGATTGGCAATGCCAAAATTACCGAAAAAAAATATTGGCGACATTTTTGGGGGAAAAAGTGAGTTTTTCAGGATATAAATGGACCTAGAATCTACAAAAAAAATTAAAATTTGGTTTACGCAGAATGAATTTTGTCTAAAAAACGATTGGCAATGCCAAAATTACCGAAAAAAAATATTGGGGACATTTTTGAGGGACAAAGTGAGTTTTTCAGGATATAAATGGACCTAGAATCTACAAAAAAAATTAAAATTTGGTTTACGCAGAATGAATTTTGTCTAAAAAACGATTGGCAATGCCAAAATTACCGAAAAAAATATTGGGGCCATTTTTGAGGGAAAAAGTGAGTTTTTCAGGATATAGACCTAGAATCTACAAAAAAAATTAAAATTTGGTTTACGCAGAATGAATTTTGTCTAAGAAACGATTGGCAATGTCAAAATTACTGAAACAAAAATGTTTGGGCCATTTTTGAGGGAAAAAGTGAGTTTTTCAGGATATAAATGGACCTAGAATCTACAAAAAAATCAAAAAAATTAAATTTTGGTTTACACAGAATGAATTTTGTCTAAAAAACGATTGGCAATGCCAAAATTACCGAAAAAAAATATTGGCGACATTTTTGAGGGAAAAAGTGAGTTTTTCAGGATATAAATGGACCTAGAATTTACAAAAAAAATTAAAATTTGGTTTACGCAGAATGAATTTTGTCTAAAAAACGATTGGCAATGCCAAAATTACCGAAAAAAAACGATTGGCAATGCCAAAATTACCGAAAAAAATATTGGGGCCATTTTTGAGGGAAAAAGTGAGTTTTTCAGGATATAGACCTAGAATCTACAAAAAAAATTAAAATTTGGTTTACGCAGAATGAATTTTGTCTAAGAAACGATTGGCAATGTCAAAATTACTGAAACAAAAATGTTTGGGCCATTTTTGAGGGAAAAAGTGAGTTTTTCAGGATATAAATGGACCTAGAATCTACAAAAAAAATCAAAAAAATTAAAATTTGGTTTACGCAGAATGAGTTTTGTCTAAAAAACGATTGGCAATGCCAAAATTACCGAAAAAAAATATTGGGGCCATTTTTGAGGGAAAAAGTGAGTTTTTCAGGATATAAATGGACCTACAATCTACAAAAAAAATTAAAATTTGGTTTACGCAGAATGAATTTTGTCTAAGAAACGATTGGCAATGTCAAAATTACGGAAAAAAAAATGTTTGGGGCATTTTTGAGGGAAAAAGTGAGTTTTTCAGGATATAAATGGACCTAGAATCTACAAAAATAAATAGAAAAAAATTAAAATTTGGTTTACGCAGAGTGAATTTTGTCTAAAAAACGATTGGCAATGCCAAAATTACCGAAACAATGTTTGGGCCATTTTTGAGGGAAAAGGTGAGTTTTTTGGGATATATATAAATGGACCTAGAATCTACAAAAATGAGAAATATCCTCTCATGGCCGGACTTGGGAGGGGGGGGGGGGATTGACCCTACTGCCCCCTAGAATTTGTCAACAATTTTTCTTACAAAATATTTCCAACAAATTTTATTGTAAGTTACGTTCTATTCGAAATTTTTCGTTTTGGACTAAATTTTGGACATATTTTTTTTCAATAATTTTGACATTTTTTTAATAATTTTGAAGAATGAAATTTCTTTCCAAAAATTTTTGTTTTAAATTTTGGATTAACATTAATTTTTTTCCAACAATTTTTTTATTAAATTTTTTACCTTTATGGGGATCAATTTCATGGGCGTGCGGATTGCACGTCAATTTCAGCTGTTTGATAATATTGGCAACTTTGACAAATTCGCCTCTTTCCAAATACACTTTGCCTAATTTTGTGTTAGTTTTAAACCAAAGCCTATCGTTTTTTGCATTTTTCAGGGCAGACAAAGTAGTTTCATAGAAATTTTGTAGCAATTCTATATCTTTAGACGTGGAAGTGTAATCTAGGATTGAATTGATCGATTTCTCCCCATGATTTTTTGTTACCGCTGTATTTATGTATCCTAAAATTTAAATTAAAGATGCTACAAGCGGCAAAGCAATATATATTTTTTTTAAATTCGTATTTCCTTAAAAAAAATTTTTCTAATCAAAACTTTATGCAATAAAAACTCTTACCCAATAATTCCTTATATTTCTTCATAGTCTCAACATAATTTTTGAGTTGAAAATGAATCTTCACCAATTGCTTCAAAGCTTTAAATCCCCATTCGCCTTTATGCTCGCCCTGCAGATCCAAAACCTTCTGAAACGCCGCCACTGAGCTCTCCAGTTTGTCCTCCTTCAATGTTTTGGCTAGATAATATTGATTTTCCAAGTCTACGTCAGGCTCCGACGTGCTCTCTTCAGAATATTCTAGACCGTAGTCTCCGTATTCTTCTTCGTCATCGTAAAAAAATCCACCTTCCATTTTTTTGAATGGTTGTTGGAGATTTATAAATCGTTCTTTTTGAAAACTCTTTCGCGTCGGATACTGCGAAACTTCTAAAAGCTTTTGACAATTTCACGTTGAGGTTAAGCGCGGAGGGTTACTTGATTCTTGTGTTGAAAATATAACTAGGCCCCTGCCGGTTGGTTTCATTGTTAGAATTACAACACTTTTTGTCGTTTGGACCATTATTGCTCACCGAACAAAGTACCCCGCAGTTTTTGATACGGAAATGGCTTTCGGTGGATTTCTCCCAAACTTCGGAAATTTATTCGTCATCCCATCCCGATCAAAAGTGTCCACGGGCCCAAGTCCTATGTACAGATTTCGAGCTAGCGCGAGTTTTACCTGATTAGAGCGAACTCGATATATGGGCATTTATCGGCAAGTTAGATGTTCACCGCTTTACGTTTATGGTTTGTATGATGGATATATGTCATACACACCCACATACACAGGCACACATACAGCGTCTATTAGGAGATTTTATTTTGATTTCTAAACTTTTTTACAGTAAGAAATTGGAAAAAATGTTATAGGGATAAAAGTTGAAACAAATATATTTCGAAAATAAGTTACTTTGGGAAGAAAAAAATTCATATGGAAAATAGAAAACATGAAGAATTAAAACTAATGTAGAAATGTTTGAATAAAAAAAAAACAAATGTTTCCTGAATAATAATATATTACATGAATTATTTTACTTGTGTCCCTGTAACGTTATCTAGTAAGCGGTTTTTTAATTTGATTTACTCAACAGTAAAAGTATAACTCGTTGGAGAGGATCATTGATCTGTTTCAGATAAAATTAAAGTCATTGTTAATTCGCGAACACTTCATAGCCTTGAGGTGAATAAAGCTTACAATAATTTTGCGTTTGAGTGATATTTAGTCCAGGTAATATATTCATTTTCGGAAATTTTCCTGGACTAGTATTTTTCTGGAAAATGTGATGTAATTTTTGAGTTTAGATTCAGAACAAAACGCTTTAAAGTGAAACTAAATTCGAAATTGTCCCTAACAAAAAAGATTGTCAATATTTTTTACTTTTAAATCCTAAGTAGCATTATAGTGACAGAAACTGACATCGCAATTAGCAGAACTAGCTCCAAAACGGATAATAGGCTATTTAAAACTAAAGACTAAATCATCTATCTATCTATCTGTGATGGGGGTGTCGATACACTGCGACCTATAAGATCTATTGTGCCCCCTACTGCTGCCCAATCGTTGAGGATGTCTCAACGATTAGAGCAGTTCCTCCAGTCCTATTGCTTTCAAAAAGTTCAGGATGTCGGTAGGCTTCAGGTTAGGTAGATCTTCCTCTTCTATTTGATATTCTCCGAGGTATCGTACCCTTGGATTTTGCAGGGTAAAGCATTCTGAGAGAATGTGGATAGAGGTTTCCTCCTCTTCCTCGCAGAATCTGCATTCTTCTTTGTCTACTAATCCGAGTTTCTTTAGGTGGCCTCTCAGCCGGCAGTGAAGACTAAATCATAGATGTGGCAAGGCCAATTGGGCCAATCATCCCCTTGTAATCTACAATCTATAATCTACTTGGGATATTACATTATTTTTCTTCTATTTTATATATTCTTAACTTTCTTATTTTATTTTTTTTACGGTAGTTTAAAATAATTTTATTATTATTTTTAAATACCAATCAAATTAATCAGACAGCTCCCAACCCACACAGCACAATCACCTTCCTAGACTGTGCGTAGAATATTGAAAAAGTATATTTGAATATTCTATGAATATACTAATTTCTGATATGCATATCCCTAGAATGTGGCAAAGGCCAGGGTCTTATCAAGTGCTGAGGACGTTCTGAGAACATCCATTAGAATGTGCTGAGAATGTCCTGAGACATCCATTAGAATGTTTTTATAATATTCTATGCCATACTTTTAGGTACTTTTATAGCATTTTGTAAAATAAAAGGAGGATAGACCAAAAAAAAAAAAAAAATTATAAATATTTTCTTATGTTTTATTCTTAACACTTAAGTTATAAAAAACGTTTTAGAACTTCAAATTTTTGATGCATGTTGCTCTTTACTAGCCATATAGTTTGATGGCAGCTTCCATGTCCAACATAAAAAAATCCGTCAATATTATTTTTAATAAAAGATAATTAGTATGTACATAGAATGTATTTAGAATATTCTATATTAATGTACTAGGAATATAATATATAAATATTCATAGAATATTTTAATATATCCAATACATTCTATGATCGCTCTCAGAATATTTGCTTAGGAATATTCTGCAAAAAGAACATTGGTATCTTGTGAGGATATTCTGGGAATATCCTGTGCTGTGTGTGAAATTACTAGAGAGTTGAAGTTGTGCCAAGTACGTAAACGTTAGGAGCCGAATTGACATCTACGCATGCGCATTTGTCTAGAAATAGCGTTTACGTGAAAAATAGGATTGCGTACGTACGTAAGCTTGCGTTCTCTCACGGATACCTTAAAAATCTACGTACGTTAACCGAAGATTATACGAGTGACACCGATAAATGGCGAATGTCCCAATTTTGAATTTTGACTTAAAGTAAATTATTCATAGCTTCAAAAAGACTTTCTTTATTTTTTTTTGTTAGATTACATTCAGTTATAATATAATATAATAATAATATATAGTTGAGAAATTCCTAAAGAAGTAATAATAATAATAATAATCCTTTAATTTAGATCTTGGCTAGTATTATTTTTACATTTAGGTTTACAAAAGTTTTACAAAAAAAATAAATAGTTATATACTTATATTCACAACCTACATGTTCTTTTAAAGCTCATTAAATTATTGCGTTTTTAATGAAATCAGGCAATTCATTGTATTGCTTTAATCCCTTATAAAACAGACTATATTCTGACTATATAACTATAGTGCTTACTCTGTCTAAATAAAAATTGTTTCTTGATCTTGTGGAATATTTATATGTCTTTAACAAACCTACAATTATTTACAAGTTGAGGCACTATAGTTGATTAATCATTTTGATTTATATAATTTAGGAATTTAAGTGCGATTTAGAAGTTCTCAAAAGAATTTCTTTATTTTTCTGTTATTAGATTACATTCGGTTGAGAAATTCCTATAGAAGTTACTAAATATTCGCTTATTATGTTTCTAAAGGTTATTTCTCATATTTCAGTAAGATAATAAAAAACTTTCAAGTTAAAACATTTTTTATTATATAAATATTTATTTATTAATCACAATAACAATAACAAAACAATATTACAGAATATTTATCTCTAAAACTACAAAACAACGAATCTTTACACTTTTAGAAAATATACTCAATAAAATTACATTTACAAAGTGTAGAAATGTTCAACTAAATTTAGTTGATGGCGCTTTTTACATCTCAAAACCAGCAAACAATGCAAACAAAATATTGGTAATAAAACAAACATTAAAGTTGTTTTTGCTTGATAAAAGGTATGCTACTTTAATATTGCGATACTAACTTTACAAAAATCAATCTAGGTACATTTACTAAAATTTAATCAGCACGATGGATTTTGAAAATCTGTGTGTGCTAAACAGAACATTAAATATCCCAAATATTGTTCCAGTTGTGTGGAGGCTCAATCGCCCATAAAGCTCTGCTCGATTCCCAACAGGATCATTGTTGAATATATGTAGCAAGATTACCTCATCCATTTCATCTTCTTCGAAATCTGAATCCCCAAGTTGTGCTGCATCAAGAATACCTTCCATCTTAAATGAAATAAATAGAGCCTAATTGAACATGTGTAAAGACGTGCTTACCATAAAAATGTATCTTCTATTTTAGTAGAATTTCAACGAATCCAATTCCAATAATTATTTTGTTTTTCATTTCTATAACTCATATAGTGGCTTTGCACTTTAAATACTCTTCTTAATGGAAAGTAAAACCACTTATTTTAATAAAGTTTTTTAATTTTAACGTTTCGACTGTCTGCTCACAGAAAACAACATAAAAGCAAAATAATAAAAAGTAAATAATTAACGGTTGACAGTTGACATCTACTTTACCTACGTACATGAACACTTCAACTCAAATTTCATACAACTTTATTACGTTATATTTTGTACGGTATTTTCTACGTAAAGGGTTACGTACTGTGTTTACTTCAACTCTCTATTGTATTTCTGCCTTCGTTTACTGTACTATCATATTATTCACACGAAGTTACCGGCATTTTAGTCGCCCACGTTTCAACTTCTGCTACAACCTCAGCATGGTTCCCATAGCGAGACAATGTATATTAAAAAAACACGTTTGCACTATGGTGCAATTTTTTTCGCTTCTATGAATAAGGCTGGAAGCAATTCGCGGATTGTGATTTACAAGTTGGTTGGCCATGAAATTTCAGATTTATTGGTTAGATAAACAGTTGGTATAACCTTATTAATCCGTACGTATTATTAGGGGTGGGTAATTTTTAGTAATACCGTAAGATATTTCAATTTATCGAATCGTTGATCTCCAATGGATAGATTAGAAATTAAACAAGTATTTAAAGGCCTTCGCATACTACTTATGGAGCAATTACGTGGTTGACTAATCCTAGTTGGCAGATAATGACAGTTAGAAGTCGAAAGGCTCTTTGTCGTAAGGCTTCTAACACACTAGCGTTTTTTGATGCTGCGTTTCTACATGAAAAAAAGCAACGAAAATAGACATCAATGGAGGAGCATGTGGCTGGCCAGGCGCAGCTTGTTTTCCCGCCGATGTGGCACATTCTCAAGGACGCTTCTCTGGCCTATTTTTGCAACTGGTTTTCCGGCTCATTTCTGGCCACACTAGCCGGAACACACGCAAAGTGTGAAAACGTGATCGTTGCTCGTTCCATCGCATGTAGACTGCAGTTTTTCACGCACATTGTGGCCGGGTCGAAACGGCCACGGAAAAACAAGCTGAAACGTAGCGTGAAAAACGCTAGTGTGTCCGAAGCTTAACTTAAAAACTTATTCTACGAACAAACCGTTCATTTGTTTTAGAAACGGTATCATCTAAAAAGTCAAGACACAACAAAACCATCATCGATCAAGGTTACGTAATAAAATTTATTGAGATAATGCCGCCGATGCGAGCTGGCCTATATTTCTCTTCAATAACCATAAATCTAGACAATAGATTTGCAACTTTCTAAATTTGGTAACATATAATCGTAGACTTGTAATGGTTGGCGCGGTGCAAGTCCACTTAAAAAATTGGAGCGCCAAGGCCGTAGTTGAAGAAAGGGTTAGGGAGTTGGAATAAATAACTACAGGGTGTGTCACGTAGATGGCCCATCAGCCATATTCAATCAAAAGATTTTCAACTTTATGTAAGATATCTCCAAATTATAATAAATCTAGCAATAACTTAAAAATACGTAAATTTAGGTATAGGGAATGCTAATACAGATCGAAAGAGAATAAAAAACTGATTCAGACGTGATAATAAAATACAGGGTGTTTCATTTGAAATTATCGACTTATTGAGAATTGAAAATATGGGTACTGGAGGCTTCATTATAGACACCCTGTATAAAATATCGTATTTGACGTTTCACCGTATGCTAGGAGAATATTCTCACAATCTCTGTATAAAATTTGAAATTAATAGCTTAACAACTAAGGAAGATACGGAAATTAAAGTAAATGCCTGTTTTTCAGAATTTTTTATAAAAATCTCAAATATCTCGGAAACTGTTAAACTTAGACCTGTGGTATGTTTATAATTTTTTGTTCAAAATTTGACGCTGAATCCAAAAATAAAAAGAAAAATGGTACATGTCCATTTGAAATAACAAAGTTCATGTCTATTTCCGGTATAACCGGAAGTAACCGGAAGTTTAAAATATTTTCATTGAATAGAGCGTACTGATAAAGCCCCCGTAACCCAAGTTTCAAAATTCAAATATCTATACTTCTCTAAATATGGCTAATGAACCATCTCCTATAATAAAATCGCACTAATGGATCGCCCTGTATAAATATAGAATCGCCTATTAAAAAGATGTTTGTTTAGTTTCAAATACATGTCGCACGCAGTCAGCAGGAAACGGAAACCATTTATTTACTTATTTCATTTCCTAGTAAATGTAGGCACCTGTCCACCTACAACTTGGAAAAATTGAAATACGCGACCATTGTTAGTACCTTTATTAAGTGCACAAACAGCCCATTTACCATTTTTTTTTCACACTTCATTTATTCGTACGCCTAAATATTGATACAAACGCAGCTGGAGCGTCAAAACGAATTATTTTTAGTTTGAATTCGTTCTTATACTCTGAATAATAGAGGAGTGCAGTAAAAGTGGTGATATAACGTCACATTCCATAGGCGTACTTTGCAAAATACAAATAAACCAATAAATAACAAGGAGGATTATATTATGTAGTTAATGGGATTAAACTTTTTTTAATCTCTTGGCATTAACACTTCAGTACCTAAAATAAAAAAAAATATAAAGTTCAAGAACTATCTTTAAAAGTCACTGTCTTCGCTACAACTACTGGTATAATTCTCATTGTCTTTTCTGAGATTTATTGTTATAGGGTCTATTAAGTTTTCCATTGCTATATCCACTTTCCAAAATGAATTTTCCACTTTTCTCAAATGTTCTCCATTAACATCTGAAACTGCCTTCAAAACCAAATTTCGCACATCAGGTAATTTAAATGTTGTATTGTTTTGAGAAACATAACCTTTTAATTGTGGCCAGATCAGTTTAATAGGATTTAACTCTGCATGGTGAGGAGGCATCTCATCTATAATATATTTTTTGAATTTGTTTTTATGTTGCTTTACTATTACGAGTAACTCTGCCTTCAAGGATTTAGGAGGACTGATAATATTTTTAGAATGAAGCCATTTTGAAATATATATTAATACAAAATTCTGAATCAATTAAAATACATACGATACCCTTACCTTATTCAATTTTATATTCTCAGCTAACTTTACTTATTTATAGGTTAAATAAATTTTAACCTTAGTTAATTGTTTTAGGCCTTTTTTTTTTAATTTAATGATTTGTTAAATATCGATATTTAAAGTTTAATCGGTACCTTCATTCTAGAAACGAAAAGAATAATTTTGATATGATTTTTATTCAGTTCCTACTTATATTAACTTTATTTTCGTTATCATTGATTTCATAAATTCCATAAAACTTATTATTATTGCCTTTTTACAATATATTTCTTTAATTTTGAAAATCTGAAACTCTACTTCTTTGATTTATACTATTTTCCCGGAATTTGAACTAATTATGTTAATGTATAATGACGTTAAATTTTGAGGTTATCTTGTAATTTTCTTTTTCTCCTTACACTTTATATAATAACGTTCTTATTGTTATTATGTTCGCAGACTTATCTGAGATTATACTACTTTGAATTTATCTATTCAGTTCTTTGCTAAAATACAAGTAAATACCCTAAATTTGTTGGTAAAGAGCTCTTATGTTAAATTTTGACATGTGAAATTTCATAGTTTCTTTTATAATTACTATGATTAAAACTTGTTTAAAACATTATATTAGAATCGTATTCTGTCCTGTGCTTACTCAAAATGTAATAAGTAGTGATTTTATCCATATTAAGAAAGTTATCTGTTTAGTTTTATTGCTTCGTACTAGGCACTAGATCGTCTGTATTATTTGTATTCTCTTTTTAAATTAGTTAAATTAGTTAACCGTTACAATATTTTTTTAATTTGTTTTTATGTTGCTTTGCTATTACGAGTAATTCTGCATTCAAGGATTTAGCAATTTTGAAATATATATTAATACAAAATTCCGAATCAATTGAAATACATACGATACGGCCCTGATTAGATAAAGTCTGACTTATCTGTCAAAAGAACAGGTTTATTACATAAAAACCATGGAAACATGATTAAATCAAACGAAATCTTTTATTGGGTCGATCAAATGTATTAAAATTTAACTACAAATAAGCATTGAAGGATGAGGTAAACCTGTACTACTTCTACAAATTAAATTACTTCACTCTCTAAACTATAGTTTGTTTTAATATCATGAGGGGCATGACCCTCCCAAAAATCAAGTTTATATGCCAGATCAGTACCCAATAGGATCCATAAAATTGGTTTCAGATTTAGAAAGTCTAGTTTGGTGTGAAAAATTTTTACTGTTAAATTTATATCTTTGGATTTTGAAAATCACTTGAAAATATTTATCTACCCTATTAAAGCTTCTATGTTATGTTTATTTTTAAGATTTATATGTAATTATATTCCAGTGTGTCTCTTTCTGTTTTTATTTTTCTTTTTTTGGTTTATTACGAATTTAGTTCACTGATATTTAACGTCATCTTGAATCTCTTACAAATTTTTGAGGATGCTTAGATTACCATTTCTAACATCATTACTGGGGGATTTGAGATTATGATCTAAAACGAAACATAATGTTCAATAAATCTACCACAATCCCACGTGTATGATTCAATAAACAATCTTTGTCTGCGAGAAAGTAACAGTGACACCAGACAACTTTTCCATTGTGCACCAGGTGTTTTCTACCGATTTATGTAACGCACTGGTTTTATTTACTACTATTTCACTATCGATAGGAATGGGTGTCAATTATTCGAGACGAGCTGTAAATGGTTTTATTGATATTCTTTGAGTTTTAACTGGAAATTAGCGAATTCTAAGAGATCAACATCGCCTGTAAGCGATGTATAGGTTGTTGAGGCTGTTAAAAACGTAATTATGCATTAAGAAAAATTCAAAGATATGAGGAAAATGTACAGTAAACTTATTTTTTGAGAAAACTCATCATCTATGGTCAAGTGGCAAGACAAACTATGAAAATGCCATCGATTACGCTACATCCTGCCGTCAACATGCGACGAAGCCTGCTGATTGGTCGCAGACCCACTTAGAAGAGATCCCAAGTTGACCAAGGTATAGATTAGAATAACCACGTCCCCAACAAGTCATTCATAAGTTTCAAATATTCCGTGCACAAGGATGAAGTGAGATAGATATATAAAATGTGTGAAAATGGCGCCAAATTTATGCTGCGATGCATGGGCGTACTGTTACAGAGGGAAATCGGATGAGATATATTTCCTTCCACTTGGTTTATATTCAAAGTCATTGTCACGGAAATGACTTAATCAAATAAAAGCATTTTTAGGTAGGACCTTTACTTCCTCAAATCCTAACAAGGAGTACCAAATATTTCTCCTTTCAACATTTGCAGGAAACCTAAAAGTCATGTCTTCGTATAACTGTTTAAATGAAAAATTAATATTACCTAAATACTTAGGTAGTTTGGCAGAAAAACAAAATGTGATTTAAGTTTAAACAAAATATATGAAACCTACATAATTATAAGTCGTTGCATTAAGTTAAAACGATCCTTTAGGCATTATTAAAGAGTTTATACAGTCGACAAAATACTAATTCTACGCCCCTAAGCTTTGTTTATAATCTGACATGTAACTTACCGATGAAATGATAAATCGGGGTTTAAATAATCCAATTTGCGTCACACAAGACACTGATGATCCATATTTATCTAATAAATCAACTTAAACCAATATATTCAATGTGAAAAAGAAAATTATAATGCTATGAAATACAATAATAAACATACAGATTTGTGTGAAAATGGCAGCCACTACTTCACTACGAAACATTCTAATCTGCTGGGTTCATTGATAAAGATATAACGTTTGACAGCGCTTAGTTGCCGCTTCTAACGAATTTCCGTAGAAATGGTTTAAACTTAAATAGTGGTAAAGTATCTTCGTCAATATTTATCTATCAATATGATTTGTTGTGTTATTAGTTACGAAAATTAGTGTTAACGTAGGTGTACAATTATTTTAGCGAAACAAAATATCTCATTTTCCAAGATAATTTTTACATAGATTTAGGATTTTGCCAATGATGGAAAAAATTATAATAACTTTGACAACATTGAAACTAGAAATATAAGTTTAATAATACAGCGCTTAGACTGTTACTTGTTGTTGGCGCGGGCCGAAATGTAAACAAACTCTATCTTATTCTTCTATATCTATGAGAATAACCATTGAGAAAACTCAATTTTTTTTAAATATTGTTAAGCTTACGAACGCGTTCTAGTAACGCCGATGTTCCACCCTGTCGTAAAATTTATCTGTCAGGAATAGTAATTACAATTACTGGGAGAGCAACTACAAAGTAATTGGAGAAAAAACAAACCATCGAAGCTGCAAACATTGCGATGATAAAACAGTGGGTTCCTAACAACAATCAGATGCCCCGCGGAGCACCATACTTTGCAAAAATGGCGTTCGTAGTGGAGGTACCAGCTAATTTATCTGTAAGTTTTCGAATTTATGTAAATAATATTTAGATTTACATTTTTGTATAAAAGCTCCGATAGGAAAATGTACAAGCATTGGCGAAACGTATTTTCAGAAATTTAACAGGTTGTCACTCGAGGGGATTCCCATGATTTACATGCCTTCTTCATACAAGTTGAGTAACGTTATTAGCTTGTCTGAAATATAGAGTATACTTATAGACAGATTTAACTAGCCCAAAGCGAATTCAAAATATATTTTTCTCACAATCAAACAAAAAAAAACAATGAAAGAAACGCGAAAAAGTTTTCCTTCGGTTCGCCTTTACCCAAGAATTTAGAACTACTACAGCAAGAAAAAGGAAAACCGCTGTCACCAGTGTAATAACCGCTAATTTTTAAGGTTATTTTATCTAAAGCGTGTCTATCAAACTCTGAAGCAGAAGCGGTATATTCTATGTATCTATCTGTGATGGGGTGTCGATATAAGATCTATTGTGCCCCCTACTGCTGCCCAGTCGTTAAGGATGTCTCAACGATTAGAGCAGTTCCTCCAGTCCTATTGCTTTCAAAAAGTTCAGGATGTCGGTAGGCTTCAGGTCAGGTAGATCTTCCTCTTCTATTTGATATTCTCCGAGGTATCGTACCCTTGGATTTTACAGGGTAATGCATTCTGAGAGAATGTGGATCGAGGTTTCCTCCTCTTCCTCGCAGAATCTGCATTCTTCTTTGTCTACTAATCCGAGTTTCTTTAGGTGGCCTCTCAGACGGCCCTGTTATGATACCCGTTAGTATTCTGAGCTTATTTTTACTTTTACTGATGCAGTCGTCAGATCTCTTCTGGTTATAGTTCCCCAGTAGTGTCTTGGCCTACCTCATTCTTTGTAGTCCTATCCAGTATTGGGATCTTTTCTTATTTACTTCTTTTCCAAGTTCATCAAGTATTGTACTGGTGCTTATACCGCAGAAGGGTTCAGGTCCCAGAAATAGTGTTTCAGCCCCTTTTTTTGCGAGTACGTCTGCTATTTCATTACCCTCCACTCCAGTATGTCCCGGAACCCATAGTAGGGTAACAGTGTTGTTCTTGCCTAGTTCGTTTAGATTCTCTAGGCACTCCCAAACTATCTTGGAGTTGATTACGTGGGAGTTCAAGGCATTAATGGCTGCTTGGCTGTCTGACATGATGATGATCTCTTGTCTGCGAAAATTTCTTTCTATTACACATTTTCCGATGGCATATATTACAGCTTGGAAAATGCTCGGAGATTTACCTAAACTTTCGGAATATTTGGTTCCAGGCCCATATACTCCTATTCCTGTTCCTTCTGTTGTTCTAGAACCATCTGTGTACCATTTCATGGCACTTCTCTTGAGTTTTGGGATGGTATCTTTGTCCCATTCGCTTTTATTACTTAGCTTTGTGTTGAATTCTTTCACAAAGCTAAACTTCTTTGGGGCATGTCCCAGGTTTGGTGATGTCCAGGAGTCGAAATTTGATACTTGTCTGGTCATTCTGTAGGTTGTCCTTATCGCTATACTCTATATGGAGAGGTGTAAGGCTTAGGATTACCTCCATGGCGGCCGTTGGGCACGTTCTCATTGCACCTGTTACGCATACGCAGGCTAGTCTTTGGATTTTCGCTAGATTTGCCTTTGTACTGGCCAGCTTAGTTCTGCTGCCCCAGACTACTGCTCCATAAGTGATGGCCGCTCTCAACTGCAGGATCTTTGGGTTACATCCCCAGTTTTTTCCCGCAAAATTTCTGCACACCATTCGAGCTTTCGTGGCTTTGCTGGTTACTTCTTTTTCGTGCTTATTCCAGATGAGTTTATTATCTAGTATTAGTCCCAGATATTTGACATCAGGCTTCCATTCAATAACTTTCCCGTCCAATTCGATGGTTTTGAGGTTAATGTTTCTTTTCTGTGTAAATGCAACTAAGGTAGTCTTGATGGGGTTGACGCTAAGTCCCATCGATTGACACCATTCTTTAGTATAGTCCAGCCCTTTTTGAACTATATCGCAAAGGGTATTCTCGAATTTGCCTCTTATATTAAGGCTTAGTAGTTTTATACCTAGAAAAATAATCTATATCCTGAAAAAAAGGGCTGTGGTTCTCGTGGCTTATACTTGCACGACTCACCCTTAACTCGCAGGGGTAGTTTGATTATTTAGTAAATAAACTTGTTCTAAAAGGTCTGGGGTTTTATTTAAATAAAATGCAAGATTAGAATTTTAAACAAATCTATTAACTAATAAAGAAAATGGATAACAACAAAAAAATTTACAAATTTTACTCTGTGCAACAACATGCTAGACGTTAATTGCACGCTTCTAACAATACAATGTGTCCCAAAGCCAGAACAACTCTAGTTACCCAAATAGAACTTATTTATTATACTTTATAATTAAGCAATTAATTAGCTGACTCTAGAAAAAATTTGTTTTAAATCAATCTAGTTCACTATGACATTTTGCCTTGACGAAATTTAAAAAATTGTTTTTTTTTGTTACAGACCCCAGGTTAAAGGGCAGATGTGGAACTATTGGTAAGTACTACAAATACGCGGCGTCAAAACAAATGAACTCAAGTTGGTAGCGCTAAAATTTAGCCCAAAAAACCCATAAACTTCTTTAGCTGAGTTTGAATAACCACCAAAAAACGAGGTTTTTAAATATATCTTAAAAACAAGTCTATATCTCTTATACTAACATCTTTGGAGTACCATACCCTGCAAAATTAATAAAAGAAAACTCCGCAATCGGCAATCATCTCGGTATTGTACCCGAGGCACTCTCATTTTCTATGTTACGCTTCTTCTTCTTCTTCTTTTTCGTCTTTTTGTCTTTGTTTTGCTAACTTCGCTGATGGTCGCTTATTACGGAGGGCGTTACACGATTGATGGAGTATTCTTTCAGCGTTGTTGTCTCTAAATCTCACTTTTTTAGAGACCAACCATGTTTACAAAAAATTATTTACAGAAAGTGAAATACGGCGATTCGCAGATCAAGTAAAAACCCGTCCGGCGCATGCCGTATACTATCTATGTAAACCAATTCCCTTAAAAAAGCCATAAAATCCATTAAAAGCAGACATTTGTCACTCTCACTCTTCAATGTGTTAGAAAGAGACGCGTTAGAGAGAGACGTCATCAAAAACTTTGTGGATTCACATGGGAAAACGTGGCCAATATTCTGTTTACATTACTTATCATTAAATTGGACGTAGTATAGCATTATTTTTTTTAACTATGACATATAGAAATGAACCTCAGCAAGCATATTTATGTCTGTTTTATTCCCATTAATACAAAGCAAGTCTATTTTCTTAAGGCACTGTTCTTAATGCAACATGGTAATTGTGAAATAGTTAAACATTGAATCACTAACGTCTAGCAAGTTCATGAGTTAATGTTGTCATTTACATAATGGCAAATTACATACAGTTCACAAATAATATGGTTTTATTTCGAGATATTAACAGAGGCGGCGCATGTTTTTTCATTTCTACAATCAAATAGTGTTTTTAAAAAATAATGATGGTAGAGATAGGTAATGCCTTCAGTAAACCGCCAAAAAAATAGCTTTCTCCAATATTACATTCATATTACCAGGACTATCTTGAAATTCACTCCTTCCCACAAAACAATTGTCCACAACTATGCTACACAATCTCTCTCGTTTTAATTACGCCATTGCTCCAAAATATATTCCTGTCAAATGGAAGAATCTATATCCCACCTTTACCTATACCAAGCTGAAGAAAACATTTGTCTAGACAGAGCCGGCCTAAGGCGTGTTGGGAAGGGGCGCCAAAATGTTCATAACTTAGTTTGTTTTAATCAATACCAAAAATTATATTTCTGAACCTTAGGTATCATACTTTTTGTAATGTACTGACATATTTTTTTTTATAAATTTATTCAAACTGAAATGTATTTCTTCATGAATATTAAGTCAAAACTTTTATTGTTGTGAAAAAAGGTCTGTTTTTTCTACCTGACAAAAAAATGAACAGGGTAAAAAAATTTGTTAGTGTTTGCTCTTTACCCAAGTACAGTACAGCACCCCTTAGTCCAAAAAACGAAGGTGCCATATTTTTTCATGATTCAAAGTTCAGATGAAAGAAGGAACTTGTAGCTATAATATCATGTTACTTTTTCCTTTTATCTATTTCTCTGAATTATTGAAAAACCGGGCCAAAGTTTGTTTTTGCTCGATATTTTGAACCTCCTATAAATTTATTCATATTTTTTTTATCAAGACTAATTTCACCGAATCCTTTTGGATAATGGGATTTTGCATGGTGTTAAATATATCCAGAAAGATTCAATTAATTATTTTTGGGTATTTTCATAAACAACATGTTTTTTACTGCGTTTTTTTGGATTTCCGGAGTTTTCGAAAATGCTCGGGTCTATCGGGAATTAATAGATAATCAAGGACCATATCAGTTTTCAACGCACATCATTAGAAAGGTTAGCTTTTCCCCTTGTCGATGGCGTTTTTTTTTTCATATTCTTTGGTTTTCCGGAAAATTGAGAAAATTTATTTTTTTGAGGATTATTTTTTTTCGTGCTAAAATTTTTTGGGGTTAGAAATAAAAGATCACATTCTGACCTTTTCATCAATATATATCAAGTATTTTATTAAGTGCACGAGAAAAAACTTTCTCAAATTGGATTTTTTTACAATAAATTTATTAATCAAGTGCAAAAAGTGAAAAAAAGTTGGTTATTATTGCCTTATCTTTTGTCTTCAGACAATAACGGGAGTATATTCAAATTTTCCGTTTTCACCACAATAATTTTGCGAATTTTTAGATTCCCAAATTTACGAATTTCTGAAACGCCGTTTTTGCAAAAAATAATAGTGTAGCGAAAAAAATCATAGGAACAACTTTTATAGGTAATAACTGCTCTTCATTTTTTGTCAAAACAAAAATGCTCTAAGTGTCATATTTCGGCAGATATCGTCGAAAAACTGAATTTCGGGAACTCTAGAGCCATTTTCCCACCCTTCCACAAATTTCACGTAGCTGAAATTTTCGGAGGTAAATGTACCTATGAATACTTGCGAATTAAAAAAAAAAATTGACGGACAGACTTGATGCCCGGGTTTGGGGTTTTTGTGGCGTTAATTTACTGGACTCCTATTAGTTTGAAAATAATTAGACCAGAAGTCGTTTAATTTAACCTGTTTCAATACGTTTAAGCATCTTAATTAGACCATAATTTCTAAGAAGAGGTTAGTTTCCGCGCGCCACTGAATATTAGTCGAGATATATTAGAGTTCTAAATGTTTGAGTGCACTTCAGTTGCGTAAAACACTATAACACGATTTGTATAACAATGGCCTAGCTGCAAGAAGTTTTATTTTAACGACGAGTGATGTTATTGTTATGAGCCATTGTGTCGCACTCTTAGACAGAACAAATAACATCTAGATTGTGTAATTTTCAAATGGAAGTTATTTATTTAAAGCAAAAATGTTTCAACTTTGAAGAATCTTATATCCTTCAAGAAAATCCTTGGTGGTGAGTCACAATTCACACTTTTTAAGGTGCTACAAAAAGTAAGTATAAATTAATGCCCTTAAAGACCCCCATACATGATCAAACTTGTTTGACAAGCCAAATTTGACGAGTGGTCGAGTGCGCTGATCATGGATTTTAAAAAAATTGGCTTATTTGTATTTGACTTACAAGAAACGAATTCTTATTAAAAAAACGGAATATATCAAAATGGTTCAAGCAATGGTTATTAAAAAGAACACAGTATACACAATTAAATCTATTAAACGAAATGAGGTGTGAGCCTCAAGACTGGCATAATTTTATGGATGAGAACAGTTATCTGTTGTTGTTATTACTTGTAACTCCGAAAATTGATTGAAAATGAACTACAAGTTTGGCAGTTTGGCTTGATGGGACCACACACCGTCAAACTTAATTGACAAACCTTTACACCACAAACTACTTTTCAAGCAAAAACAGAAAAGTAACAAACTCACAAACTGCACCCACACACGGTCCAACTAATTTGTCAAGCTGGCTTGACAAGCCTAGTTTGTCAAACTTGTTTGATCGTGTATGGCGGCCTTAAAGACTCCAGTCTGTATAACATATTTTTACGACAAAATAGTTTAGTTACATAAAAAAAATAGACGGAATTTAAAATTTAATTTCAATTTTAATAACGCAGATAGAGCAATTTGCCATGGCAACTTCATTTCCAGCGTTGTTTCATTTTGTTAAAAGTATCAAGTTGTACGGGATGGTAGAAAGTTTAATTAACAAATTGACTGACCAAAAGCGCATAAATCGTCGAAGCGATTCATACGTGCCAATGCAAAAATAATTATTAAATAGACACTTAATACCTATCATTACCAGGTAATTTAGAGTTTTTGCGTTGGCAATACTCAACGCATCGAAGGCATGTTCTTCCTGATTCTCACAGCTCGGCCAGTGAGAAATTTAACGGTCTCCTACAAGTAAATGAAAAATGTCCCTTTGAAATTAGACATTATCGTTAAAATCAGGAATGTAACAAACATTTTTCGAATGAGGATATTGTAGATATTTTTACCTAAGTTAGTAGCTATAAAAAAGAAGAAAATAAGTCCAAAAATATGAAAATCAAAGTCCATTGGCTTTTGATGCCAGATTTGCTCCTTGAAAAGTGGAAAATGACCTTGGAAATCCAGTTAAATGACCCTGAAATTCGTTTTTATGGCCGGCTTAGTTGGCAGTGCAGATGACTTCTGTATTTTTTATTACACCGCGTGGGCAATAATTTGCAGCGTTTCGAATTGACTATTCAAAATTACGATTTTCCGTGTATTACGAAAGGCTAAATCCAAAATACGCTTTAGATAATGTGGACCGATTTCAGCTCGAGTAATGACCGATATTAAAGTTTCCTTATTTGGTGTGGGGGTTTAACGCTAACGGTTTATTTCTTCAGTAAATTGTTGTTTTTTCTTTATAATTTCACATTCCGTATCTGGGTTATTTAAAATAGTATTAAATCCAATAATAAATTTCAAAAAATATTAATGGGTCAATCCTGGAAATCGTGGATATACGAAGTTATTTTAAAACGTGTAATAAAAACTTGATTTTTCGATTGCCCAGTCCCCGCAAGAATCCCATGGTCTCAGGATCACATCATAGAAGATTGTCAAGATCAACTTTGTAATTTTAAATGAGACATCCATAAAATTCTAATATCACTGTATGTTAATGTCGTAGTCATAAAACGGTACGTTTATGGGCCATAAACCATTTGGAAAATAATCAATATTCTTATTTAATTGACTATAGAAAGGAAATTTATCGATTATGAAAATGGCGAATTGACTTTGATTTGATGATAATTTAACGTTGTTTAAAAAATACACAGTACACCAAATTTTAGCATCGTCACAGAGGACGCGTTGAATTACAAAATGGCTAATGACAGGTGACATATCTGAATGTTACCAAGTGATTTGTCCAGTCACGGATCTGGTTGACAGCTGACAGATGTTTCTCAGTTGATTCTAGATTGTTTGCAACCTTCGTTTTATATTTTTAATTGAAATTTCAATGAGATTCGTATAATAAATACTATATAAAAATGATTATAGATATTTTTCTGTACGTACGGTAAAAAATTCCGTTATCAAACTGTTTTTTTGTTTAGATAAGTGAAGAGTTGGCACTGGATTCTCAAGAGTCTAAATTAATTGTGTTCAATGGAATGAATAGTTTTTAACATTACCATTAATAATAATGGTTTTTGAATCTTATGTGTACCTCCTATCTCTGACATCAAAATTACTTGTTCCGTCAAGCGTGGGCTGCACTGTATTGACTTAATTAAAAAAATAAAACCAGGGGCGTGCTATTGAAGTTAGGAAATGAATGCTCATCTGATATTAGAACTTTGCCAGAGTTGGCACATTCGGATGCTTATTTTTTATGTTAATTTAAAAAAAATAATTTTATTCTCCTACTGAAAAAAAAACTTTTATTACAGAACGATCCGCCACTGTCTCTGCCAAGTTCCGGTTTATACCCCACACCAAGGTAGCTCATATCTGTCGGACGACGTTGATTCTGAAAAAAAAATTCTCACAATACACATCGTATGTACCTAACCCATGTCTTCTATTATTATAAACGTTTGATGTGACTTTCACCATTTGAGATAATACTGGTTATTTTTTTTTAAAATTGATGGCTTTGATAAATAGGAAATGTCATAGGTTACAGTTGAATGTCTGTGGATAATAATGACCCAGAACTAAATTTAACCGACAAAGGATATCGTGTGCTTTTCTTTGTGGTAAAAGTATAACAATGAATGGTTACTTCCGATACTTTCTATATTTAATTTTTTTTCTTTGACAGCTCGCTAATTCTAAATGTTAAGAGGCATAAAATTGACAACCATTTTAAGATAATTCTACTTAATTTTTCTAAACACCCTCCAAATTTCAGATTCTTAAACCTTCTGGTTTTAAATTGGCAAGCATGCAAACTGAGAAATGTCAAATTCGTTAAATTGTAATTTTTCTATTTGACAGCTCGTCGATTTTAAATGTGGACAGGCATGCAATTGACAATCATTTTAGGATAATTCCACTTAATTTTTCTAAATACTCCCAAAATTTCAGATTGATAAACCTTGTGTTTTTAAATTGACAAGCAAGCAAACTGAGAAATGTCAAATTCGTTCATTTGTAATTTTTCTTTTTGACAGCTCGTCGATTCTAAATTGGCAATCATTTTAGGATAATTCCACTTAATTTTGCTAAATACTCCCAATATTTCAGATTGATAAACCTTGTGGTTTTAAATTGACAAGCAAGCAAACTGAGAAATGTCAAATTCGTTAAATTGTAATTTTTCTTTTTGACAGCTCGTCGATTCTAAATGTGGACGGGCATAATATTGGCAACCATTTTAGGATAATTCCACTTAATTTTTCTAAATACTCCCAAAATTTCAGATTCTTAAACCTTCTGGTTTTAAATTGACAAGCATACAAACTGAGAAATGTCAAATCCCTCAAAATTTTATTTTTCTTTGACAGCTCGTCGATTCTAAATGTTGACGGGTAAAGGGTAAATTAAATAACTTGAAACGTTGTTTTTCTTATTGGGTGAAAGTACATTAAAAATTATAAATTATAAAAACATTTTTGCATTACAAATCCCAAGAATATTTTTCTAGCTTACGACTCGAAACTGTTTCTCAAGATCTGACATCCATTCGATACAATTGGTAACATGGTTCCGATAGTACGATGGAAATTATCTCATAAACCATGTACAAATACTCTTCATTCACATTAAAGGTCAACGAATCCTTCACGTTACTTCTTACACAATTTTATGTTATTTGATGACATGGAAAATATTCCGCACCGTGAGTTTAGAAAAAACAAATCAATTTTACATAGATAAATGTAATTTGAGTAACGTCAACGTTCTGTAATCTCATTTTAAACCGGTGAAGCGTTACGCTCACTTGGTACTGTAGCCATTCAATGCGTTCTAGAAGATTGTTATTAACTGGGTACGTCAGTTTTTGCAATATCACACCGAAACTATTTTGAAATGAAGACCGCACACGCAGAACTCGCGAAAAGCTTGACAGTCAATATTATTAATGATATATTAATAAAATCTATAACTTTTGTATTGATTATTTTTTTCATCTGTCAAAACAGTCAGATTTTGTGGTTTCAGCCAATAAGAGCTCACAATCCTAACCAATCATTGAGTTTTATTCTGATTATTTTTTTCATCTGTCAATACAGTCAGATTTTGTGGTTTCAGCCAATAACAGCTCAGGATCCTAACCAATCATTGTGTTTTATACTGATTATTTTTTTCATCTGTCAAAACAGTCAGATTTTGTGGTTTCAGCCAATAACAACTCAGGATCCTAACCAATCATTGTGTTTTATACTGATTATTTTTTTCATCTGTCAATACAGTCAGATTTTGTGGTTTCAGCCAATAACAGCTCAGGATCCTAACCAATCATTGTGTTTTATACTGATAAAACCGCTTCTTCGTATTTGTTTCTTGATTAAACTGTGTTTACCTTTTTTGAAATGTCAAATGTAAACATTTAACAATTTTTATTATACTAAAATGTATTGCAAATCTATGTTAATAACCAAATTTCAAAATGTATTTGTAAACTAACCTGTTTTTATTAGTTGATTTCCAAATGCCTTTAACATTTTTACATAACATAACACTAAACTTAAAATTAATTAAATTAAGAAAGACTTCATTTCATTCTTCTTCGCTTTTATTAACGGCGCCGTTTCGCGGGGTAGCCAGTCAAAAAATCGCCTTGGTGGCCCTGTATGTAAAACTATAACAGCTCAGGTTTCAATTTAAATTGGTAAAGAAAATTTTCAATATTTGTGTGTAAAGTGTCTTTTGCATAAATGACTATGTTCTCTGTTTTTAATACAAAATGATTCAAAAAATAATCCTTTCAAATACGACTCGTCCTCTGAAATTTTATAGATTAAATTTTTGATCTTCATACTCAAACGCCTTTATTTTAGGCAAAACCACTCAAACAAACTGATTTAAGATAAAATCACTCGTCCTGCGGACTCGTGATTTTATCAATCAGTTTGTTTTCGTGGTTTTTCCAAATAAAGCCGTTTTCGTGAAAACCAAAAATTTAATCGATAAAATTTGGAGGACTCGTGGTATTACCTTTGATAAAACCGCTTCGTCGTTTTTGTTTTTTGATTAAACTGTGTTTACCTATTTGAGATGTCAAATGTAAACATTTATCAATTATTATTATACTAAAATGTATTGCAAATCTGTTAATAACCAAATTTCAAAATGTATTTGTAAACTAACCTGTTTTTATTAGTTTATTTCGCCTTTAACATTTTTACATATCTCACTTTAACACTAAACTTAAAATTAATTAAATTAAGAAAGACTTCATTTCATTCTTCTTCTTCGCTTTTATTTTCGGCGCCGTTTCGCGGTGTACCCAGTCAAAAAATCGCCTTGGTGGCCCTGTATGTAAAACTATAACAGCTCAGGTTTCAATTTAAATTGGTAAAGAAAATTTTCAATATTTGTGTGTAAAGTGTCTTTTGCATAAATGACTATGTTCTCTGTTTTTAATACAAAATGATTCAAAAAATAATCCTTTCAAATACGACTCGTCCTCTGAAATTTTATAGATTAAATTTTTGATCTTCATACTCAAACGCCTTTATTTTAGGCAAAACCACTCAAACAAACTGATTTAAGATAAAATCACTCGTCCTGCGGACTCGTGATTTTATCAATCAGTTTGTTTTCGTGGTTTTTCCAAATAAAGCCGTTTTCGTGAAAACCAAAAATTTAATCGATAAAATTTGGAGGACTCGTGGTATTACCTTTGATAAAACCGCTTCTTCGTATTTGTTTCTTGATTAAACTGTGTTTACCTTTTTTGAAATGTCAAATGTAAACATTTAACAATTTTTATTATACTAAAATGTATTGCAAATCTATGTTAATAACCAAATTTCAAAATGTATTTGTAAACTAACCTGTTTTTATTAGTTTATTTCAAAACGCCTTTAACATTTTTACATACCTCACTTCAACACTAAACTTAAAATTAATTAAATTAAGAAAGACTTCATTTCATTCTTCTTCTTCGCTTTTATTTACGGCGCCGTTTCGCGGGGTAGCCAGTCAAAAAATCGCCTTGGTGGCCCTGTATGTAAAACTATAACAGCTCAGGTTTCAATTTAAATTGGTAAAGAAAATTTTCAATATTTGTGTGTAAAGTGTCTTTTGCATAAATGACTATGTTCTCTGTTTTTAATACAAAATGATTCAAAAAATAATCCTTTCAAATACGACTCTGAAATTTTATAGATTAAATTTTTGATCTTCATACTCAAAAGCCTTTATTTTAGGCAAAACCACTCAAACAAACTGATTTAAGATAAAATCAGTTTGTTTTCGTGGTTTTTCCAAATAAAGCCGTTTTCGTGAAAACCAAAAATTTAATCGATAAAATTTGGATGACTCGTGGTATTACCTTTGATAAAACCGCCTCTTCGTTTTTGTTTGTTGATTAAACTATTGTTTACCTTTTTTGAAATATCAAATATAAACATTTAACAACTTTTATTTAGTATTACCAATTATTATTATACTAAAATGTATTGCAAATCTATGTTAATACCCAAATTTCATAATATATTTGTAAACTAACCTGTTTTTATTCGTTTATTTTAACACACAACACAGCTCCATCCATAAATTCGTTTAAAACTGACAAATAATGTCAAAGTCTAACCGTTACCCTTAATAAATAATCTTAAATGCCTACTGCTAGATAGGCAACTTATATTACTTTTGTAGGTATACAATCAATTATATCAATATTTGACGTTTATATGTAAAAGAAAATATCGAACTTTTGAGTGTAAAGTGTCTTTCTCTGTTTTTAACACAAAATGATTCAAAAAATAACCTTTCCAAATACCAATTTTATAGATTAAATTTTCGGTTTCCATACTCAAACGCCTTTATTTCAGGCAAAACCACTCAATCAGTTTGTTTTCGTGGTTTTTCCAAATGAAGCCGTTTTCGTGAAAACTAAAAATGTAATCGATCGTGGTATTACCTTTGATTATTTTTCAACATAACCTCAAAATTATCGAGAAAATCGCTAAAAACTGGTTTTTGCGTTTTAAATTTTTATCTCCCGCAAAAATATTTTTTTTATTAATTTTTAAACGAATTTAAATTAAAAAAGCCTAGCCTGACCTAAACCTAAGACTAACCTGAGAAATAGAGATCATTCCTCTATTCACCCATTTTCATCGTTAAAAAAAGACCCTGTATATAATAATGTAATCCATAAAATTTAAAAATAACTCTAATAAGGCATATTTTTGGGCTAATTTCAAGAGAATGGTCTCAAAATCCCACTCTTTTTTACAATATTATCAAAAGCAATCAGTTTTGTGAACTTTAAACAGCAGTGGTCCTAAAACAGTGCCTTGAAGTACACTCCATATACTGATTAAGCGGCTCAAAATTATCTGAGACGTACTGTATACAGTTTATTTTAAGAGCGCATTTCACGTTATCCAAAAGTGCTATAAAAACAATCGCTGAAATGGCTTGACCGGTTTTCAAATTGTTTTTATTGTTACACCGTGACAATTAGGTTGGCCGGCAAGTGCCATTGCGTTTTATAAAATTGATACCACCTACTTCGACATGTTTCCCTGGCGAAATGACCATTACTCTACGTGTCTTATGACTCATGACCGTTAAACAATACCACAGCTTGTGTAATTACGGTCGTTTTTAATTCTCACATGTGGTATACCTGTTTTTGCCGTGGCTCCGCGACCGCTAGCGGAAATATAAACATGATTCGAAACTAGGATAACACAAACCAACATTTTATAACATTATTACTTGCCATTATACGCTGACAAAGATGTGGCAATAGTTTGAACACGAGCGGTAAATGGACCAGGGCCAAACCGATTTTAAATACCAGAATTCTTGAAAAATTCTTAGGCCATCCTAAACTGAGGGAAAAAAAAACTTGCGCAATCGATAAACTATCCTTTTTTAATGTTAAATACAATTTTTCATGAAAATAAACCCCTCCCTAGTTCAACGGCGGCTCCAGGGGAGGCAGTAGGGGCAATACCCCCCCCCCCCCCCCCCTCAAGTCCGGCATTGAGAGGATGTTTCTTATATCTGCGTAAACCAAATTTTAATTTTTTTTGTAGATTCAAAGTCCATTTATATCCTAAAAACTCGCTTTTTCCCCCAAAATTGGCCCAAACATTTTATTTTGGTAATTTTGACATTGCCAATCGTTTCTTATACAAAATTCATTCAGCGTAAACCAAATTTTAATTTTTTTGAATTTTTTTTTGTAGGTTCTAGTTCCATTTATATCCTAAAAAACTCACTTTTTTCCCCCAAAAATGGCCCAAACATTTTCTTTCGGTAATTTTGGCATTGCCAATCGTTTCTTATACAGAATTCATTCTGCGTAAACCAAATTTTAATTTTTTTGTAGATTCTAGGTCCATTTATATCCTAAAAAACACTTTTTCCCCCAAAAATGGCCCAAACATTTTTTTCGGTTATTTTGGCATTGCCAATCGTTTCTTATACAAAATTCATTCTGCGTAAACCAAATTTTAATTTTTTTGAATTTTTTTTGTAGATTCTAGGTCCATTTATATCCTAAAAAACTCACTTTTTTCCTCAAAAATGGCCCAAACATTTTTTTTTCGGTAATTTCGACATTACCAATCGTTTCTTATACAAAATTCATTCTGCGTAAACTAAATTTTAATTTTTTTGAATTTTTTTTGTATATTCGAGGTCAATTTATATCCTAAAAACTTACGTTTTCGCTCAAAAATGGCCCAAACATTTTTTCATTTTCCAAAAAATTTCAAGTCGATCTGATCAGTTACTAGTTTCTGCTCGATATTACACAAAAATTTACTACCTTTCTCGGATTATAAAATTTTTTCGAAATCATCTGAGACTTTTATATTTGCGATGCCTTCGATCATAATTACCTGAAACGATGTTCGAATGTTTAAACAATAAATGATACCGCGGAAATGGGTCCCTACAATCGCGAACCTGTCAAGCCGTGAGATATCAGTACAGAACAATGGCATATTAAACGAAAAAGAAAAGTCAAAGTAACGGCATAATGAGCCAGAACTCAGAACTCGATATGTAGGCAACATAAACCGCGTGCCGGTAGTAGTTGGTTCTCTTTTGTTCAGATTTCTATCGTAATTAACAAAAGTTTTCTTTGAAGTTAAAAATTCTGTTTAAGAATGTAAAAGTTGAAAGTTTTTCAGTATTTTTATTATTTATTGTCTTATGAGAAAACTCTTTGATGAAAACTACAGTTGGAGCGAAAAAAAATGTCGAAAAGTAACTTTTTCTTCAAAATTCCAAATTTGAGCAATTAATTACTTATTATTTTACATTGTATAGCATCTTTATACTTATGCTTTTTTCATATTTATAAGATTTACTAGAATTTTTGTGCACAGCGTTTTTATGAGATGATTTGTTTTTACCCCTTCAGCTTACTAGATAAATTAATCTCATTGGTTTGCATAATTGCTACTGCCTTCCGAGAAACCGACCGTTGTTTTAAATTTCGATGGTCCCCTGCCGTGGATTGTACTCGAACCTCCCAAGACCAATTCAATTAAAAAAGTTATTATTAATTTTTCAATAGGTACTTGTTTACTTAAGACAGAAGATGCTTGAGGTGAATAGTATCTACTCGTATTATGTCTGTTTAGAAGAAGACCTGATTGGGCAAAAGACATTATGTCATTAATCATTCTGACTTGTGAAAAACGGGAGGTTAAATTTTTTTGAGTGTAACGTAAAATTTTCGATTAAATCAGTTATTCTAAAATTATTTTTAGGAATTTTATATTTGCAGCATACCGGCACATGCATTATATCAAAACGGAGCGACTGCAAGTGCACACAGGATGCATTTGTCAAAAGTATACGAAACGACATCTTTCGCATGACATGGAAGAAACGGACAAAACCAACCCGACCATCATCAGACCTTCCGGGCAGGCAGTATGAGCCGTACCGCGGCATCGCGTTCTAGATTATGTTTTTCCCATGACACAGTTCCGCGTTAGATTGATCAGGATGACGGCATTCGCTCGTCTCTTTCCCATGCGGTTTTTTGACAGAACTTACAATATAATTAATTTCTGATCCTGTACAAATAGTGAAGTCGATCTGGCTTTCGAAAACAGAGTGATGAAATCGAGTAATTTTTTTCCCAATCGATGAAGTCAGTTGCCCCCATCATTCCTGCATGAAATGTTCGACCTATCCTCTATCTAAAGAACTTGAAAACAGTGGAGATGGGGCCTTATTTTTTTGTGAATAAAAGGGTAATAACGAGTACTTTAAAGTGCCGGAGGGTGGGGGTGGTGGGACAAGTAGGCGGGGGGAAAACAAATATTATTGAAACGCTTATAACTTCTGTGCTAACTGAGCAACCAGTCAGGGCTCAAAATGTTCACATTTCACTCTGATAAAGTATTATTGGAATCTGAGGTGCTGTATTCGACCACCTCTATACAAGTCGCGAATATCATCCACCTAAAAAACATGAAATCCTATGTAAAATGACCTGCCGGATTCGAATTTTTTGTTCGCCCTTTGATCCGGCATTGCGAAATGTGTCAAAACATGACATTTTTGAAAAAACTGAAAATTTTCCTTAAAATAATATTTATTGCAAACTAGTGCTTAACTTCGTTAATTGGAGTCCGATCGTTATGAATTTTGGATATGATATTTTTCAGTACTAAGCGAGAAAAATGTTGCCAATGGAGCAAGGAAACTTTTTTACTTTAACTTTTTTTTCATACGACGTTTAGTTTGGGTTGTGTACTTTTTTAAAACCGAACGAAATTGAATCGGCGCGTTGCATCTCTTGGTTTTATCAATGTGGATACGAATAAAGCGATCAGTGTGTCAAAGAGAGTAAACACCATAGCCTTCTTCATACGCGCAACAAAGATGACGCGCATTACATTATTAATATGACGACTCTATAGGGGGTATAGTGCGATTTATGAGATTGAGAACTGATATTAATAATAATAATAATTTTTTTACAATCAAAAAACACAATATTATTATTATTTAATTAAAATATTTATTTTACAATGCATTTTCCCCTTACACTGGAAACTTATATTGCATCTTACATTTGCTTTCAGGCATTTGCACTTGTTACCATAGTTAAGTAATTTTTAAAAATATTATTTTGAGAAAAGGAAACAAATCTAAATTCTATAAGGCTGTGTTAAGAGAAATTAAAGATGTACTTGTTGAGCCTTCCTGCATACCAATAGAAGAAAGCGACACTTTTAACACAGCTTATATAAAAAATATGATGACACTTATTCAACGGTATCAAAATTTTAATAGCAGAAACTTTCGAGAATTATTTTTAAAATACATGTCATTACTATTAAAGTTAAAGCCTTAGATCTGTGGAACAATAGTATCTACGCATTGGTGGTCGTTACGATTTTGAACAAAGCTTAAAGCAAACAGAAAGATATAGAAGATCGAAAAATTGTCATTTTGAAATATGCGAAATACGAGACGAACTTGATATACCTGATTGGAAGAAATTTATATCAAATCCTTATAATAAAAAGAACCTCTTGGCATATTTAGCACAAAAACTAATGAAAGAAAATTATGTTATACCTGATCAAATTGAAATTGTATTGGCAGGAATGTCAGAAGATAATCAAAGAACCAAAATATATCATTGAAGTTTATACTGGTAGGTAAATAAGGTTTTAATAATGACCTTTTGTTAGGGATTTGCCGCCGAAGGAGGATTCTTTTATTTTTCATGCGCAGTTTTCAAAACGTTATGTTATGTTAAAGCCAGATCTGCCAGAAATTCTAAAGTTTGGTTACGAACGCAAACAATAATTGTATAGTTCCAAAATTAATGTCCAAAGAAGCAAAACCTACATTTTTAAAAATTACTCCATTTTACAAATGTAAATTATTTAACTGTGGTAATAAGTGCAAATGCCTGAAAGCAAATGTAAGATACAATATAAGTTTCCAGTGTGAGGGAAAATGCATTATAAAATAAATATTTTAATTAAATAATAATAATATTGTGTTTTATGCTTGTAAAAAAAAAATTATTATTATTCCTATCATTTCACTCACTTTGACACACTGATCGCTTTATTTGCACCCACATTGATAAGGCCAAGAGATCGACGCGCCGATTCAATTTCGTTCGGTTTTAAAAAAGTACACAACCCAAACTAAACGTCGTATGAAAAAAAAGTTAAAGTAAAAAAGTTTCCTTGCTGTATTGGCAACATTTTTCTCGCTTATAGTAGTTAACTATCTCTAAAGATAAAAAAGTTTTCTCGGCTCACCATTTTACTCTGCACAATGACGATATTTTGTGTCATCTAGCGAAAAAAAAAATGACGTAGCTTTTATTTGACGTTCTACATTTTTTATTGTTATGACACTATGTGAGGGAAGTACTGAAAAATATCATATCCAAAATTCATAACGATCGGACACCAATTAACAAAGTTAAGCCCTAGTTTGCAATAAATATTATTTTGAAGGAAAATTTTCAGTTTTTTCAAAAATGTCATGTTTTGGCACATTTCGCAATTCCGGATCAAAGGGCGAACAAAAATTCGAATCCGGCAGGTCATTTTACATAGGATTTCATGTTTTTTAGGTGGATATTCGCGAGTTGTATAGAGCATCTTTAAAACGCTTCCTAGAAGGCCTCAGATTCCCAACTATACTGTATTCATATGATAATCGAGTCCTCTTAATCGAGTCCTCTGCTATGTCTACACTGGAATTGCCAGCAAATAGCGCTAGTTGCACTGTCATCGCACAGTATGTCGTGTGTCATCAGGGAGTACAACTAGGGCGATGCATATTTTTGTGCCATCCAGAATGTTTGGTATCAGTATCGATTACTCACTTCAAATCACGCCATGAAGTAAAATATGTTGGTCTTCATCTTGACCAGATATTGAATTGGAAAGCACACGAATGTCGGTATTGCAGCCACTACCATTTTAACTCTTCAGTGGGTGGGCCGCGTTTTTTAATGTCAAGTAGAGATTAGAAACGCACTAAATTTTTTTATAACCTACTAATGTTTCACGGGCTTCTTTTTCTTAGACGTTAAGAAGTATTAGGAAATATGATGTAGGCCTAAAACATTTCTTATCTTGAAACGTTTTTTTTAAGTAGCGATATTCGTATGTTGACAGTAAAAGTATGATATATTTCTCGAACTAAAAAAATCCGCTTTATCTGGGGTTAAGAGAATTCCGTCCATTAAATTGTTTCGACACAAAAATACCTGCCTACTTAAATCTTTTACTTGTATCGAAAGTATTGCGAAACTAATATGTATTTAAAAAACATATTTATAGCTAAATGGTAACTCATAAAGTCACTAAAACGTGACGTACGTTTCGCTATTTTCGCTCTTCAGGAACGCCTTCAAAATGGCGTCCAAAATATGAAAATGCCAGTGTTACTAATCGCCCATAAACTTGATGCAAAACTTCGTCTAGAAAGTTTTAATATGTCCATCGGCGACATATGATGAGGTTTTTCCCCCACACAAGGTTTCCTTCTGGGGTTTACTCGTAAGGGACAAATTAAAATTCACAGCTAGATCCCTTTTTTTAGAATTATTGCAGGACGACTCACTCCTGCCGCAAACAAGAATTAAACGCTTGTTCACTCTCATACACTCCTGCTTATAGTTTCCTGTGTCAGTGTGGCGCTGCGGTATGGAAAACACGGAAAACTTTCCAAGAGAAGTTTATTTATTTGTGTCAAAGATTAAATTAAAAAAAAATCAAAATCATTCGAAAAATGATTGGAAATTAGACCAGGGCCAATCATTTTTTAACAAAAAAAAAATCTTAGCAGTATATGGATGGTCGGAAAATTTAGGGTAAATTATAAGTAAATTAAGAAAAATCAAGACGACTGAGGAAAAGTTCCGGAAGAGGAGTGGGGGTAGCTAAATATTCGTTTTGTCGAAAAAAGTTTTGTATTGTACATTTTTCAACATAACCTCAAAATTATCGAGAAAACCGCTAAAAACAGTTTTTTTCGTTTTTAATTTTTATCTCCCTCAAAAATAATTTTTTTATGAAACTTGGTGAAACGTTCTATTTTGTGTTTTAAATATGTTGTAATTTTGTCGTAAGTAATATCATAAGGGCATCTAATTTCTCCGAAAAAAATCGAAAAAACACGTTGCTAAGTAATATTTTAACATGAATGCATTTTGTTAAAAAAATATTACTCTGCATTGTTTTTTCGATTTTTTTCACAGGAAAAATTAGATGCCCGAATGGTATTTGACAAGACTATTTCATGAGTAACAGATTATTCTGCATACCTAATAAATATGTAGGTATTAATTTGAAAAGTGAAAAACAGGTAATTTATTTAATCACAAAATACTACAAACTTAATTATTTACGGTACAATTAAAATATAAATTGCAATTTTGGTACACAGTAGGAGTATTGTTTGAAATCTTTGTTAACTCATTGATAACGATGGGTGTAGGTAAATGATTAATGTTGTTGATGGGTCCAGCTGTAGAGTAGGAAGCTGGAGGAGTGGCTGCAGGATCTTCTGTTTTCTGTTTTTTAGCTGGAGGTTCTGAGGCGTCATTTCTAAGGGTGTTTATGATGTTGGAATAATGATCATTAACCATTTGCAGATAAGGCTTAATTGAGTTGGCTGAACTGTGGCCAGTAATTTTAATTAATTATTGTTCACCCAACCCTCCTTTAGCCAGGTTACTCACTGCTGTCGACTGCATAAATTGATTTGTTATTTTTATTTTTTTTGTATTTAATCCTGCCTTCTCTGCTCTGCTGCTTCTTCAGTCCATTTCGAAAGTTCGTTCTTTCCCACTGGAGTGTTTTTGTACCATCCACTTGATTGTTCTTTGTTCCATGATGGGTTTACTGTTAAGAATAATCTATCAGTTGTTAGTCTAGATGAACGTTTATTAGAATTTTAAAAAGACGGACCAGCCATTTACTATCGGCCATTTTTGTTTCTCCACCCTGGGCCGTTTTATTGAAGAGAAATTATATTCTACTCTTCCTAAAAAGTAGGGTTTTTGAAAATCAGTAATTTTAAAAAATATGTAACCATGTTATCTACCTGTTTTAATCCCAGAATTATCCACTTTAAAATAATGAACTCTGCAATTGACAGCTTCTCCACCTCTCCAGGCAAGTTCTACTGAAGCGATATGGTAAAATTTTCGCTGGAGTCCCGCCGGAGTGTCTTCGTCCCATAAAAAAACCATTGCGTATTCTTCCAATTTGAATGAAGCAGAGTTCGATTTCCTTTGTATTGGCGCACATCTGCAAATTCCTTCGTTTCACATTACGAGCTTCCCTACTAGACTTGAAGATAATATCTTTAAATCAAAGGTTCCCAAAGTGGTCCAGGTGGACACCCAGGGGTCCATAGGAGACCACACGGGGGTCCACGTAGACGTGAAAAGAAAACAGGGGTTCACAAGTTGTAAGGGGGGTCCACGAAAAATTTTCTGGTTTTCATAATAAAGAACAAATTTTTTTTTTTTAAGTATGACTATTTTTTATTGTTGATTTACATTTCAGAGTTCATTGTTGATTGTTTGTAATAATAAATGTTTATAATTTTGTATAACCACAAGTATTATTTTAATAAATAGGACACAAGAAAATGTGCTACTTTTACTTTCCCGGCCCCTCGCCAAAGGGAAAGTGTTGTGAACGCGCTAAGAAAAAATTGAGATAACGACGGATATATCCATTTTGAGGTCCCCTGAGAAGATTAAAACGATTTCTAGATGGAAGTCTGTCCGTATTCTTCCACGATAGCGTCCGCACGCTTAATCCGATTGAGCTGAAATTTGGTATATGGGTTTCGGGTGATCGGGGATTGAACCCATTAGTTTTTGGTTGAAATCGCCCCACCAGGGGGCGCAGGAGCCCTATGTACATCGCGAAAAAAATATAATACTTAAAAGTTTTTATTGATATTTAGGTGCCTCACTGGCTTGTAAGTATATCCTGAAATTTTCATTCCTTAATTTTGAACCTAACCTAAAAAAAATTGTTTTTTTTTAATCTAAAAAATCGGAACTCGTAGCGTCCAAACTCTTGATCCGATTGAGCAGAAATTTGGTATGTGGATATCGGATCATCGCGGAATGAATCCGTTTCTTTTTTGTTGAAATCGCTCCACCAGGGGGCGGAGTAGCCCTATGTACATTACAAAAACATAAAAGACCTAAAGTTTTTATTTGGAATTTAGGTACCTTATTGGCTTGTAAATACATCCTGAAATTTTCATTCCTGTATTTTAAAACTAAGCAATGGAAAAAAAATTTAAAATTTAAAATCCAAATGACATTTGACATGTCAAAGAAAAAGTAAACCCTAAAAAATTGTTTTACTTTTTTTTGATATGTGAAATTTTCTTCCTTTTATAATATTTCAAATGTTATTTTTACTTTTAAAAAATTCGAAACTGCCGGGAAAGTCTTGTGGCGACACAACAGTTTTTTTTTTCTTCTTAACACCCCCAATTTGGGGTGATATTTTTTAGGAGTTTTGGGAATACAGTAGAAATGTAGCAGCAGGGGGTCTACCGAAAATAGTAAAACTTTGAAAGTAGTCCACGAGAAAAAAAAGTTTGGGAACCTTTGCTTTAAATGGATCAAAAATTATTTTCCACTTCAGTGTTCCACAATGTCTTCACAACTAGTTCTTTGTAATTTTCACCGTTTTCTTTCTTCATATTCCACGCCTAATCTTTCAGGATTAAGTTTAGTTGCTCTAAACTTGTAGTTTCCAAAAGCTCGAATTTCTTTGCCTTGCAGAATTCCGTAAACTGTTTCCATATTGACGTATGGGTTTTAACGGTATATTAGTCATAGAATCACTTCCAAAGCGACTCATTTTCACTACAAAAGCTGACTAGCACTGTTTAAAAACAATATTACAATATTTATTGACAATAAAATCAGAAAAATTGTTTAGCGTCGTTTTCTGGTGTCCTAGGAGACCATAATTACTTGTTATCAAAGGTATTATAATTTTTAGTGACAACAGCTGTCAAGTTTTGCCGCGGGTAAACTCGAAAAAACTACTGATAGGAGCTGTCATACAGTTTTTTCATCTAGAAACCATTTGTAATTCAAAATTGGGCGTTTGTGATTGGTGGAAATAGTCAAAGCAAAATATTTATTTTTCGATTTCATACGAATTTAAATTAAAAAAAAAAGCCTAGAATGGCCAAGAGTAAGTGAAACTTAAAAACGAATTTAAAACGCACTTTGGATCCCTTGTATTGAGCCACTTGTTGCATGCAGTGCACGTGCCAACTTACATCAGGATCGATTTTCCACTCACAACCTCTAAATTCCAACAACCCCCGTAAATGCATGTTTTCCTGCTTGAAATGCTCCCGTTCTGGATGAAACAGTCGCCAGAGAGAAGGAGTCCTCTTAGAACTCCCTTCAGGAATCCTCCGGGGGGATTTACTCCAGAGAAAGCTCCCTTTTCCGGGAAGGAAACTGTCGTTGGAATGGAGTTTTCCGTGTTTTCCACGCCGCAGCGTCACGACGAAACGGGAAATTTTCAGCAGGAGCGCAGGATATCGAGGAAGTCATTTATCCCTGGTTGTAGAACCTCGTAGGTGAATTATTTTTAAAGGGATAGAAAATGATTTTAATAAATATATTGAAATGGTTTAGATTGGATAAGAAATCGATCCAAGAATCGACGGTCATCATAGGTGGCATTGATAGAGGTAACGCTGGTTTGTTTTCAAAAACAAATGCCGCCCAGGCTCGGTGACTGGAACTTTATCGTAATTTTATGCGAGTCTGTTATACGATATTTTTGTTGACTTGTTTGGTCGGTATTTTAAAGTAGGCTGTGACATGTAAAAAGAGATTTAATGTTTCTAAATCGTTGCAGATGTAAGACATTTTGACAAAAACCGTTTGCGGCATATCGACTGGTTTTTATCAGTCTTACTTTCAGGTTTGCCAACAACAAGGAGAGACTAATTTTCATTTATCCGCCATTGCATGAAAGAACATTTATTTGATCCTAAATCGCTGCTAGATCATATAGACCAGGGCCAAACCGATTTGAAATACCCGAATTCAACGTTCATTCTCACCTGTATGCAGGGGGTCGGAAAATTTAGGATAAATTATGAGTAAATTAAGAAAAATCAAGAAGACTGAGTAAAAATTCCGGAAGGAGGGTGGGGGTAGTAGCTAAATATACATTTTGAGGTTTGGATATTAGTTTTTTACGATTTGTGGCTGAAATATGCATCCTATCGAAAAAAGTTTAATATAAAAGTTGTAGATAATTAAATCTAAAACATTTATATTTATTATTTTTCAACATAACCTCAAAATTATCGGGAAAAACGCTAAAAACCGTTTTTTTTTTTTCGTTTTTAATTTTTATCTCCCGCAAAAATATTTTTTTAAGAAACTTGGTAAAACGTTCTTTTTTGTGTTATAAATAAGCTGTAATTTTTTCAAAACAAAATATTTAAAAATATACATGGTTGAAAAGACAAACGAAAAAAGTATAACAAATTGCTATTGACTTGTCTCAGGATTGTTGCAAAAAAGCAACTAAAATAATTGAATATTCCAAACTTGATCAACGCTCTGTATAAACAATTTTTAGGAAAAACTCATAACCAGCAATAAGTAGAACTTCACCTAACATTTGAGGCCTCTTATATTCAAAGGACCCTGCACGGAATACATAGCATTTTGGTTGATTGCGGAATTTAATGAAATTCTAGTATGTTGTAGATCATTACCTGTCGGTAACACTTCAAATGGACCATGATCAAATCGTATGATTAGTTTCGGAGAAACAGGGTGATTTTAAAGGTAGTTACAAAAACTGAAAAATTGCTAGCGCACTATATCTTTGGAGTTTCTCTAAATTCTTTCAGAAGTTCGCCAATGGCGCTATTTTTTCTTTTGGAGTTTTCCAGTTGCGGCTGTCTCCATCATATACAGTGTCATCCCGAAAGTACACACCATATGGGAAAACTTTTTATTAAGGATTTTTCGACAAAAAGTTATTCTTGATAAAAGTTTGTGTATCCCCTAAAACTAAACATGCACCAACAAAATATAGTAAAACATACCAGGATCCTTCAAAAATTTGATTTTGAGACAAGAGTAAAATACCCTTATTTTGAAAAATCTCGGGAAATGTTATTTAGAAAAGTTGTTCAGCATTAAAAAATACATCTAGATTTGAAGTCGTGGCTATCTAAGTGAACTTTTATTTTTTTACCCATTTTTTTAAAATGGGGACTACGAAAAACAAAATTTGCTAAAACGATAAATAAACATGTATATGACGGTTTATTTAAAAAGCCTGTAATATTATAAATTTATAAATTTCAACTATTGTGTTAACCACGATCAATTTTTTTGAAGAGTAAAATAATTTTAAGTTTTTGGTGCAAAGTTCTTTTTATTTTTTGTTAACACCGAAAATTGCTCAAAATTATCCAGTAGTGTAACATGAACTTAATATTCAATAATATCAAATCACAAAATATCAAAATAAAATAAGTATTTCGGCACAAACTCATTGATTTTCTGGTTTTAGCAATTTTTCTTTCGTAGTCCCCATTTTAAAAAAATGGGTAAAAAAATAAAACTTAGATTGCTATGACTTCAAATGTAGATATATTTTTTAATGCTGAACAACTTTTCTAGATAACATTTCCCGAGATATTTCAACATAAGGGTTCTTTATTCTTGTCTCGTATATTAAGAGTGTTTTACTATATTTTGTTGATGCATGTTTAGTTTTAGGGATGCACAAACTTTTATCAAGAATAACTTTTTGTCTAAAAAACCTTAATAAAAAAGTCCCCCATATGGTGCGTACTTTGGGGATGACACTGTATACAGGATAATATGGACCAGGACGAAAGACACACTGCAATGATATAGATATGAAACTCAATGTAAATGGTTTTATTAGAGTCAGATTATTTTCCAGGCATAGAAACAATACTAAATATCAATTGTTCATGAGATTTGATTTGGATGCGAACGAAATAACAGGTCATTACTGCATATCGTCCCTGAAATTGCAAAATGTCGTATGTCAAAAATTCCGTATGTGCGTATAAAACACAAACACGTTAAGTTAACGCCTTAAATGCCACATAACATGATGTTACATCATAAAAATAAGCTATAAACTGATTTCTGAAATAATTAAACAAAAAAGTAAAAAGATATTAAGTTTTTTTTGCTCTCCTGAAAAGTGGCCTTTTTGACATACGACATTTTGCAATTACAGGGACGATATGTCGGTCGAGTGCCAGCTACAGTAGGAATATTATGGGTAATATAAATTTTTCAACTACCAATACTTTGGAATACGTTCAAGATGTCGCTATTCGCGAGGTTACGGAAGTAGCAATGTACATATGTAGAGTTACTTTTCGTAGGGCCCTTGTATTTTAAAAATATAAGTTTAGCTTACGCTTTTTCACATATTATGACTTAAGGATATTAACGTTATAAGTTGAAAACATATGGTTCTTTATGGTTTCTATTGAAAGAATGAAGTGAATAACTTTGTAATAGAATATTTTAAGTATTTTTCTGATGACGGCGATATACTAAAATACTGTATTTGTATAATAATAGTATTGTTTTTCCAAATTGTCAACACTACTCAGACAAATCTCGAAATTAAAGTAGAAAAAACTCAATTCTGATAAGTGAAGTAAACAACACGACGAAATATGATTTTCTAAGTACATTTGTGATGACCCCGGTAACCTAAGTACTGATTTGGATCATAATAGTGTTGCGTTTCCAAAGTCATGACATATTTTAGCCAAATCACGAGAAAAAACCAAAAATAGTCTCAATTTGTGGTGAATAACATTTATTTTCTGTTTTTGTAACTACTTTTAAAATCACCCTGTTTCTCCGAAATACGATTTGATTATGGTCCATTTGAAGTGTTACCGACAGGTCCTGATCTACAACATACTAGAGTTTCATTAAATTCCGCAATCAACCAAAATGATATGTATTCCGTGCAGGGTCCTTTGATATTCAATGAGGTGGAAACGGTTACGATGAGGAATTAACTGATCGAGGTTTGTTCCATTATCTTTTTGCGGCGTGATAGTTGATTATAAAAACGGATTTGTAACTGTATATACCAATATACCTACCTGTCGTTAGGATCAACTGTTACTGAAAGAAAATAACAATGATAAAAAATATATCGGTGATTTAATCTCGTTTTTCATTCTTCTTCTAATTATTGTTCCATATTATTATCATATTGTACCACAATTCCCTCTGGTGTACAGGAATATTTAGTGTATCATAATTCTTACATTTAATACGCGACCAGCACCCACGTCACATTTAAATCTTCACCCTAATTGAGGACATCTTAGATATACCACGCCCCCATGTCAGATCCCAATGGACCGTGATAGTCTGTCGTCACTGGTTCTACACATAACAGAGTAACCATAGCAATGCTGTCATAGTTGTCAGGTTGTCTAAATTTAAATGTGTAGTAACCATAGCAACGGTGTCATAGTTGTCAATCATGATAGATAAGTGACATCGTTGCCATGGTAACTTTGTTTTATGTAGAACCATTTACATGTTACCAACTTCGTTGTGATGTCACGACTATCACGTTCCATTGTCTACCAAATCTGATCCGGAAGGCGATAGATCGCATCGCAATCGTTTTGTGTGTAACCAGCCTAACCCTAACTACACCTTTTAATTCTTTGTATGAACTCTGTTTGACCATGACGACCGGGCAATTTTCAACAATGAAACCACAACAATGTTCGGGCGTAAAAAGCAGCGGTCGCGTTATTAAAAAAAAACAAACTGTACGTTAAAGGTACAAAACCTGTCACCGGTATTTAACACTCTGACACCTCACGCAATCGGCCGGTCTCTTTGAAATTTCCGATGATTGCGGATCATATATCTAGTGGGGTGGTCCAATTTCCAGAAATTCGTCGTCGTCAAGTATTGATATATACAAGACTTAATCGGATTGCGGCTTGGCAGAGCCGTTTCGGAGGATTTGATTTAATAGTCTTGAATTTACAGACGAAATCTGTTGATTTAAAATGTCGCTTTCTTTTTTACTGTTATTGCTGATGACACTAAATTTCCAATAAATAATTTTGACATTTTTAATGTTTTATCTGGGTAGATAGACCAAGGCCAATCATTTTTGCGTAAATTATAGGGAAATTAAGAAAATATATGCGCGGTAAGATGTCAGGATTTATAATACAGCCTATAGTAATTCAACAACTTGAAAATTACTTAACAAAAGATGAGAGGCAAGAACGTAATGATCCGAAAGAAGAATGGGGCAATATAAAAAGCGGCATACTAGCAGCGGAAAAAGTGATAGGTAAAAAGAAGAAGGAGAGCAGAAAAGAATGGTACAATACCGAATGCCAAAAAATAGTTCACAGAAAAGCGGAAGTAGGTTAGAATGGATAAGAACAAATAAACCAGAAGATAGGAAAGAGCGCCAGAAAATAATCAGAAAAAGAAAAAGGCAATGGATAGACCTAAGGATACAGGAAATAGAGAACAAATTAAAAGGAATAAAGAACAAACAAGGAAAAATTGTGGAGGAGGAAAAATAATACAAAGAAATATGGACAACATACTTTAAGGAATTACTAAATGAACAAGTGATAGAAGATGAAACAGGAGAAGCAGCAGAAGAAGAAATTATTACACAAGAACCAACATTAGAGGAAGTAAGAGACATTATCAAGAGAGGTAGTAACGGAAAAGCACCTGGGAAGGATGAAATAAATTTAGAACTAATAAAACACGTAGGAGACATGTTATATGAAAGAATACATACATTGCTTAAGAAAATGTGGGAAGAGGAAAAAATGCCAAACAAATCTGCATTCTTCTTCCTCTACTAATCCGAGTTTCTTTAGGTGATGCCCTCTCAACCGGCAATGACCTGTTAGTATACCCGTTAGTATTCTGAGCTTGTTTTTACTTTTGCTGATTCAGCCGTCTGATCTCTTCTGGTTATAGTTTCCCAGTAGTGTCTTGGCCTGCCTCATTCCTTGTAGTCCTATCCAGTATTGGGATCTTTTGTTATTTACTTCTTTTCCAAGTTCATCAAGTATTGTACTGGTGCTTATTTCGCAGAAGAGTCCAGGTCCCAGAAATGGTGTTTCAGCGCCTTTTTTGCGAGTATGTCTGCTATTTCATTACCCTCCAATCCAGTGTGTCCCGGAACCCATAGGACCATAACCATAACAGTGTTCTTCTTGCCTAGTTCGTTTAGATTCTCTAGGCACTCCCAAACCATCTTAGAGTTAATTACGTGTGTCGTAAATCAGTGGAGATTGCCTTTGGGAAGCCATTTACAAGGTCGGCCGTTGAAATTTGTGTTACTATGCCGCCTCTTTAAATGCTGTATGTAATATGATGTAAAAAGCGGACTGTAGATTTTTTGTTGTTGTCCAGAAACCTCCCAATAAAACACACATTTACATTTAACATTTTTTATTAAACTTCAAACGAAACATTTAGTTACAAAAATAACTCTGAAATGATTTGTGTAGCCACCCAGAAAATCACTTGTAATTTTATCTTCTATAAAAACGACATATTTTACGGTGAAAAATAATTCAACGGAGACCTAGTTACTAGAGCAATCAATTTTGTACTGCATTTGGACAGTGAAGATGAAAATATTTTAAATAACCTGGCTTGATTCGCGGCCAAAGTCTTACTAAGAATTTACGAAATACATTGTGTTGAGACAATGGAGACAGCTTGCTTGGTTCGCAGCAAAGATTGTACTGATTAAAAAATTATTAAAAACTGTTCAGGAACCTTCTTGTTTAAGCCACGCCCCCGAGTGGTGTACGTGACAATATCTGCGTGTGTTATATGAACCGGAAGTTTGCGTACGTGTGAATATGTGATTGCACTATGGCGAGTCGGAAATCCGTTTCAATTCCCCCTCTCACGATGCGAATTTGTCTCATTCGCACTCATATGGTTGAAATATTTTTTAACGTTGTTGTAAATGTATTTGGCGATTCGCTTTGTGTTGTAAATATTGTTTACCTAATCGACAAAGTTCAAATTTTTTATTAATAAAATGCCTATAACTTTTTTTAAATTATTCATTGATTTTCCAAAAAACAAAATGCAACAGTAGTTCAAATGATAATGTGATAATATTTGTTTGAATAAAAGCTAAAATTTGAAATTTTTTTACGAGAGCCCTTTTGCATCAATCAAATCAATTTTATAACCAAATTTACGACCACATTTCCGAGATTTAAATTGAGCGATTCATCTAACTTATCGATATATGATTGTAGAAATGCAAAAGATGACGTGACTGAACGACCATTAGTAGATCTCTGTGGGTACCACACAAGCCGCCGTGTTCCAAGTGTGAGGTCCGCAAACTAAGGTTTAAGTTTTCTGGAAGAGTGGGGTAAATATCGCTAAACTCGGCGGGACGCAAAATAAATTAGTCGGTACTGTTTATTTGTTTAATATTTAAGCTTTGTAAACAGGGTGTTTCAGATTGTCAGTAAAAATATTAATAAAACTGAATAAGTGTCATTTTGACATGAATCATTTGAAGTTGGTACTAGTGGCACCATCTATATGTCATCCTACGAACTTTATCCTTAATGAATAGATGATTTTTCCCATGTATACATCGTTAATCCATTATTAAAAGTTTATTGTTTTTACCTACTTACCTTCTACATATCACAAAACAATAGTCAATTGTCATTGAAATTAAAATTTCATTCAACAACTGAAATAGGAAAATGATTGTTCGTTTTGCGATACATACCCACGTTTTACGTTGCATTCCTGACTCATAATAGCATATTTTTATGTGCCTACATACGAAACAAAGAGTGGAAATTTGCAAGTTGCAGTGTATGTTATGTTCCTTCCTAGTATTATACGGTACTTTACGTATTATTTCTACAATTGTCCGCGATGTAATTATTTACAACGTTTCGATGGTCGCCTGGCTACTTTCAAACCGTGCAAAATGCGTTTGTTCGCTTCAAAAATATAAAACTAACTTGATTTTTGGTCATAATAATTAAAAATTGACATAAGCTTGCTCGAAAGTCACATATATTGTAAAAATTTTTCCAGCGCCTACTTTTTCGTATCATCATACTTACATTTTACGTTATATTTCGTTCTCCTATTTCTAGAATAACCTCAGGGGTTCCTCAAGGGTCACACCCGAGCCCCCTTAATACAAAATTCTTGGAGTTTGCTGACAACATAAAATTTTTTCGAAAAATATCTAATTCTTCCGATAAACTCCTGATCCAAAGAGATTTAAATCGTCTGACTCGTGTATTGCCAGCAAAATCATCTTTATCTGAACACAAAAAAATGTCAGTGTATAACATTCTCAAGGAATAAAGACACTATCGAAAACGAATATTTCCTCAATAATGAACTTTTAACAAAAGTTTCGGTGGTCAAAGATCTCGGTATTTATATCGATTCCAAACCCTTTTTTGACCAACATATCGAATATGTTTCAAAAATAGCCAATAAGGCACTAGGATTCCTAATGCGCGTTTGTCACGACTTCAAAAAGGTAGAGTCTGTTAGAAATCTATGGTGTATGTCAATAGTGTTTTAAGCATAGGTTATTCTATTTGGATTCCCTATTATAACTGTTTTATCGACCGATTACAAAAAGTCCAAGATAAATTTATAAAATATGCTTCAAAAAAATTTCATACTTACGCGGACTTCGATATTTTCAAACGAGAACTGAAGCTCATATCACTAGTCGACAGACGTTAAATTTATCTACAAAATCGTTAACGGGCAAATTGAATCTAGCGAAATTTTAAGTAAAATTAATTTCATTACTCCATCCTATAACACGCGAGGGAAAAATCTTTTCAAAATTAGTCAAAGCTCTACTAACTACTACCTAAATTCTCCACCGATGTGGATATCTTCTCTTCCTCTTTGATAACTTTTATAAACACTATTAAAAAATTATATCTATCTCATCTTGACTAGTTTCTTTTTATACAGGGTGTTTCATAGTTAAACCGACATACGCTAACTGTAAATAGAGGGAACTTAGGTGATTCCAAATAACCTTGGTTAATGGGTCTAACTCCTTTAATAACCGAGATACGGGGTGTTTCATCCATTTCGCCCAATCCTATAGTGTAAGAACTACAATTAAAGTCCATTAACAAGAATTTGTAAATTTTGAAAATCCTCAAACACCCTGTATATCAGATTTTTTAAAATTGGGATGGATATTTGAAAAGAATGGAAAAAATGAGTTAAAGTAAAAAAAATTTTAAGTGCACATCCCATTCTACTAAAATTTGTAAAATTTGAAAATCCCAACGCAACACGCTGTACATCAAATATTTTTTAAATTGGATCAGACATTCGAAACGAATGGAAAAAACTGAGATATTCAAAGTCAATGTCAAAATTGCTTTATTGTTGAAGAATAAATACATTCTTATAAACAAAGCTGTAATATAGGTATCTAACAAAAAAAACAAATTTTAAAAGTCATAAAAGTTATAAAAAAAAAATAATAATTTAAAATGAAAGGTCATATATAGAGTCAAAAAAAATACTGAAAATATAAAAACAATATAAAGACAATTATACAGAACATTAAATAAGAAAGGACAAAAAGAAAATAGACACAAAGTTAGAAACTAATATTAGATATTTAACTTAATTGATCATAGAAATATTCATCCAATTTGTAGTAAGCCTTTTCAAGTAATAGTTTTTTAACTTTTTTTTTAAACATTTTTAAAGAATCCACCTTTCTTATAACAATTGGCAGGTATTCTGACATATATTACTAAACTTTTAAAGTAAATTCAATTAATGCAATACATTGTCGTTTTCATAAGCCGTAACTTTGAAAACACCCTGTAGATTTCTTTCATATTTGGTACAGGTAGATTGTTTAAATAGCCCAATCGTACAATACAAGAGCTAAAGTTAAAATTCAGATCCGGATTAAGAAAAATTTGTAAAAGTTGATAATCTCTAAAATAGCACCCTGTATAACTATTTGAAAAAAGAAAAAAGAAAAGATGTGTTATTGCCGAAGCTTACTTGATAGTTTAATGAGTTTTGTATCCGGAATTAATCCGAAAAATTAAATGTGTATTTTTTGTTTGTAGAACGCTCTTGTGCACTTATAAAAATATTTTAGTATAACATAACTTTTGTCTTTTTTTCTTTTTTTAAATAGGTATTATTTAAAAAAATCTGATATACAGGATGCTATTTTAGAGATTACCAACTTTTACAAATTTTTCTTAATCCGGATCTGGATTTTAACGTTAGTTCTTGTATTGTACGATTGGGCTATTTAAACAATCTACCTGTACCAAATATGAAAGAAATCTACAGGGTGTTTCCAAAGTTATGGCTTATGAAAGTGACAATATGTATTGCATTAATTGAATTTACTTTAAAAGTTTAGTAATATGTAGAACGAGATGTGCATTTATAAAAATATGTCAGAACATTTCAGTTTTTTCCATTCGTTTCGAATGTCTGATCCAATTTAAAAAATATTTGATGTACAGCATGTTGCGTTGGGGATTTTCAAATTTTACAAATTTTTCTTAATCCGTATCTGGATTTTAACTGTAGTATAGTCCTTACATTATACGATTGGGCTAGTAAAAAATGATACCTGTACCAAATATGAAAGAAATCTACCAGGTATTTCAAAAGTTACTGCTTGTGAAAATGAAAAAAATGCATTTGATGTAATTTGACGTTAAAACTCCAGTAGTAGAATGTGATGTGCACTTAAATTCTTTCTAAATGTCCATCCCAATTTTAAAAAATCTGATATACAGGGTGTTGTTTTGGGGATTTTCAAATTTTGCAAAATCTTCTTAATGGATTTTAATTGTAGTTCTTACACTATAGGATTGGGCTATTAACACACTATACCTGTACCAAGTATGAGAGAAATCTACAGGGTGGTTCTAAAGTTATGGCTTATCAAAATATTGGCAGAACTGGATGAAACACCCCGTATCTCGGTTATTAAAGGCGTTTAACCCATTAACCAAGGTTATTTGGAATCACCTAAGTTCCCTCTATTTACAGTTAACGTATGTCGGTTTAACTATGAAACACCCTGTATAATATGTATAATATATATTTTTTCTTACTTTTATTGTTAAGCAATATTTAATTAAGGATTTTTCTAGTTTGTATTAGTTTAGTAAACAGTGAATACTGTACTGGGCTCGTCCTGTTTGTATTCTTATATAAATAAATAAATAATAAGTCTGACGTAAATCTGTCATTTGTTTAACAACCGTTTGAAGTAAACAATTTTTTTTTCGTGTTCTAATAAAATACTAGAAGAAAAATGGTTTAATGCATTTGAAAGTGGTCATATATCGCCAGGAGTCGAAAATTGCAACACCCTGTATAACAGATTCTGGCGTACAGATTTTTTTTTCTGCAAAAAAATATCCCACACTTTTGTTCCAAGTTTGCTCGCTCCACCTTAAACGAGTCTGAAAAAAATCTAATCAAGACAGTCTGTGAAATAACGCCAGCGTATGTAAATAAAGCATTCTTTGAATCTGCCTATACTTACAGTTGTTATCTTCTTTTTATTTTTCTACTCTTTCAGATAATACGAGATTTATATTTGGTCAGAAGCTGGGCAGTGCAATTGCAGAGGCGGAATAACGGGAGGTTTACTTGCTAGACCAGGGCCAACTATTTTTGAAACGAAAAAAATTTTTAGAAATATGTAAAAGTCGCGGAAGAGGGTGGGGGTAACTAAATATATGTTTTGAGGGTTGGATATTGTTTTTTTACGATTTGTGGCTGAAATATACATCCTATCGAAAAACGTTTAATGTGAAATTTGTAGATAATTAAAAAATCTAAAACTTTTGTATTGATCATTTTTTAGCATAACCTCAAAATTATCGAAAAAATCGATAAAAACTGTATTAAAAACAAAGAATATAGTCAGTTATACACATAAGTGTTCAATATTTTTTTTATCAATTTCACACAGATGTATTCGTCTCCATTTTTTAAATTTAACCGGCAAATATATCAGTACAGGGCCCAATTGATTTCTTGTCAATTTTAAACGGATTTATGGCTGAATGCACTTGTATGCAAGCCATAAACGAAGAAGAAGAAGAACTGATATGCCATGGAAAGTTCCATTAAATATTTTGCTATCAATCGACTTAAACTCCCTTTGTCGCTCCCAGACGAGTAGCCCCTGTACCGCAAATATAGCTTGGGTACGTTTATTCGTCGATGTAACAGTGTTTTATGCAGATCTTGTATATAAATCACGCCGATGTGCGTTCGCCTCGCACCACTCTTCGACTCTTCCTCTGCTTCGTCGTTTCTTCTCTTTATTCTTCTTTCTTCCATTGCTGCATATCTGCTCGCCATTATCGGGATGAAATGTGGTCGCGAATTCAGACTTACTTTGAGTCATTGTGCGGTGCCGCGCTCAATGGGGAGCAGCTGATAAGCGAAACACCGCATTTGGAAATGTGTAGATATATGTAAAAGGATTTTTAGTTTACTCAAGGGCTGAAGAAGCATGAAAATTAGTGAATAAGACAACCAACATTATTATTGATTCACTAAAATGTACTAACATGTGGATCGATGGAGATTATCCAAAAGAAACCTTGAAAGATCGAAAATATTTGATTCCGCAACCAAACGGAAGTTATTAGGAACAAGCTAAACGCAACAAATTATTGTTGATGATGTATTTCTAGCACAAGACAACTGAAATTTTAGAAGAAGGTGAAGCCATAGATAAGAAAGGAAGAACTGCGAGGGTTCTTCGGAATACAAAAACAAATACAATCAAAAATTATAGGAATTTGATGCCATGACAAACTTTTCAACGGTAATCTCCATTTTGAAAAGCGTTTTGACAGAAGTTTCCTTCATCAGACTGCAGCAATTGGCGTTCTAGCTAAAGTGTTATCATGGAGAAGCTTTCGAGTCATGGTTGAGTCCTACTCGGCTGCTGGGAACATCTACAAAGGATGAAAGACACACGACTGACTGGAAAGCGATACAAAAATTATCAAAAAGAAGAAGAGAAAGAGACTTGAGATAAAGTAATAGGTACAACACGATATGGGTAACCAGACTTTCTTAAATTAAGTCCTGTTGTTTTGGTAAAAAGAAAAATATTGTACAGGGTGTCTCAAATTGGTGTGTTTTACAGGGTATCTCGTAAACTAGAAGGGATAGAAGAAAAGCAGTTAAGATGTTATGACTTCTTTTTTTGTTAAAGTAACGATAGCCTAATTAAATCTTTAGTAACTCCCTGCAGTTGGAAGATACAGGGCGATTATTGAAAACTGTCGAAAACTACAAGGTACTATAACTTCTTAATTAAGAAAAATATAAAAAAACGTTATAAAAACTTTTGATAGATATAATATTAAAGAGTTCAGTGGCGCACAGATTTTTTTTAGGGGGCTCACTAAGGAAATATAATGCAAACTTATATTTTTTTAAATGGGACACCCTGTATATTTTGACGTTTTTCGTTTCCTTTTTTAATTCTCATTCACCTGATATGACATATTATATATCTATTTTCAATGGTTGGAGCTACAGTGCAAATAAACTATTTATGGATGTTATCAGGTGAAACACCCTTAAAAAATTGAACACTCAGTAACGAAATTTAACATTTTATTATAAGGATACTGATAATTTTGTGATAATTTTATTTATCAAAATTATAATTAATAAAAAATAAAACCAGATTAAAAAAATAAAAACAAATAACTTATGAAACAACAAGAAACATTGTAACAACTAATCTACCTATAACTAATTTTATTAGAATGTAAAAATCACATTAAATGTTCAAAATGTCCTCCGTTTTGTTGTAGTAATAATTGACACCTTTTTCTTACTGATCTTACACAAATGAGTATGTGCACTGGCTTTATTTTTCTAAATGCGACATGAATATTTTGTAATAAATCTTTCCTACTTTCGAAGTTAGTCTTGTAAATATTATTTTTTAAAAATCCCCAAATAAGTTAGTTGTTACAATGTTTCTTGTTGTTTCACAAGTTTATTGTTTTTATTTTTTTAATCTGGTTTTATTTTTTATTAATTATAATTTTGATAAATGAAATTCTCACACATCAGTATCCTTATAATAAAATGTTAAATTTCGTTACTGAGTGTTCAATTTTTTAAGGTTGTTTCACCTGATAACATCCATAAATGGTTTATTTGCACTGTAGCTCCAACCATTGAAAATAGATATATAATATGTCATATCAGGTGAATGAGAATTAAAAAAGGAAACGAAAAACGTCAAAATATACAGGGTGTCCCATTTAAAAAAACATAAGTTTGCATTATATTTCCTTAGTGAGCCCTCTAAAAAAAATCTGTGCGCCACTGAACTCTTTAATATTATATCTATCAAAAGTTTTTATAACGTTTTTTTATATTTTTCTTAATTAAGAAGTTATAGTACCTTGTAGTTTTCGACAGTTTTCAATAATCGCCCTGTATCTTCCAACTGCAGGGAGTTACTAAAGATTTAATTAGGCTATCGTTAATTTAACAAAAAAAGAAGTCATAACATCTTAACTGCTTTTCTTCTATCTCTTCTAGTTTACGAGATACCCTGCAAAACACACCAGTTTGGGACACCCTGTACTGGGTAAATAGCCGGAAGAGAATGAGCCCAAGAAGAAGAAAAGGAAGAAGAAGAAGAAGTAATAGGAGAAGTGCTCCAAGATTAGATCATATGCTTCGCTAGATACGACATCCTGTAGTGTTTGTTTGGTATTAGAGGGGTAATGATGAGAGGGGCAATTTCATTTTCTAAGGAATGAGTGACTTCCATGTAGGTTACAGAAAAATGGGAATTAATGTGAATCGAACTAGAGCTAGAAATAAAAGACTCGGATAAGCACAAATCGTATCATTAATTTTTTTCAGACGTTGTACGTATACTTGGTTATCAAATCTTGGACCTTTTTGATATTATAGCTTTCTAAATTTAAATATAAATATAAAAATAAATATTGATAAACTGTTTTTATAATACTATTCCTTTAGAAATCTTTATCTTTATAGCGATACTATAAATATCGAAATTATACACTAATAATTCATTTATATTAGAAAATCATTCTAATACGACCGTAAGTTTATATTTGAATTACTTACTTTAAGTAATGAATAATTTATTTCTCGAGTGTTTTGTTCCAAGTTAAGCAATAACGAATAAGGTGGGTATGATTATTTGCGATAACAAAGCAATTATTTGATAAACGGAATAAGTAAACACGGTTAAGTTGTGGTTATTTTATTTATTGTGTCAACAGGTTAATGTGTAGTTTTAAATGTGGTAAGCGTGATACCTTTTATGCCTTAATTTTTATATTAAAATACGCAAAAACTAAGGAAAATATGTATTTAATATTTGAACGATATATGGAGTATGTAATTTTGAAGTTATGTGTATCTATAACCTCACTATTTTAAAACTGTTACATTTTAGTCTTTGTTTTTTCATTTCTCTAGGGAGGTGGCGCCAAATTTGAATTTTAGATTTTCCTGGTTCTAATATCCCGGTCTTTTTTATGTGATTTATCTAAAACTATTACATGTAGATCGTTCATTTTTGGAGGAGATGTTAAGAAGAGATGTAGAAATGTTTTGTTGAAGACCTCTTTTCAATCTCTTTATTGGTATTGGCGAGAGGAGGCCAAATTTCTAAAATCCCACAAAGATTCAACTGAATTATTGATATTTAGATAATATCAGAAATTTTCTAAACCAATATTTTATTAGTATACAATTTTAAATGTGCCTACACATCTATTCGTAATAAATAAAACAGAGATCGTGAAATATCCGCCAGGTTATCGCAGAATCCGAATGATGTCATCGTTTTAGATTTATCTATAAGTTGGTAGGCGTGCGACGCGTAACCGTTTCTTTAATAAAGTTCTTTCAACTTAAATGTGTTCCGGTTGAAAATTATCGAACCAGATGATCTCTGCTAGCGATAAATAACAAAAAAAAGTGCACCGCACGACCCGCTTTTGGGACCAGTTTCACTAGTTCGCAGTAGGACAGGCTAGTAGAGGGTCACGTGGGTCGGTGCTCGGTGTCCTTCCAATTTTTTGGGACTTTTTATGTCAATTTCATTAGGGTCGCACGATTATTTTTCGGTTTTGTGATTTTTCAGGAAACTATGACATTTTATTTGAATTTTAAAACACTATAAGCAGAAAAGATGATATACAAAATAATTTAATCCTGATAGACAAATAATAAATAATTGCTTCTGCACATTTTAAATTGAAATTTGTGTATTCCAACATATATTTTTTCAAAAAAAATGTGAAAAATATTTTTTCTTGCAAAAATTTCTATTGCTATATTGATTTATCATGTTTTATAGCATCTGTGGAAATTTCATGAAAATCCCAACCGGCCCCAGATTCTTAACGTTTACCCAAAGATGTGCGTGTCAGTAGTTGTCAAAATTGGAACAAAAGCGGCAAATTTAAAATTTAATTCTTTCAGATTGAAATGCCAGAAATTAAATAAAGTCAAACCTTGACGTTGATATTTACAAAAATAGGTTATTTTCTTATGACGATTTTCCATCATCACTCCACCAACGTTTTCGCCTGCCACTGTTAGACCAACATTATATATACCGCGACTACGTTACTGAACGTTGCTCTGGAACACCCCTCGCACAAAAATATGATATGATTTCCATCGATGATCGATGATTGACAATTAACTACTTTTGACAATGCCAGAAACTGACAAATTAAACTAATATTTATCAGTTTCTCTTCTAATGTAAATAAAACCACTTATTTTAAAGAAAAAGAGGGCTTTAATTGACGTTTCGACTTTCTTGAATGAAAGTCGTTTTCAAAATGACATAACTAATATATATAATAAAAAATTTACAATAGAAACAGGTTATATTGTCTCTGTGTTGTCTGTCGTTGCTAGGAAATAAACTAAAAGCATAACTTTTCTTGTAAATATCTTGGAAGATCGAATTTTCACAGACATGAGACCTGCATTTTTGGCATTTTTAGATAGGAATTAGTCTATCCTGAAAGTATCCTTGAATTCTGACCAGTGGATTTTGAGATCATCCGGACACACATACACACATACAAACCTTGCTCGTTTAATAGTATTTGATGATGTCAGGCTTCTTTCTCCAAGTTGATACAACCCAAAAATCGTCAGAAAATAACCTTGTATATATTGTAACGGTTGACTAATGCGAAGAGGTAAATAAAGAGAATACAAAGCTTATATTAAATATAAAGAGAAATAATGAAACAAATAAATTAATCAAAACCAATAAATAACTATTTATTTTAATTCAAATAATCATTAGACAGAATGTAAAGTAGAAAATAAAGTTTGAAACTAATTTTAGAGTAGTAATTACATAATAAAATATAAAATTTTAGATATCAAATTTTAACATGGCAATCCCATAAGGGATGTTCATCGACAATTTGGTATATTTACAAATAACTTAGCAAAGATCTAAATAGAAAAAGTTAAAGTAGAACAATCTCAGATAAGTCTGCGATCACTACAATAATGAGAACATTGTTATTTTAATTGTTATAAGAGAAATAAATTTTAAACTTAACCTAGAAATCTGAATGTCTTGATTTATGAATATGGTCAATTTAAATTCAGGGGAAATACAATAAATAGGGAAAATTAAGTGTTACTGTAAAATTAAAGTATTACTGTAAAAAAGGCAGTAATAATAATGTTTAATACAATTTAAGAAATCGATAATGATGAAACTAAAAAGTTGTCATGTAACCTTAATGTAAGTAGAAATAGTAAATAAATTATATCAAAATCATTCTTTTTATCTCGAGAATCATGTTTTGATAGTGAAAAAGTGTGTAAAAATCAATAATTTTTAATTTTATAATAATTTTAATTTAAAACTCTGTCAAATCTAAATCGAGTTGGTCTAGAGATGCTCGTTCATAAAAAGCAAATTTCGCTGTCAAGCGGGCCCTTTGCCTTTGAACTGTTCACATCAGAGCTCGTCGTAAAAACAAAAGAATCTTCAAATCAAAACTATAACGATTAATATAAAGAAGTTAAGAAAATTTTACCTGTCAAATTTAAGTGAGGTTAGATTTGTATAATCCAAGAATAAAAGAAGTTAATTAAGAAAAGCACTCCAATCATTGATTCCTCCTATCTATGGTTAGAAGAGAGTATTGACAATAAATTTTGACTGAATCTAGTCAAGATGTCACTCTCTTCTTTTTATCCCTTTAAGAGATTAGTACAAAATTAGTAAACCAGTAAGGAATTTTAATTTATTAGATTCGACATCCTAAGACCGGTTTCTGCCTTTCGGCTTCATCAGTTAGACTTTTCGAATCTAATAAATAAAATCCCAAACTCGTACAAGTCAATAGCTATATCCGCTATAAGATAACATTTTTAGATTTGCTACCATCTATGGTTAGAAGAGAGTATTGACAATAAATTTTGATGAAGCCGAAAGGCAGAAACCGGTCTTAGGATGTCGAATCTAATAAATTAAAATTCCTTACTGGTTTACTAACTTTGTACTAATCTCTTAAAGGGATAAAAAGAAGAGAGTGACATCTTGACTAGCTTCAGTCAAAATTTATTGTCAATACTCTCTTCTAACCATAGATGGTAGCACATCTAAAAATGTTATCTTATAGCGGATATAGCTATTGACTTGTACGAGTCTGGAATTTTATTTATTAGATTCGAAAAGCCTAACTGATGAAGCCGAAAGGCAAAAAACGGTCTTAGGATGTCGAATCTAATAAATTAAAATTACTTACTGGTTTACTAACATTGATTCCTGCTTTTGTTCCTGAAGGAGAATCCACATCCTGTTTTTATCCTGTTTATTATCCATATGCAACAGTAGCCTGTAGTTTTATCATGTGTTCCTGATTGATTTTGGAGAATATTATATCCGTTATTTTGAAGGTTAGAAAGAAAGTAACCAGGAGTAACTAAAAATTGATGATTCGTTAAATAAAAGGTACCAATCATTTAATAATAAATATCGATATTTAAAAGATTAGAGCATTTTATTTAATTAGGTTAGGTTTCATTAGGAAACAACTAAGTTCAGATTAGAATAAGGTAAGAGTATAATTATAGCATTAGTATTATTATTAATTTCATAAACAATAAAAAACATTACACTTACCTTTTTTCTTTTCAATAAATTTTCACAATAACTATAACGTCAACCATTTTTTTATTTTATTTTTAATTGTTATTAAAAATTTCTGCATTAACCTACTGTTCATTATTATCGATTTAAAAGGTTTCACGGTCAATTACTGAAGCACGACTGAGGTTAAAGTCTCAAATCTTTCTACCGATTGGTAGATGGCGCTCAACAATACATTCTGACTAAGATTACGAAAAGAAAAAATTATATTTAAACTATTTAATATAATTTTTAAAAACATTAAAGTCAAGATTAAAAGATACACTTATTAAATCTCATAACAATAAAATTAATAATTTTTATAAAGTGCTTACAAGAAATTAAATCTTAAGTAAACCAAAGTCAAAATAAAATATTAAATATAAGTTAAGTATTTCTCTCGATTTTTTTCACTATCCAGACTAAAGTAACAGATCGTATCTGACAATATTTTTCTAATAAATGAGTATAGACTGAGCTAATATTTTTTCCATTCAAAATGCATCATCGTAAAGGTGCTTAACTTCGATATAGGATTAAAGGACCTTTTCTGGTGGCAGGTAGTCCATCCTTTTTGATCCGCATTTTGGACCAACCTTCCGGGAGAATCCGCATTAGATTTTTGTTCTTTGTTTTATGCATTTCTGGCAATCTGAGTGTTTTTCGGAATAGAAATTTTCGCAGCATTTGATTTGAACGAAGCGAACCTAATAAACCGCATCGTTATCGATCAAATCGGAGATCCCGAAGATGTTATCGACAAGAAGATTGCATAGTGGTAAGCAAAGAGTACATTTTCGTGACATAACGGATCTCTAGAAACTTTGTCAGGGTCGAGAAATACTTACCAACATCAGAAAATTATGTAAATGGTAAAAGAGTTCGAAAGGTCAATGAATAGATGCAGCGGCGGAACGTAGCGTTACGGAAAAAATTGTTAAAATAATAATCAACGATTGTCAGTTTAATGACATCATCAAGAGGATCACAAAATATGGTCATTTTGTAAGAATTTTGAGAAATTGTGAAAGTTTTTGCTGTGGATTTACTAAAATATGGCATTGAATTGTTGCTGTATTTCGAAAAAATAAAGAAAATTGATTTTCCAAGACATTTTTTTTTTAACTTTTTTTTGGACAATCTAATTTATTCGAAACTTTTTTGACATTAAACATTTTGATGAATTTATTATTTTTTTTTAAATTTTTGCCAAAACAAGGTTTTTTTCGAGGTGCGAATTTTCTTAAAAAAATTCGCTACCGAGAAAAAATTTGCGAAGAATAATTCAAGCTCGCGGGAAATTCGGTACGAAAATTTTATACCAATGGCACAAACATTTTTTTTCGGTAATTTTGACATTGCCAATCGTTTCTTATACAAAATTCATTCTACGTAAACCAAATTTTAATTTCTTTGAATTTTTTTGTAGATTCTATCCATTTATATCCTTAAAAAGTCACTTTTTACCTCAAAAATTGCCCAACCATTTTTTTCGGCAATTTTGATATTGCCAATTGTTTCTTATACAAAATTGATTCTGCGTAAACCAAATTTTAATTTTTTTGTAGATTCTAGGTCCATTTATACCCTAAAAAACTCACTTTTTCTCTCAAAAATGGCCCAAACATTTTTTTTCGGTAATTTAGACATTGCCAATTGTTTCTTATACAAAATTGATTCTGCGTAAACCAAATTTGAATTTTTTTGAATTTTTTTGTAGATTCTAGGTCCATTTATACCCTAAAAAACTCACTTTTTCTCTCAAAAATGGCCCAAATATTTTTTTCGGTAATTTTGACATTGCCAATCGTTTCTTACAAGGGCAGCTCCACCCCAGAGATGGAGAGGGGGGCAATTGCTTCGGCTATTAGGGATTTATATATAAAAGTTTAATATTTTGGGTTTGTTGAGAAATTTCTGTCAAAAATGGCCCAAACATTTTTTCCGGTAATTTTGACATTGCCAATTGTTTCCTATACAAAATTGATTCTGCGTAAACCAAATTTTAATTTTTTTTGTAGATTCTAGGTCCTTTTTTACCCTAAAGAAACTCACTTTTTCTCTCAAAAATGGCCCAAACATTTTTTTCGGTAATTTTGACATTGCCAATTGTTTCTTATACAAAATTGATTCTGCGTAAACCAAATTTTAATTTTTTTGAATTTTTTTGTAGATTCTAGGTCCATTTATACCCTAAAAAACTCACTTTTTCTCTCAAAAATGGCCCAAATATTTTTTTCGGTAATTTTGACATTGCCAATCGTTTCTTACAAGGGCAGCTCCACCCCAGAGATGGGGAGGGGGCAACGTCGTCAGCTAATGGGGTTTATATATAAAAGTTTAATATTTTGGGTTCGTTGAGAAATATCCTCTCATTGCCGGACTTGGGGGGGAGGCAATTGCAATTGCCCCTACTGCCTCTACAGCTAGGTCACGTGACCGAAAATTTTTTCGGCAAATTCAGGTTGTCGTCAAAGCAACCCGTCAAAATCAAGGCATCTGATTGATTGGCTTAAAACAACAGGTATACAATTTTCGACTTAATTGTTATGTCTAAAAAAATTTTTTACAGAGAATAATTTTTTGGACGAAATTACAAACTTCAAAATGTTTAACGAAATTAATTTTTGATACAATTTTTATGAAAATTTTTGTTTCAAAATTTTAACATATATTTTTTCAACAAATCGTCATTTCGACTTCTGACTTATGAAAATATAGGTATATACTCTAATTGCATGTGGGAAAATTAGATCAAGATCAAGTGTGAGAGTCGGTGTTTGTACGATCCTTAAAATAACGGATGCAACTATAAATTCATAGAATTTCATATTGTGGTTTCTTTGCCATGCCCCTTTCTAAACCAAAGCACGGTATTTATTATTATTATTAACAGGCTAAAAGACATGAGTATATTAAAGGAGTTACCAGTGTCGTATCTTTTACATTAAATTTTTTTCGATAGGATGCATATTTCAGCCACAAATCGTAAAAAACCAACATCCAACCCTCAAAACTTATATTTACCTACCCCCAACCCCCTTCCGGAACTTTTACTTACTCGTCTTGATTTTTCTTAATTCACTTATAATTTACCCTAAATTTTCCAACCATCCACTTACTGCTAAGAATTTTTTTTGTATCACAAATAATTGGCCCTGGTCTAATTTGCTTATTTATATCCAGAAAATTTGCATACTGTACTTTTACTTTCTTTAAATTATATATAAATGATAAAAAGTTTTTTTTCTGTAAATCAGAATTATCGGGTATCAATTATATGGCGTGGAATTCTTTTGCGTAATAATTGTTGAGTATTAAATCAAGAAATTGGGTCAAAATATAGCATAAAATTGAAAATTGCCTTGTTGTAATGGTGATATTTAATTTGACTTTTTAATTTCCTGTTTATTTACATATTTTATAAGTTCATTAAATCCATTCCAATCTGTTGTTTTGATCAAAAACAATTCAATTATAGGCCAGTCAATAGGGGCTTCAATTTTAGTTTAAATTAGACTTAAAAAATTCTGCAGCTTGATAAGAAACCAGGAACATCAACATCGCGCATATTTGGAATGTTTTATTTGACAAAATAAAATTTTTTAAATTAGTTGCCAACTTATATTGCATTAAAAATCGACTGAAAGTGATCAATCAATGTAAAGACTTACTTAGTCACTACTTGGTTCAGGGTTAATAATAAAGTTCAGTGTCGACAAAGTTCAGAGTCAATAAACTTCAGGTCAATATAGTTTAGAGTCAATAAAGTTCAGGCTCAACAAAGATCAGGGCCAGTAAATTTCGGTGTCAACAAAGATCAGGCCCACTAACGTTCAGGGTCAATAAAATTCAGAGCCAATAAAGTTCAAAGTCAATAAAGTTCAGGGTCAACAAATTTCATGGTCAATAATGTTCAGGGCCAATACAATTCAGCAGAATAACGTTCAGGGCCAATAAAGCTGTTCTAAAAGGTTTTATCAAATTTTTGACACAGAATTTAACTTATCCACGAATTTTTTACATAATTTGCTGGTCTACTAGCCGACTGCTTCGATCCACACCCACAATTTTTCTTTAAAATGTCCCAACGGACATTCAATCATGACTCTCTGGATTGATGTATTGTTGATTTAATCATTATCAATCTCAATTATATCGAGATCGTTAAGAAGACGATAATTGAAATCGATAGGAACAGAAATAGCAATTAAATCGAGAAAATGATAAAGCTTGTAAGTAATAAGTGGTACAAGTCGTAATTGTGATGTAGTACAAGATGACAGAAACAAATGATAGTACGGTAGGACGATAATGTTTTTATAAAATAAAAAGATTAAAGGATACTGTTTTTAATTACTTCAGTATTCAATGGGTATTTGTACATTGTTTAAGTGTCAAATCTATATAAATAAAACTCAATTGCCGAATGTATGTATTCTTTTTTTGTTGTTTGTAATTGCCAGTACAGAAAAGTTAAAAATTTGGGTTAAAAAAACTCCATATAAAACAGTGAGTTAATAAGGCAGAAGACAGTTTAAAAATATTGACCGAATAGACAGATTGACGTTTAGTTGTTCAGTTTCTTACATTGTTTCATCTGTTACATCCGGAAAAAAAATAAATTTGTTGTTTTGTTTTCTTTGTGAAAAAAGTAGTAAAAAAGTTGTAGAACGACACATTATACCTTCTATTTTAAAAAATACCAGCAATAGTAGTTTATACAACTCAGTGTGTTATCGTTGGGTTACCTATCACTCAATTTCCTTTTGGAATACGGTCTTCCTATGTAAGATTTTCCTTGTTTTTGTCCTGATCCAGTTCCATGACAATGGAATTGTGCGGAGGAAGTGTTGGACGAAGAAATATTATCCCTCTAGGTATTTTTGACAACAATTTCAATTCTCTTATTGGTAATCGGTTAACAAACTTTATGATCTGTCAGAAATAGCAGTAAGTCAGCAATTTTTGTATCTTACAATGTTTTCTTTTTCCAGGTGTCAAATATGTAAATGAAAATGGGAACGATTGACAGCGGGACAGAGACTCTCTTCTCAGACGAGTCTCCTTGCGAGCTAGTGCGCTCTCCCAGCGGTTGTTCCGGCGATGAAACCGAGGTACAAACGGAGGACACCCAGTCCATCAACAGCAGACTGGCGCCTCCAAATATCCAACCGTTCAGCGGAGTCCTGGAAAGGGTAAGAATCGCAAATTACAAGAAGATATATTTTGACTAGACCAATTCTTGCCAAAAGAGAAGCCACTTTAGAAGTTTTCCCTGCATTTTAAAAGAATTTAGTGAAATATTAACTAAATAAAATCATATTTGTTGTACCACCAAATCAACAATATTGTTGACTTAAAACGTCTGGCTTTGTCTTAGTGTCATCAATTAATATTGGTGACCCCAATCGAAGTTGGCAACCCTGTTGACGGATGACAGATACATGTCTCGAGAGAGGCCCCAAAAAGTTAGGTTATGGAGCCGTAATCCCTACTTAAATAACTGTTTCGGCGACTGTATACATTCTTTTAAAAAAAGAATCTAAAATAGTAACACGATTCTCAGTAATAGATATAAATGTTATATCCACTAAAATATTATCGATATGTTAACGATCACCTACTAAATGGCTTTTAAAAGCTCGCCTCGCTGCAATCTAAGTACACCTTGGCAACATTCTTCGTCTTATTCTTCATCGTTAAGTATCATTCTTCAAATTTTACATAATCGTTTAATGGCCTTTTTCCCACAAGCTCAAAGCACACGCGACATTTTTATCGTTCCTTCGCTGATGACAAGCATCAAAGGAATTTGCATTGATATAAGTAATTCCCATCAGATCCTCTCTAATGGTCCTACAAGTAATACAAGTGTTTTTAGATGTGCTACCATCTATGGTAAGAAGAGAGTATTGACATTAAATTTTGACTGAATCTAGTCAAGATGTCACTCTCTTCTTTTTTATCCCTTTCAGAGATTAATACAAAGTGAGTAAACCAGTAAGGAAGTTTAATTTATTAGATTCGACATCCTAAAACCGGTTTCTGCCTTTCGGCTTCATCAGTTAGGCTTTTCGAATCCAATAAATAAAATTCCAAACTCGTACAAGTCAATAGCTATATCTGCTATAAGATAACATTTTTAGATGTGCTACCATCTATGGTAAGAAGAGAGTATTGACATTAAATTTTGACTGAATCTAGTCAAGATGCCACTCTCTTCTTTTTTATCCCTTTCAGAGATTAATACAAAGTGAGTAAACCAGTAAGTGTATTGAAGATTATCCAAATACAAAGTTCTTCGATTTTGAGAAACAAATAATGTTGATATATTTCGAAACAAGGTGCAGCACATAGCCCAACATTGCAAGTTATTGGTATTTTCCTAGCTCGAATTATCTCGAGTGTTTAGCATGCCTGAATTAACTCGAGCTCACCCGTAAAGGGGTTAAATCGACTATGAAATTCATCATCATAATTTGAACTGAATTTGTCGTTACAAAAAACGAAGTAATAGTTATAAAAAACCGTAATAATTATTTGTTAGCACTCATAATAAATTTTATCGATCGATTTCTTTAATTTACTTTAAAAGCAAAAAATAATCGACCGTGAACGTAAAACAATGCTTCATTAACAATAAAATTTCGATGGAAAAATCGATAAATTATTTTTCAATAACTAAGGAGTTAATTTTTGTAGGCATTCTTTAAATACCTCAATGTACAGTTTCATTACTCATTTATTTAACTATAAAACACTCCGAAATTGATTTGTGGATAATTTGATTAGTTCAAACTCGAGCAAACTGGAATGTATCGCATACAGGTTGCTCTAGAAGTGTTTTTAATTTTACATTTATTTACCATCAATAATGAAATAAATATGGATATTAGTCCAATAAACGAAGGTGCCAACCCGGGCATCAGGTCTGTCCCGGCGCCATTTTTTTTTAATTTGAAGGCATTCATGGGTACATTCACCACCGAAAATCTCAGCTGTCTGAAATTTGTGGAAGGGCAGGAAATGGCCCATTTATTTCCGAACATATGACACTTTTGTTTGTACGAAAATGAAGATCAGTTCATTACCTACAAAAATGATCCTTATCATTTTTGTCAAAAATATGATACTTTTCGACATAAACGCACCCCCATTTTTAGCTCCTGTCCTGCATTTAGAGAGCACGCTCTAAAGGAATGACACTCCCAAGCGGATTACAAATTTTTCAATAAATCACGTAAAAATTAATATTTTTTCATGATTAAAAGTTCAGATGAAAGAAGGAACCTGTAGCTATAATATAATGTTACTTTTTCCTTTTATCTATTTCTCTGAATTATTGAAACACCGGGCCAAAGTTTGTTTTTGCTCGATATTTTGACACACCTATAAATTTATTCATATTTTTTTTATCAAGACTAATTTCACCGAATCCTTTTGGATAATGGGGCTTTGCAAGGTGTTAAATATATTCAGAAAGATTCAATAAATTATTTTTGTGTATTTTCATAAACAATTTTCATAACAATGCTCGGGTCTATCGGGAATTAATAGATAATCAAGGACCATATCGGTTTTCAACGCACATCATTAGAAAGCTTAGTTTGTCCTCTTGTCGATGGCATTTTTCTTTTTTTTTCATATTTTTTGGTTTTCCGGAAAATTGAGAAAATTCGATATTTTTTTGAGGATTATTTTCTTTTCGTGCTAAAATTTTTTGGGGTTAGGAATTGAACTAAATGAAAGATTACATTGTGACATTTTATTAACTGCACGAGAAAAAAATCTGCCTTCAAACTTTCTCAAATTGGATTTTTTTACAATACATTTATTAATCAAGTGCAAAAAGTGAAAAAAAGTTGGTTATTATTGCCTTATCTTCAGACAAAAACGGGAGGATATTCAACTTTTGGAAGGATATTCAAATTTGCCGTTATCACCACAATAATTTTAAGAATTATTAAATGAATTTTTGAAACGCCGTTTTTGCAAAAAATACTAATGTAGCAAAAAAAATCATAGAAACAACTTTTGTAGGTAATGAACTGCTCATCATTTTTTATCTAACCAAAAATGCTGTAAGGGTCATATTTCGGTAGATATCATCGTGCCATTTTCCCACCCTTCCACAAATTCCACGTAGCTGAGATTTTCAGAGGTAAATGTACCTATGAATACCTGCAAATTAAAAATTGACGGACAGACTTGATGCCCAGGTTTGGGGTTTTTCTGGTGTTAATTTACTGGACTATATAGCAAACTCCCACAAAAAATATTTAAGCTCTCGAGTTTTATTTATGGAGGAACTTATCTCATACCAGACATTAAAGCGCAAAAAATAAGCCAGTTGGTAGGAAATAAAGTTGTCAAAGTTAGCCCTAAGCATAGAGCCAATAGAACAAATTTTAAACAGAAAATAATTGCAGCAGATAAAATAAAGACAGTTTTCGTCTGGGTATAAAGTATAATGTACATTCGAAAAGCTTGCATTGTATCCAACATTTACTTCATTGAACACGTCCGGTCAAAATGAACTAAAATCTTCACACGGCTCAAAACACTCATTAAAATTCTCACTTGTATTATAGCCGACCGTATATTGATGTCTGCTCGCAAACTAAATATTGAGTTCTTAGAAATATTACAAGAACAAAATGATCTTTATTGTGTATTTTGATTGTCGGTTCGACTCTGAGAACGTTTATGGTTTTCCATCAGCCAACTTTGACCTATTGCTAACCGAAAATGAAAATGAATCCGGACCAGTTTTTAATGACCGCTCGCTTCTTCAATGCCTGCAGTTTCTTCTTCTGTTTCATTATCTTCGTATCATCTGTCTCGGAATTGGCGGATTAAAGGCGTTTGGGATCCTAAACGGTTATACCGTTTGATTTCAAACCTGCTTTTAATTCCCCAGCAAACAATTTTGATCGGCCTTTATGCTTGGCTTGGGTGGCCAATTTATGCTTGGCTTGGGTGCGTTTGGAAAGTGATCGTTGACATTGCTAGCTGGATTATAGGTGTCCGATTACAGTATGCCATATAATTGGCCATCATTTTGCCGATGTAGCTTTGTCATGGCCATCATATTGCCAGCATGGCCAGCATTGGGCCAGAGATTCATTGTTTGCTGGGTCGATTCGGCATCCTAAGACCTCTATAGCAAATTAAAAAGACAATTGTACAAGGACTCTCTCACTCTCAATGGATATCGACGATCCAAATGACATGACATTTAACACCATAACACCACACGCTTTGAAATAGAATAGTATATTCTGTAACGAGGTTCAAATGAGAATTCGATACGAGTGGACGATTCCGAACGCGAGCGTGAGGAACCATGAGTGTCGAATTTTTATTCCAACAGAGTAACAGACTGTACTTTGTCCACGGCCGCAGAAAGTAGGAATTGAATATAGTAAAACGAAACCTGAAAAATCGCAGCTTATCTATGTTCGGGCAAATTCAAACTAAATAAATAACACGTCGCGTAGAACTGTCAAACATGAGATTCATGGCTATCTAGGATGCGTACATGATGTTTACAGCTAGGTGTTACAGAATGAACATTCTGATACTAGAGTAAGAATGAAATACGTATAAAATACATAAGAGACAAGTGTTTCAGAATTTTCTTTCAATCTGAAGAGCGAGAATGTTTCTTTTCTGTTGTTATAAGTGGTTTCAGAATAACTACATTCAGTAGTGGCCGTGGAAAAAAACTTATTCCATATATAAAATTGAATTAAAAGCTTTTAATCGCGAATTTAATGTACTTTTAATTTGTTAAAATTAATGGGATCGTCGTAGTGCAAATTAGTTTCTGATTTTATTATCGTTAAATGTTTGATGAAATTAATTAAATAATTATTTAAATGAGTTTGTATTTGAGGCAAGCATGATTCATATGTCGTTAAAATGTCATATCATTGAATATAGTCTTGAAATAAGATAAATAATAGTTCAATTGGGTTTATGGTAAGTATTTTGAAAACGTTTAAAGATAGATTCGACAAAATTTAAAGTTAGACTGATATTATATTGGAATATAAATAAATATAAATTAATTACTAAAAACTATTTGTTCAATTCTCATTGAAAGAACGAATTTCAACTAATAGTTTCAGGTCATCTGCGTACATTAAAACTTTTATATCGTCGATGTTAATAACAATATCATTTAGGAAAATAGTAAATAGAAGCTGGCCCAAAATTGTTCCATGCGGAACTCCTGATGCCTGATGGAATTTATCGGATTTAAAACCGCGTCACTGGACATACATTAGCAGATGTAGCTGTGGACTTAACAGCTTCTGGAGTAAATGACATGGTCAATTCTGTCAAAGGCCTTAGAGAAGTCAGTATATATTACATCCACTTGACCTCTTCTGTCTAAGGCCTCCGAAATGAACTGTGTAGAGCAAATAAGATTTGTGACCGTAGACCTACTTGCCATGAATCCATGTTGATCAGAGGATGTAGATTGTTTGATATGATTTGACAAATGGTCATGCAGAACGATCTCTAATATCTTAGCGAAGTTACATATGATACTAATGGATCTATAATTCTGAACATCATTTTTGTTGCCTTTTTTATGAATAGGAATTACGCGAGATATTTTCCAGTCACTAGGGAGAGTACAAGATTTTAAGATTACCTATATTAAAAATTATATGTAAAGGAGTTGCAAGAATGTATGCACAGTCTTTAACAAGAAATGAAGGAAGTAAGTCAGGCCCCATTGTCACGTTAGATTTCAATTTTTTAACAGCTTTGATAATAATATACTATATTTGTAACAACAAGCAAAAGAAAAAGTTTCTAACCGGACCTGGTAAAAATTGCTGTTATTAGGTGAAAGTGGGGTAATTCAGACGGGTTAAAAAATGTGCCATTGGGGAGTCCAGCAAAGGATGCGCCTGTCTAACAGAAACAACAAGGATTTTATTTTATTTTTTAAAAATTGTGACATTTATCAATTACCCTATTTCCCTAGATAGTTATTAGAGTTTGTTTAAAAATTTGCTATGTTCGAAAAAACCCAAAGAGTTAAAGTAAAAGTAAGAAATAAATTAAAAAATAATTTTGTTCGTTTGACCGCCTTGTAAGTTGTTTCTCGACCATTCCGTGGGCTCGTGCTGTCCCAGTCATAGTGAGCCGCGGGCGAAACAGTCGCCGATCGTGGGAACGCGAACATAACTTGCTTCTTGAGCCGAACACGAGGACCAAAACAAAAACGCAACGATGTACCTCTTCTGCCGCCGCCAACTCCTTTTACTTGCTGCTTGTTCCTGGCCATAGGCGTACTCTCGCTGGGACCGAAGTTTAAAAAAATATATTTATTTTTCTGTTCAAAAATTCTATTTTGTTATATAAAAAAATATATCATAGTTGTGGTTTAGCTATTTTCAATTGCAGAACAAAATGATCCCGCCAATGCCGACAAAGCAACTTGTCGGCACTTCTACTAGCCGCCAAAGCCGATCAAAACAACTTGTCGGCACGTCTGGGAATTTTATTTTTATATTTCTGCAATTGAAAATGGAAAAAATTATTTGCCATTTAAAAAAAACTAAATTACCTAAAAAATTGGATACGATTAAACCTTATTTCGGTTTGATTTATACGAAAACCCCAGTACGACGCCCGTGGTCCATTCAATAAGCGAATCTCGATAGTCGCTTGTCTTTTTTCCTCTTCGGTCACTATCGCGACTAAATAGCGCGATCTTCGAATGTTTTTTTTTCCGACTCATTAAAAAGGAGTTATTACCTGGTCGGACGTTTTATTTTACTTACTAACTACTTTTAATTAACTACATAACCTAACTTTCGCACTGGCGTATCTCCAAACTGATGTCCATCGGACATGCAACTTTGTTTTTTTTTTTTGCGTAATACTTTGTTTCGTCGGAATTAATTCGAAAGCGTCGAAACCTCTGTTTGGACAGATACAATAAACTGAACATGTCGTTCTGTATAAATTAACCACCCTATTTAGTATTTTCGCCATTTGGAAATTGACGTTAATTCAGCTCACTAGCCCAGCTAATGAAACATCGCCATCGTTGGGTGAGTTACATCATCAAAATTTCTTTTTTTAATCATTTATAACAAAGTGGTTCTAAACTTCCATGCACATAGTGTAACTTGTTTACTGTTGCATTGTATAATTATTATTATTAGAAAATTTGTATTTTTTTTTCAATTATGATTTTTGGACACCGAAAACCAAGGAAAAATCCAGGGTTCTTATTATTAGAGGGGATTCTGAAATAAGCGACTAAAGAAAGGGAGAGGCTACGTCATTGGAGGGAAATTAAGTTGGCTATACTGAATTTGGTATTTTTGGTTATATTTGCTAATAACTAACCTTCATTGATAATAACGCGGCAATGAGATCGTTACTTATACCCTATAATAAGAACCCTGGAAAAACCTAGGTTTATCACAGGGTTCTTACTATAGGTAACTCGGATTAAGATTGCAGCGCTCATGCGGTGAAAATTGGAACTGTGCTAAGGAGTAATAATTTGTTTACTTTGTGCTTTCTTATGGGATATTTCATGTGTATTTAGTTGTTTATTTGGTATCAGTTTTGATTTTTTGAATTATTTCTAGGGGTAAATTTTGTATTATTTTTGTCGAGTGTTTAGTGTGACATTCAATTTATTTTATAAACTATGCATAAACATTTATTTTATATCTTTTAAAGTGTAATATTTTCAGTTGTATTTGGGCGAGTAGTTTGGTCACGAGTTTTATCAAACACATTTTAGTCTCGAGTTTTATCAAACACATTTTAGTCTCAAATTATTGTTTCCATTCATTTTTAGAAATGAAATTAAGCATTTTAGGTTACATATGAACTATTTGGGCTAATTCTAAATGTGTAGTTGAAGGTAAAAATGTTCTGAATGCAGGACATCTTATTTTAGCGGAAAAGACGATAGAAACTTCTGAGTGGATTAAAATATATTGTCTGTGTTTACAAACAAGTGCATTGGAATTTAATCCACATGAAATTACTGGGAAATTGTCTATTTCCAACACCGTAAAAGTGAAGAACCTCTTATGTTCTTGTAAAGCAGGAAACAGTGGGAAATGTAAACATATCTCAGCTTTTCTTATTAAGTGTATAAGGTGTATTAGTCCAACCAAAAAAGCGTTATCGTGCAAAAATGATTTTAACCATTACTTGAGCAAACAAATTTGGACATTCCTGCTTTTGGAAACAAATGAAAACTTACTTCAGGGTTTGTTTCTTTTTCCCCATGATGAACACTTATGTACACAACGATAATGATTACTCATTATAAAAAAGACCAACAAATCAAAATTATTTGTAAAAAAGACAAAAACTTTTCGAAAAATACTTAACAACGCTAAAGAAATAACCCAAAATGTCAAAAGTACTCCTTACCTCGGTTTTCACACTTTTCACCAGAGGGCGTATTAGTTAGGACGAGAAGCGTATAAGGAGGGTTATGAAATGTCCCTGATTTTGTCCGGCATCTTGTTTCGTCATTGGTTGGGGGGCGCCAAGTTTGAATTTACCACTTACGTTGAATCCGATCAGTTATTGATACATATTTGTTATTAATATATTCTATAGGTTCTGAATCTTAGTCTGTTCATAATAGATGCAGAATACATATGAAAGTGGCTGTGCCAAATTCAGTATAGCCAACTTAGTTTCCCACCAATGACGTAGTCTCTCCCTTTCTTCAGTCACCCCCTTGTCCAAATGCTTACTTATTTAATAACCCTCCCTTTATACTAAGAACCCTGGGTTTATCCTTAAAAACAAAGTAGAATTCTGCTATACCAACTCACGTCAATTTCTATTTGATTCGATGACCCCGCGATAGGGCGAACACTGATCTCTCTTGTTCCACTGTTCTCGACATGATCGTTTAAATAGTGAAATGACTGTTATCGTTGACCAATAACAATCCTGATATCCGTACAAACCATTAGGAATCATTGTTGAATCGGAACAGATTCAAAGTGAGCGATTCTGACAACCGCCTCGAGGTATATGGACTTTACAGGATGTGTATCGTTCCAAGTTTCAATATCTTTTTTAATTTTTGTGTTATTGCTCTACCATTTTCTTTTTTCGATAAAATTAAACCCCCCTTTGTCAATTAAATGTAGTTTCATGTATCTACAATCTTTAGGCTCGTGCGGTTTTTTAGAAAAATCTTATAATTTCACTTTGTATTTTCTCCATTTACATCGGGTTATCGGTTAAACAATAAATGTTTATTTTCCATAAACTTTTTCGACGTAATTTCTACATTATTATTTGCATATTTATTTCATACATATTTGCATAGTGGGAGGACAAGATCTCAATTTTCATAATCTTATGGGAGGAACAGGATGTTTTAATGTAAAAATTATCGCAGAGGATGTCCATTTGTCTTGCCAAATATTAATAAAAAAAAGCCTTTTTTGATTGTTACATTCGTAATACCTTCCCAAAATATTTTACCAGATGTAAAATTTTACGAGAAATAACATAATATAACATAAAAGAATCTTCTGGAGAGTTCTGCAAGAAGGCTCTGCGGAATATCGGGTGTTAAGCCTATGGAAAAGAGAATGTTCTGGAGAGTTCTGCAAGAAGGCTCTGCGGAAAATCGGGTGTTGAGCCTATGGAAAAGAGATTTAGAGATATAAAAGAATCTTCTGGAGAGTTCTGCAAGAAGGATCTGCGGAAAATCGGGTGTTGAGCCTATGGAAAAGAGATTGTGAGACGTAAAAGAAGCCTCCAAAGAGTTTTACTAGAAATTACTTGAGGGATGCTGGATGTCAAGCCTATGAAAAGTTCTGCAAGGAGCGATCTGCGGAATTTTGGAAGAAGACTGGAGAATTCTGATACTCAGGGGAAGTGTAATGGGGGACGTATCTACTAAAAGAGGTTGGGAGACGAAAAGGAAGCCTCTGGAGATTTCTGCTGGAAGTGCCTTGAAGGATACTGGATGTCAAGCTTATAGAAAGTTCTGCAAGAAGTGCCCATAGGATGCATCTACTAAACGAGGTTGGGAGGTGTAGATGTTTCTGGAGAGTTCTGCTAGATTGTCCTACAGTCGGACCTTAGAAGAATTCTACAAGAGGTACTCTAGGGAATGAAGGCATACGAAAAAAGACTATTTAGAAGGAGGGTCGAATGCTTTAATTTGTTCTAAGGTCAGACTATGTCCCTTCAAATAAAGAAAGATTATTTCCATCGCGTAAACCTCGTATGTCTCTTATTTTAATATCGAAACAAACATTGAACTCATAATGTACTTTTTGCGAGCCATAATCACACGACGTGTGAAACAAACTCTCTGAACCGTAAAAATACATTTTTTTTTCGACTTCTCATCAGTTATTACTTTCGTCTGAACACTAACCTACCTATAATTTAGGTACCATTCATCTGGTACTGCCTCGGGTACTGTAACCATTATATCTAGCGGTACCTTCTTCATCAGACTTTATCTGGGTCTTAGCTGGCCTATAATGTTGAATAAATTAACTCATTAATAAAATGGAAACTCACCGAGAATCGATTTACACAGCTGAAACTGGAGAATCGCGAGAAAATTTTCTAAATAAAAAATAAAGTTCGGTGAATAAAACACTATACATTTTCTACGACCACGATTATGCCGTACAGTAATAAAATTTTTATGAGGACATAACTTGGAAACTTTACTGATATCTAAATTAATTTCATTTCATTACATATCATTAACAGGCACAGGTGAAACAAATTGTTATGACAAGGACATGACAGTTATATTTGCATCTCATCACAAGTTTCTTCTGATTGGTCGACACATGAAAAATTCAAAATTCAAAATTCAAAATTCAAAATTCAAAATTCAAAATTCAAAATCCAAAATTCCAAATTCCAAATTCGAAATTCAAAAATTGAAGATTAAACAATAATAAAGATTGAAGATTAAAAAATAAAGATTGTAAATTAAAAAATAAAGATTGGAAGTTAAAATTGAAAATTGAAAATTGAAAATTGAAAATTGAAAATTGAAAATTGAAAATTGAAAATTGAAAATTGAAAATTGAAAATTGAAAATTGAAAATTGAAAATTGAAAATTGAAAATTGATTTATGATAATTGTTAATTGTTAATTGTTAATTGTTAATTGTTAATTGTTAATTGTTAATTGTTAATTGTTAATTGTTAATTGTTTATTGTTAATAGTTAATTGTTAATTGTTAATTGTTAATTGTTAATTGTTAATTGTTAATTGTTAATTGTTAATTGTTAATTGTTAATTGTTAATTGTTAATTGTTAATTGTTAATTGTTAATTGTTAATTGTTAATTTATAATTTATAATTTATAATTTATAATTTATAATTTATAATTTATAATTTATAATTTATAATTTATAATTTATAATTTATAATTTATAATTTATAATTTATAATTTATAATTTATAATTTATAATTTATAATTTATAATTTATAATTTATAATTTATAATTTATAATTTATAATTTATAATTTATAATTTATAATTTATAATTTATAATTTATAATTTATAATTTATAATTTATAATTTATAATTTATAATTTATAATTTATAATTTATAATTTATAATTTATAATTTATAATTTATAATTTATAATTTATAATTTATAATTGATTATTGATAACGGGCTTAATAATGCTGTAGTAAAATGTTATGGAGGAAAAGAGGTACAGGGTGTTAAATTTAATTTATTGGGGCAGTGAACGAGAGTTTTCGCGGTTGTCACGTTTTGATTTTATTCTCTAGCTCTAGAAGTGTACTTCTATAGTTCTATACAATATCAGGTTTTCTAATCAAAATGACCGGAATGTTTCATTTATAAAAGTTTTTTATCAGATATACTCTTATAGTATGATAAAACGTCAAACTTATACGCGAGTTTTTACAACTTTTATCATAATGTTATTTTGTTTATTTGCATCATTGAATTATTTTAAGATGCAAGTTATATCAGAAAATGCAATTATTCACATTCGTCAATCATAATGTCACTTCTACGTCGGATGACGTGCGATCGTCGCGCTATGTAAACATAGTGTGTTGTCGCTGGTGCTATTCAGATGTTTTTCTTATCTCGAGGAATTTCGTCGAGAAGCATGAGATGACACCGATCTTCGGAATTCAATCTCGCATTCGGGTAAAGCTTATTCAGGATTCAGGCGTCTATTGCACAACGAATGGTTTTCTTCTAATCGTCCAACCTCGCGCACGCATGCTGATCTTGTAATTAAGAGCAATGTCGAAATGCGATTCTGACATCTGAAATATTTTGTTGTTAGCCCAATTTTTATTTACCTTTTTCGATTGTAAACAGAACATTTTCTACTTCAGTTTGATATCGTGCGCGTAAAAAAACAGTTATATAAACAGATGCGACATTAAACAGTATTGAAATATCATTATCGATGCAACAAACAGTACAGGAAATACTATGTTAGATTTCGAGTATCTTTAATTTACATAACAATAACCCGCCCCCAAATAAGACGACAAAATCACTGTAACTTCCTAAATATGAATTTGTCAATAGTGGCGCCATCTATATAAATAACACGGAGGATTATATGTTGTTAATGGGATTAAACTTTTTTTAATCACTTGGCATTAAAACGCTTCAGTACCTAAAATCAAAAAAAAAATAAAAAGTTCAAGAACTATCTTTAAAAGTCACTGTCTTCACTATAACTACTCGGTAGGGTATCATTATCATTGTCTTTACTGCGGTTTATTATTATAGGGTCTATTAAGTTTTCCATTGCTATATCCACTTTCCAAAATGAAATTTCCACTTTTCTCAAATGGTCTCCATTTACATCTGAAACTGCCTTCAAAAATAAATTTCGCACATCAGGTAATTTAAATGTATTATTTTGAGAAACATAACCTTTTAATTGTGACCAAATCAGTTCAATGGGATTTAAATCTGCATGGTAAGGAGGCAATCTGAGAATGAAGCCATTTTGAAATATATATTTATACAAAATTCCGAATTAATTAAAATACATACGATACGGCTATGAATAAATAAAGTCTGACATATCCGTCAAAAGAACCGGTTTATTACAGTAAAAACCATGGAAACATGATTAAATCACACGAAATCTTTTATTAGGCCGCTCAAATGTATTAAAATTTTCATTTTAACTACAAATAAACATTGAAAGATGAGGTAAAAATAAAATTTCTACCTCTTAAACCTGTACTACTTCTACAAATTAAATTACTGCACTCATTTCTTCTCCAAACTATAGTATAAACTTTGATAAATCCGAAGAAACTGATAACACCGTCGGAATAAACGTAAACGTTAATTGATGATAGAATCGCGATGAGAAATTCTTTACCTTGAATGTAATATTTCTAATTAGAAAATTTTATATGCCAGGTAAATGCAAATTATTATTTTATTTAAATCGACCTTTAAACAATACTATAAATTACTTTGTTTAAAAAATTTGCAAATTATCATAAACCGCGAGTTTTATTTATAATAAAATCGTAGATTTCGACATAGAGTAATAAATTACTGTTGGTGACAGAATATCTTGTACCCTGTCAGATTATTTATTAAAACTTTTCAAGCAACTAAAACAATCAACAACACACAACACAATGACAGTACTTTTCACATCAATTTCATTTTAAATTTTCATTTTTTTTCTTTACCTTTTATACCTAAAATCTATTTATCAAATATTTTAAAAATAGATAAAGGAAGTTTTAGTAAGTAAATTTTTGTTCAAAAAGATTCAACAAGTTTTCACGTAACGAGACAAGAAGTATATGTAATCTATATTGAATAACTTTAAAAACACCGGAAACAACTAATGGAGGAAGATCAATGATATTTAGTACGATTTGGCAACGCCGATTTGATATTTTACGGTTTCTATGCTTTACGATTTGACCGGTAACGAGGTTTGTATTTTACGTTTTTGTTGCTATCATTTGGGCCTCATCATTTATTGCTTTCGTTTTATAAATACATGGAAAATACTTGGAAATTTACATTATAGTAGGGGAGGCCAAGCGGGGATTTTCCGCGTTACTCGAGCGCGTCAGAAATACATATGGGGAGAAACCTTGCACCCTGTAATGTACCCTTGCCATATATGAACCCTTAATATAGGGGGTGCGTTGAGGGCAGCCCGTCAGATTAGTAAAAAAAATCGATCCTTAGAAAAACTCGAGCGCGTCAGATTAAGAAAAGGTAAGTTAAGTACATCCAGAAAAGTGTATATTTCAATAATCTGTCAATTTGAGCGTGGCATAAGGAAATGGGCGAGTCACAAAGTTGTAAAAAAAACGGTCCATTGTAGCTACAATGGACCGTTTAGCTAAACGGTTAATATTTTGAAAATTTTGTTTATTTATGGATATGTGGGTTGATAAAGGCTACATTTTAAAATTATTTTGAAATATACAGGTTGTCCCAAAAAAGTGTGGCGCATCAAAGTTATATTATTTCTTATGGAATACCCTATATTTTATTCCATTTATAGATTATACGTTAAAAATAAGATAAACTTTCTTAAGTATTCCCTAATACCTAAGCTTTTTAGTTTTCGAGATATTTTCATATTTCTAAAAATGGAAGCACTTACAAGAAAACCAATATCTTGGAAACCTATGGAATCAGCCAAATCCTATTTTAACTGAAAAAAATTAGACTAACAATTGAAAGCAATAATTTATTTAGAGTTGTTTAAAATTATACAGTGCGTCCAAAACTGGGCGATTCTCTAATGACATATTCAAACGACAATATCGTTCTGTATTTTATACTATTATGTCACAAATTCCATTACCTTTTAAAAATTATAAAGGTCTACTATACCTAAATCTATTTATTTTGGAGTTATTTTTACTTTTGTTAATTTTCCACCATAATGCCTAAATATAACACCCTGTATTTGATCAGCTTGGACTATGATCCGAAAAAATTATCTTTGAAACTGTGTTTGTTTTTGACATTATTAAAAATATTTCGAGATGCATCAAAATCTGTATGGTTAAACGTCAGACTAATCCATTATTATGAAAAGTGGATTCATCTGTAAACAGCATATTATAAAAAAATCGGATGTGGCCATGCACATGACTTTACCATACTTTAACGGCCCTACGGGCTCATAATCCAATTAGTCGAACATATTTAAGGCAGGCCATGCCTGGCAAGAGCGTACAATTCTCTCCATGAAACCAAACACTTCTACTGCGCTTGCGCTATTATGCAACTATGTTATTCCATATTTTATTTTTAACTCGCTTATAATACAAAATTTGAAAAAAGTTTTTAAACAAAATTTATAGTAAATTTGATTTAAAATAAATTTTTTCTCTTAATATTTTTACATAAACTTAATAGAAACGATAAAAATCGCGAAAATCTGAAAATTCTCAAAAGTAAACCCACTTCCGGTTGTCCGATTTTGCCCAAAATCTAATCAGCTCATTAGCATGTTGTAAAAACGCTAAATATAAAATTTGGTATATAAAAAGGCACAAATTGGAGTTGTTCAAAAACATTTATACAAGGGAAAAGTCACAAAAAATCACAAACTAAACCCTTTAAATGAATTTTCCTGACATTAATGAAATTAAGAAGAGGATGTGTGTTAGGAAATTCCGATCGCAGTTGGAGTTAGAGCGCACACAAATTTTCCCGGACTACATACTACATACTCCATACTCAATACTCCATACATACATTTTCTGGAAATGGTCTTAAGTGACTTAGGGGGTCTCAAAACATGTAAACCCACTGAAAGCTGAACTTTTTTTTTTGCGATTACAATACTTTACCACCACTTGGTATGGTAAAGTAAAAAATAATCTTCACTAACCTTCTCCAAAGCCCATAAACAAAAATCTATCCGTCTTTTCCATACAGATTTTGATGCATCTCGAAGCATTTTTAATAATGTCAAAACCAAACACATAGTTTCAAAGATAATTTTTTAGGATCATAGTCCAAGCTGATCAAATACAGGGTGTTATATTTAGGCGTTACGGTAGAAAAATAATGTAAAATATAACAAAAATAAAAATAACTCCAAAATTAATAGATTTGGGGCAACCTGTATATTTCAAAATAATTTTAAAATGTAGCCTTTATCAACCCACATATCCATGAAAAAAAAAATATTAACCGTTTAGCCACAATGGACCGTCGCGTCTACCATATTACAGTTTTTTTTACATTTTTGAAAATTTTGACACGCTCTTCCCCCCATTAAAATGGAAAACTCTCTGCCTCCCCTACTATTATTTAAGTTTTGAATATGTGATAAATCAATTTTTCGAATTACTTCATACGGATATTTGAATGGTTAAGGCATCTATAAATTGCTAGTTTTTTTCATTTAAATTTCGTTGATTTACATTGCCATTTTTGTATGTTTTATTAAAGATTTCATTTGTTTATTGTTTTCCTAAAAC